>VZRO01000587.1:238250-257158 GCA_013397915.1 Daphoenositta chrysoptera | reverse complement strand
GGGTCGGGGGGCGCCGGGAATGGGAGTGCCGAGGTGACAGGTCGGGGGGGGGGGACAGGAGGCGTCTCCCAGCATCTCTGAGTTCCCTTGGGCTGTTCATGTGCGTGGGGTGGGGTGATGGGGATGGGGAAATGGGGGGGACATTCCCCTCAGAGGCGAGAGCTGCCCCCGGCCTCTGTCGGGACAGCGAGCGGTCCCCAAGGTGCTGTCCCAGTCGGATTCCCCTGGGTGCTGGGCTTTGGGGACCAGGGCGTCACTGGCATGGAGGAGCATCCCTGGGGATGGCCCTGTTTCCTGGGTTACTGCCTTCTACCTGGGACTTCTCCAGCTGGGAAAGGAACCTGGTCGCCACCTGGTCCCACCGGTTGGGGCTGGGGGAACCAGCAGGGACCAGGCTGAGCGACGCCGAGCTCATGGTAGGGCTGGAGAGAGGCTGGGTTTCACCAGGGGGTGCGGGGTTGGCAGCCGGGGTCCCTCTGGCAGCCGGTGGCGGCCGAAACGCCCCCACCAGAGCTGGCCTGGCCAACAGGAGGTCATTACCGCTGGACCCTACCGGTGCCCGGCCACCGGGGCCATGTTGCTGCCCAAGCGAGCAGCCTGGGAGGAAGGAGGGGAGTGCCGGAGGTGATGGAGACCTGTGGGCGAGGGCTGGTGTGGGTGTCCCCTCGGACACATGTTGGAGCTGGTGGCAGGGGACCGACCACTTGCCTGTGCCATCCTGGCTGCACCGTGCTGGCAGGGGTTAACACCGGACTGTTCCACTCGGATGGTTCAGGCAGCGAAAGGAGGAGGAAGAGGAGGAGGACGACAAGGAGGAGGGGGAGGAGGACGAGGAAGATGTCACCCGTCGATCTGTCATTTCTCTTTTCCAGCCAGCATGGGGGACACTGCTAGCACCAAGCTGGGCCGGTGGTGAGACAGGAGGGGTACGGAGGAAGAGGATGGAGAGGGGGGGGCGAAGGTGAAGGCAGCCCCCCCCTCCCAAAATATCCCCCACCCTATCGAACCATCGCCATGGCGACGAATTTTAACGACATCATCAAGCAGGGCTATGTGAGGATGAAGAGCAAGAAGCTGGGGGTGAGTGGGATCTCGGGGAATGGGGGAGTGTGGGGGGGAACACCCATGGATTTGGGGTGCTGGTGTCACTGTGAGGTGACGTGGCCAGGTTCCTCTTGCGGCATCCTGTGCCCCTGTTTTGGGGTTGAATAAGCAGCATTTTGGGGGCTGTGGTGGCAGAGGAGTGGGGGATGGCAGGGACAGGCCACTTGTTGGTACCCAAATCACCCAGCAGCCCCAGGGGTCCAGCTCCCGCACCGGCCGGATCCTGCACCGAATAACACCCGGCCACCCGTCCCAGGTCACCCAGGCTTTGGGGGATGTCCGTGAGCCCTCCCTTCCCCCCGTGCCTCAGTTTCCCTGCACACACAGTTTGGCATCGGGGATGCCCCACACCGGGAGGGGCTGGAGCTGCTGGGTGCAAATTTGGGTGGTGTGGGAGTGCAGCACCCATAGGTGGGGGGTCAGGGGGTTTGGTCGCCCATCTCCGTGGCTCGGAGCCGACAGCAACGAGCATGCTGGGTAATTTCATGCTAATTAGGGAGAACAAAGAGGGAGCGGGCTCGGGCGGGGGGGGACATGCCTGGGGACGGTGGCCCCACCACCCTCAGAAGCAGGGGCTGTAGGAGAGGGGACGGGGAAATGCCAGAACAGCGGTCCCCTTGGGAGCTTTGTGTTCATTAATTAAGCTCTGTAATTAGCACTGGCAGGGGGTGGGGGCAGATGATGGCAGCCCCGGCATATCCCTATCGCCAGCATCCCCTCCTGTCCCCAGGCCAGCAGGGTCAGCAGAACCAGGCACGGCTCCTGGGGATGGGGACAGGGGGGCGTGGGGATGCGGTGGGGACAGGGACCCCCGCGTGCCCCCAGCAGCCGCCGCGCTCTGTGTCCGGCAGATCTACCGGCGCTGCTGGCTGGTCTTCCGCAAATCCTCCAGCAAAGGGCCCCAGCGCCTGGAGAAGTACCCGGATGAGAAGTCGGCGTGCCTGCGTGGGTGCCCCAAGGTGAGGGGGTGCGCTGGAGGGGTGCTGGGGTGCTGCCCGCTGCTTGGGCACCCGTGCCAGAGCAGGTCCTTCCTTGCCCAAACGTGCTGGGTGGCTGTCGCCCCATGCGCTCCGGAGGGGGATGCAGCTGGGTCTGGGAGCAGCGGGTGACAGGGTCTGGGAGCAGCAGCTGGGGTCTGGGTTCAGCCCTCGGTGACCCCCAACTCCTCTGCAGGTCACCGAGATCAGCAATGTCAAGTGCATCACGCGGCTGCCCAAGGAGACCAAGAGACAGGCGGTGGCCATCGTTTTCACCGACGACTCCGCCCGGACCTTCACCTGCGACTCAGGTACGGGGCAGCGCCCAGGGGAGCCGGGCTGGGGGTGCCGGGTGGGGCTCCCCGGCGTGGCCAGGGTCGCTCAGGGGCTGCCGTGGTGCCTTGCAGAGCTGGAGGCGGAGGAGTGGTACAAGACGCTGTCGGTGGAGTGCCTGGGCGCCCGCCTGAACGACATCAGCCTGGGGGAGCCCGACCTGCTGGCGCCCGGCGTGCAGTGCGAGCAGACGGGTGAGCGCGGCGGCGGGTGCTCGCCCGGGGCTCCGCCTCGCTGCACCCCCCGCAGATTATTTTATTCTCTATTTTTTTTTCCCCCTCTCCAGACCGGTTCAACGTGTTCCTCCTCCCCTGCCCCAACCTGGACGTTTATGGCGAGTGCAAGCTGCAGATCACCCACGAAAACATCTACCTCTGGGACACGCACAACCCCCGGGTGAAGCTGGTCTCCTGGCCCCTCTGCTCCCTGCGCCGCTACGGCCGCGACGCCACCCGCTTCACCTTCGAGGCGGGACGGTGAGATGTCACCCTTGCTAGGACAGGGATCACCTCTGGGGCTCCAGGCAGTGGCACTGCTGGCATCACCGCAGGCAGGCCTGAGGCTGGGGTGATTGCCATGGCCTGTACAGTGTGCCCATGGCAGGGGGACTTGGAGCTGGTTCTGGTCCCAGCTCAACACCATAAAGGGGACAAAGGAACAGCTCTAACAGCGTGGGAGCTGTGCCAGCTGCCACCTGGGGTGGGGTTTTTTATCATCCCTTGGCTTGAAGACCGTGGTGACATCCTGTGGCCCGTCCCCACAGGATGTGTGATGCAGGAGAAGGTCTCTACACCTTCCAGACGCAGGAGGGTGAGCAGATCTACCAGCGCGTGCACAGCGCCACGTTGGCCATCGCTGAGCAGCACAAGAGGGTCCTGCTGGAGATGGAGAAGAACGTCAGGGTGAGCTCCAGCCCACACTGGGGGGGGCCACACAGCTGGGGTAGATTCTGGGGGCTCTGTGTCACCCTCCTCCCCCCTCTCATCCACTGCAGCTGCTGAACAAGGGCACTGAGCACTTCTCCTACCCCTGCACCCCCACGACCATGCTGCCCCGCAGNGCTGCTGCTCCTCCAGCCCCTGGAGCTTTCCCCACCAGCTGAACCCACCCTCTGCTTTGTCCCCAGGGGAGGCGTACGCAGGTGCCCAGGCCAGCTCGGACACCGACCTCCTCAACAGGTTCATCTTGCTGAAGCCAAAGTCCTCCAAAAGCAACAAGCCTGAAAGCAGGGAGCCCACATCATCCCCGTGAGCTGGTGTGGGGGGACTGTGGCAGGGGTCCCCTTTTTCTTCTCCAAGGGGTGGCAAGGACGAAGGCAGCCGCCCCTCCGAATCCCCAGGAGGCCGAGCTGGGGCACCTCCGTGCCAAGACCTTGGGAAGCAGGCACTGGCTCACGCCCTGGTCTGGCGTTAGTGGAGGCGATGGCTGGCTCAGCCTCAACTGACTTCAAATATATATTGAATATCCGTATTGTAAGAGGTATTTCCTTCTCACATGAATGCAAATGTGGTGGCTGCTGAAGAGCCCTTGGGCAGATGCCCAGAGGTTTTTGACTCTTGGGAATCCAGCTGGGAGGTCAAGAGAGGTGGCGGGGGGGTCACGAAATTCGGAGTTTTCTGCATGGCAGGAAGGCTGGAGCATCACTCTGCCATGGCCATGGAGCAGCGTTGGAGGATGCAGCTGTGCCAGGCTGATGGTGCAGGGTCCCACCCCCCCATGAAGAGTGGGGTGCTCCTGAGGACACCCTGCCACCCCTGAGCTGATTTTTGCACTTCTTCAAGCTATTTAAACACTCGCTGTAGAATTGACACGTCTCAGGAGAAACTGGTTTTCCTTCCAGGGGGGTTGGCTGGGGTGAGCGGCCGGGCAGAGCCGAGCTCCCCGGCTTCTCCCACCCCAACACCCCTCACTCCTCCCACAGGTGTGTCCCCCTGCCGTGCCCCCTGGTTTATCTGCTGGTGGGCAACCATGGGACTGGTTTTGGCCAGTAGCATCTGTCTCTCAAGGGGCAGCTTTGTGGATATGAGAAGCCCCAGGGCACAGAAACCCATGCCGATGGGGAGAGAGCCACATTCCTCTGTGCATTCCCATAGCCCTCACTCCCTCCTCACCCACTGGGGGTGGAACTGGGCTTTATGTGCTGAACTTAAAAGCAATTGATTTTTTTCTAGTTCTCCTATTTATTGACCTCCTTTAGAAGGGCTATCTTTTTATTGCCGTGCAAACCTTGGTGTTTCTTTGGAGTCTTCTTTCCGTCTGGGTTGGATGCTTGGTGGTTTTATTTCTGCCCTTTAAAGCTCCAGGTCCATGTGTTGGGCACAGGGAGTGTAGTGATGTGGGAATCTGTGGTCTGTAAATACTGTGTTTCAGGGTGGTGTAGCTTGTGGCTGAGGGACGTGGGGACAGAGAAGGGCTGCTCCTCGCAGCATGGCTGGGCACAGAGGGGCTCTGGGACCCCAGCACTGCCCAGCAGTGTGTCCTCCCTGGGGTGAGAGGTGGAACTTGCTCTTTTCCTGGCTACACACCTCATCTGGAAAAGATTTAACATTTGTTACCAAAAATGTTTGGGTTTTCTGTTTTTTAAGGAGTTGCTCAATGAATAAACAACCCTTATCCACATCCACCCTTCCTGTTTGTCTGTTCCATCCAAGCGCGCTCGGGAAGCGCAAGTGGGAGTAGTGCCTGCCAGAGAGAAAAATGCTGATGGGGGGAGATTTCCTGAGGTTCCTGGCAGCACGCTTGGCTCAGGGCTTTGTTCTGCCTCCAGCCATGGCCAGGACATTTCAAGTGAAGCCCTAAAACCGCTGGGAGAGGAAGAAGGGTGGAGTGAGTTGCCACTCTCCATCAAACAACCCAGAATGGAACAGGATGCCAGCACCCCACTGTCACCCTCAACTCCAGCTGCCCGTGGCTCTGGAGATGTGCCAGGGCAGTGGTGGCTCCAAGTCCCCAGGTGAAGGTGTTTCAAGGCACACCATTTCCCAGAGCTGTGCCAGGTAAGTTATCCATGCCATGACTGCCTAGCAGTGCTGGCCTCACGGTAAGACAGCCATGGCAGCCAGCACAGTGACCCCTCCAGGGATGGGGACATGGGGACTCATGCTGCAGCCAGCTCTGCCATGGCAAGGAAATGGAAGCAGCAGCCTGGAGGGGAAGGCAATGCTGACATGGGCTGCTCTCCCCAGCTCAGCATGACACTGTCACCACTCCCTGAACCAACCCCATCCACACCAAGATGAGCACAGGGACACACAGGCCCTCCCCTCCCTCCCAGCCCCCATGGTACAGGAGCTGCAGGTCTCTCCAGGAAAGTGTCACCAAGAAGTTCATCCCAAGCCATGCTGGGCACTGATGAAGGGGAGGAGGAGGGGTGACAAAGGCCATTGCTGGAGCCTTTCAGCCACTGCCAAGGTGGTCAGGGCGTGGGACCTGCACCAAGCTCCAGCCCAGCACACATTGGGGGCTGTGGGCACAAAGAAAGGTATCAGCCAGGGGCCATTACTGACAGACCTGTGCCACCAAGCTCCTCAGAGAAAGGTTATACAGCACAGGGGTGGAGTCTGTTCCAGAGGAATCTGTAAGTACAGCCTCTCCTGCCTGGCCCAGCTGGGCTCCCCTGCAGTGCTGCCTTCTGCAGCATCTCGCCCACCCCAGCCTCAAACATCTGCTTTAAACACAGCACTGGATCAATGAACGACGGGCTGCCTGCAGGAGGGGTGCTGCTCTCCTCAGGAGATAATGTCACAAGCAGCAATCAGCATCAGTGAGCAATGCTCCCTCCAAAGCAGATCTCATTAAGTTAATGTCTATTGGAGAGAAGTAAATGATGTGACATCTCCTCCAGCAGCCTCAGATGAGCTTTCAGGGATAACAGAAAAATGTGGGAGTAAGGCTTTATTCAGCACAGTAAAGAATGGACATGTAAATAACGTAGGGTTGTGTAACAAAGGTACACGCTTCCCGATCCCAAACACCACATGGCCAAAATCCAACACCAGAACCAAAAGTCTGGGATCACTTAGAGACAAAGCCTGTCCCAGCTAAGATGCTCGCTGACTGATTCCCTTCCTGTTTTACCCTACACATCACAATGGCTTTCCCTGGGAAGGAGGGCCAGGGAAGAGGCGTCACCAACCAGCTGGGCCAGGAAAGGCAGAGGGAGATGGGGAGGTAAAAGCCTCTTCCCAGATCTCAGCCAAGCATCACTCACAGCTCAGCACTCTCTTGCAAGGGGCCACCTCAGTTGATAGTGAGGACGTCGCTCTGGATCTCGTGGCTCAGCTGTGTCTGGAGATCACTCAGTTTTTTCTTGAGGCCAGACAGTGCAGACAGGACGATGGTCTCGGGGCGCAGAGAACCGCAGGACTCCACGTTGTAATAAAACCTGAGGTTACAAGGCAGGGGGTTAAGTCACCATCTGCTCTGCAAGGACATGCAAACCCAGACTGCACATTACTCCAGCCCATCCATACCCACAGCAGGGAGATCTGCCTGGAATCCCAACCATCATCATCACTATCATTCACCTCCCAAGCAGGGAACAGCCAGTGCTGCCCCTCTACAACCGTCACACCAACGCTCACAACTTCATGGGCTGTAAGAGCACTACTGAGATTGATTTCTGTTCAGCACTGTGACCTGCAAGCCAGCACGGAGCCCCAGGCCAGGGACTAGGGCTGGCTGAGGCACTTCTGCAGTGCAAACAACACCAGCAATCAGAGCATGAGACACACACAGGTGAATGAGTACCTTAAGCCAGGGTATTTCCCCCGCAGGCCTCACACTTCACTGAGTGTGCACCGCCCTACCTGGCAACACAAACTCAGAACTGCCTAGTATCTCCCAGAGGGGAAAACCTGTCAGATCTAGGCATATCACCACTTAACACCAACTCCTGCCCTGCTTTCCAGGGAATGTCAGCTCCCTGGGCTGGCCATTTCAGCACAGCATAGACACTCCTCTATTAACGACAGCCTGTGAGATGCACCCAGCCAGTCACCCCCTCTTCCAGCTGCAGCACTGCATTCAGCTCCCTACCTCTCTGGCTTCCCGTTGGGGTCGTAGGGAGCCTGAGCATCCTCGTCGTCGATCTCTGAGTACTCACTCTTGGGCCTGGAATCAGAGAGCAGGAGAGGTTACACAGAGCCCCTGCTCCAGCCTGGCCCCACAGAGCCCTGGCACTCAGTTTGGTTCAGAGAGTGAGCACTGGGGCTCAAATCCAGCACACAACAGGGTGATTATCAAACACCAAGTCACAGAAAAAAGCTCAGCCTCACATTGCTCTTTCTGGCTCCTCACTAATGCCAGAGTCATCCAGCAGCACTGGAAGAAGGGGATCAGCCCTGCTCTGCCCAAACTCAGCAAGCCCTGTACTGTGGCTCCACTCGCCCACACTGGTACAATCTGGCAGGTGCTTACTGCGAAGGGATGTCGATTCCTGAGGGAACTGTGTTTATGGAGCCCGGATGCTTTTATGGAGTAATGGACCTTGGGTTATCTTTTCTTTCTACTTCCCACTGGGCCAGGAAAGCACTGGAGTACTCCAGCACTCAAGTCTGTGAGGCACAGTTGGCTTGAACCCAGCAGGAAAAAAAATCTCCTGTACCTCAGACACCAGCTGCATCAGTGAGCTCCATCCTGATGTCCTGCACCTCCACTCATCTACCAAAATCACTGCAATACCTGTGCATCAGTTAGGCAAACACATCTTTCTACCTGCTGCATCCCTTGATTTATAGAGCATCATATCAGAGAGACTGCGTGGAACCACTTAATCCGTGTAAGAAAACCCAAAGCCTTGAGCTGTCTGAGAAGCCAGCACAGAAAATCCTGTACCCACCAAGGTCTCCTGCTGGCCTTCCTCTGCCCCAGCAATGCCCAGAAACACTGATCCCAGCAGCCTGTAATCAGCTGCCTGAAACAAAGCTGTATTTCTCAAACAAACCCTCCGCCTTTACAAACCGCTAGGAGAGATGAAGTGTTAATGGAGTTGGGATTTCTTGTTAACTTGCAGAACCACCCATGACCAAAACAGTGCAGAGGCTCCCACCACCCTGACAGCTGTTTGGAGAGTCCAGCTGCATGCCAGTGTTCTGCCAACAGCCTCAAAAAGCAACTAGTATGAAAAACTAAACCAAAATAGCTAGCCTTGGACAGCAGAAGCCTTTGGCTCTGTATTGTCTTCACAGGGAGTCAGATGAACTTGAAAAGACAGACATATCGTCAAGAACTGGCAGCTCCAATATCAATCCTCTTTTGGGATTTTTCCAACTTTTACATATATTTTGTCTACAACTTCTCAAAAACTGTTTCCTGGTGTCCTGTCTGTTGTATGCCACACCAGGCTCCTGAGCCTGCCACCAATCAATGCTTACAGCAGCACATCCACTACCCTGCCCAGTCCCTGCTCTCAACCTGCCTTGCCTGGAGCACCTGGTTCCTCACTATGCTGCTGGCTCCAGCGTGCTCAGTGACAGGATGTCTGCTAGGGGATCACTGGGATACAGAGCCAGGAGCACCTCAGGTACTCATTCATGAAAAGTGATGCTGGATAAAGTCCTTGCCCAGGCCAAAGCAGGGCAGCAGCTTTCCAAAAGTAAAATCGTGTCACTTTTGGATGAGAAGCAGCATGCTACTTGTGCAGAACGGTATTTCAGAGGAAGGGCCAGAGAGGGAAACCCTGCCAGAGCTCAGGCTCCAGGAGTGAGGAGATTTATGGGTTAAATCAGAGCCATACTGGGCTTCCTCAAGCCAGGCTGAAAAATCAGTCTTGCAACCCAAGCTTCCACTCTTTGCTCTCATAGCAACTTCCTTCAACTCATATGGATCTGTTCCTCCCTCAGACCTTACAAAACACTTGCACAGGGAAGAAAAAAATCAGCAACAAGTGGTGAAAAACGGCATGAAAGCGAGGCAAACCAGCAGTGATGGTATGTGAGGGAGGACAAGAGACGACCACAAACCAGTCCAACTTGTGTGCAGCTGCCAACAAGCCACCCAAACCCAGGAGCAGAGTCTGTGCAAGGGGATGTGGCAGGCACACTCCCCATCACTTACTGACCCAAATTATCCCCAGGGCTGAAGTGTAAGTTGTTGCCTGCTGAAAAATCTTTCCCAGTGCCTGCAGGCAGACGCCAGGACATACCACTCCTCTGGTTTGGGGTACACCGTGTGCCTCAGGGCGTTGTCGGGGTCGTACTCGAAGGCCACGCCGGCCGTGGGGTTCCACTTGGCGTGCTCCTTGCCAAAGCCCTTCTTGGCGTAGGCCCGCAGCCGCAGCTCCTGCCCCTTCCGCAGCTTCACGATCAGGATGTCTGGAAAAGCACACGCTGCTTTGAGAAGGCTGCAGAGGAGAAATGAGCATGCAGGATCACACTGCAGCAAAGGCAGATTTTTGGTGTCTGGGAAGATGTCACCAGCATCCAGGGTTTGTTTGGATTTTTAGAGGGGATCAGCTGTGTCCCCAGAGCAGCTATGTAAAAAGGAGCTGCACAGGCCGCCAAGAAACAGCCAACAACAAACCATTTCACCTCTCTGCTGTCTCTAAGCTCCCACAAGGAGAGACAGAAGCGCCCTCTGACACAGTTCTGGGACAACCTCTAAGGGACATTAAGACAAAATGCTACCCCACTGATGCAGTGACACCAGCAGCTCAGAAGTGTCAGATTTACAGCTGCCTTACGGTTGCACAGCTAGTAAAAGAAGAATGAGTTCAAAGAACCTGAAAGAAAAGTTAATTTCCTCATGTAGCTTTTATTCCCAGTGACCCACCACTCACCATCCTGCTCCACGTAGTCATTGGGGTCGTTGTCTCTGCTCCGAGATGTCACCTGCAGCAGCAGAACAAAACCAAGCAAATTACAACAAGATGAGCTTGGATGAGTGCTCCAGTCCAGCCCAGCACATCTGTTCATTTCCCAAAGTCACTCCCACAGCTGCTGCAGATGACACACAGCACTCAGAGCACCTCAGCCAAAGGCAAGTAACAGACAGCAGGCTCCAGCTGGGCTTCACCCAGGCAGACACTGTCACCAGCGGGAGCAGCCCCAGGATGTGGTGACATCTGGATCCACCTCAACAGTGTATTAGAACATTCTCTGTAAGTCCCTTTGCATCTGTCCCACTTTGGCACCACCAACCCTCCCCCAGACGACTGCACAGGAGCTGTTTGGCAGCACTGCCCTGGCCCAGGCTCCTCACACTCTGCCCTGCTGAGAGCCAACAACCAGCAAGCCAGAGGCCTTGGGTCACTGCCAAGGGGCAGCCAAGGAATTTGGGAAGAGGAGTCAGGATGAGGCCACACCACTTTGCACCCCATCAGACAGCAAGTGAAGGAAAACTCAGCAGAGACAAGGAGGGCACTGCTGCTGCTTCTGCAGCTATCCCTGCTATGCTCTCCCACTACCGTTTAAGTGGGGCTTTAGGCAACGTGAAACGTGCTCAGAGGCCTCCCTGTGCCTACATTCCGTGTGTTTGCTACCCCTCTGCTCAGCGGGAATGCAGAGCGGGACCGGCACGGACCGGAATGACGCGGGGGTTGTTGGAGATGAGGTCGCGGGATGTGACGTGCCGGGTCTGGTCCTCGTTGCAGCGAACGTCCAGCGTGAACTCCACGGAGCACTCCGGGCAGAACTCATCACACGTGCAGTCCTGGGACACACACGGGCTCTTTATGCAAGAAACTGCCAGAGCTTCCCACCAGATCAAACACCCACCACCCTCAAAATGGCTCCCCACAGCATTTCGCCTGACTCACTCTGGAATATTGCATCTTGTCCACAATGTCATCGCTGGTGAGCGGGATGAGACCTGGGGAAAGCAGGGAACCAGAGGAATGTTTGAGTGAGACCACAAGAACCCCTAACTCTCCTGCCACGACAGGTGGAGAAACGGCCCTGACAAAGGTGCTTCAGCATCTCTGGACTGATTTTGCCCACAGCCCTCCTTCACCTTCCTCCCCAGCCCAGCACTCACCCAGCCTGTGTGCAATGAATTCATCGTGGAGCACGGAGGAGTTGGCATCTATCTGGACCCAGTCAATGGCTGCAGAGAAGAGAAAGTCACAAGCTGAGAAATACTCATGTGGGCAAAAGCCAGCTTGTGAGGGCACAGAAAACATTACAGAGACTGCAGAGACACGCTGAGGCAGCATCTGCAGGGCACAGTGCTGCCTGAACACGGGTAGAGAGCCAAAAGCAGCGGGGAGGTGTGGGAGAACACAGAGGGGAAGCGATGGGAGCCGCAGGGAGAGCAGCCCAGGAGACTGCGACCACAGGCAAGCGAAAGGCCTCACCTATGATGGGGACTTCGGCGATGAACACTCTCCGAATGGAATTTGCCACCCTGAGGGAGGGAAACACCCGCGTTTAGGCATGAGGGAGCGTGGGGCTGCGGGCCCGCACAGACGCCGGCCGAGGCTGCTGNCGGCGGTGCTCACGCCAGGTCCGTGTTCTCGATGATGAACTTGACGTTCTCGTCCGTCAGCTCGGTGATGCGCACGGTGGGCTGGTTGGCGTACGGCNTTCCCTTTCCGCGATCCCGGTCCCGGTCCCGGCCCCGATCCCGCTCCCGCTCCCGATCCCGGTCCCGATCCCGATCCCGCTCCCGCTCCCGGCCCCGCTCCCGCCGACCGGAGCGCCCGCCCGGTCCGTCCCCGCCCCGCTCCCCCCGGCCCCGGTGCGCCCGCAAAAAGAGTCCGTGCCAGGCTGAGTAGGAGTTTATTGGTGCCGGGGAAGGGCCGGCGCGCCCCGCCGGTGCTCGCCGCCGCCGCCGCCTCACCGGCGCTGGTTCAGCCCCGCCAGGTTCTTGATCTGTGGGCACAGGGAGAACGGGGGTCAGTGCCGCTGTCCCGGGCGGCCGCCAGAGCAGGGGCCGAGGGGAGGCCCGCGTGCTGCCAGCAGAGATGCGGGGGTAGGGGCACCACCGTGGTCTGGGCACGGGCAGGGATCAAACCGGATCCACCTCCGGCCACCCCTCTGACCGGACCGGCTCTCCCGGTCAGTCGGTTTCAGCTTGGGTTCATTTCTGCGGCCACACAGACCTCGGCAGTGAATTCATGCTTTGGGGGCATTACGCTCACTCATCCATTTTGCAGAGAGCTGCAGAACGCGGCGCTCCTGTAAAGGAGCACGCCCAGCACCGCTGGACAGCGCTACCCTCGGGACACCCTGGACCTGGGAGGTCCGGAACGTGTTCCCCTAACAGTCATGTATGGGGATGATTCTGCCCCAAAGCTGTCTGACTACAGCCCACCCCCTTCAGAATCCCTCCTGTGCCTCCCGTTTATCTGTGCAGTGCATCTGCTGCAGGGACAGACCAAACATCGGCAGCGGGAAATATCCCGGACCCGAGGGCATCGTGTGGATGTAAAACAGCCCGGGATTCCTCTAGTGGAGGATCCTTTTGGCATATGCAGGTGTGAAAGAGGAGAGAGGCTGAGAAACTAAATTTCACCACAACTGCAGGGGGAAGGAGGTGGGAGAAATTCTTGAGAAGTGCTTCATCAGTAAAAATAATTTCTAATTCATGTTCCAGCCTGTTTGTCTTGTCCTGATACAAGGTAAATGTATTTCTGATAACAAGGAAATCACTTCGTTGCTAAATGCGATGGGAGTTGTCCAAAAATAGAATCACGGGGAGGCCCTGAAGCCCTTCAAAAGCCACTCCTGGATACACAAAGGGCTATTTTGTATCCCAGAGGAAGTGCAGTTCCCTCTGCATGGACAGAAAGCAGTCCAGGACACTACCGAAAGTGAATGAATTCTTGGAAGGACACTGAGGTCAAATGAAACAGCTTGAGGAAGTCACCCTGCCGTGGCTCAGGGACAGGTGCCACCTCCCAAGTATCCATAGGGCCACTGACCCTCTGTCAAGATTTCCAGCACAGGGCCACAAGATTTCCTGGCAGAGGGAGAGATCTTGTGACAATGGAGAACAGTTGTATTTATTCCGATCACCTGTCTCTCATCCCTAAAGCTCACCCTGCAGCTTCTGACTTAATTTCCTTATGCTCTATTACAAGTCATTCCACCACAAACCAGTGAACTATCCCCAAACTACCCAGAAAATCACCCTTCAATAAATTTAAGTTATGAAAGACAATTATTTTTCCATGTTGTCCTCTAGATTTGGGAGGAAACCACATGCTGACATTCAGAAGCAATTCTGCTCTCACTGCCCTGCTGGTTCCAGCATTACTTACAGTAACTGCAGCTCCCATCAGGCCCTGGACAACGGCTTCTCCAGTGGATTGTACCTGGGAGACACAGGGAAAACACGACCTTTTGCTTCCTGCAGTTGCACTTGTGGCCCCCAAACACAGAGATGGAATGCACAACAAACATGTATCTGCCACAGAAAGGTGCTGACAGCACCGCAGACAAGTGACAGCCACAAATAGGACACATGGAAGGGGTTTCCTGGGATGTCCATGCCATTTTACTAAAAAACACATAATCATTTATTGATTTTGAACCGACAGCAACAAGGGCATCTCTCAGCAGATGTGTGTGATGGAAAAGCCAGGTGTGCCTGCATGTATCCCTGGGGAGAAGGGATCTGCTGCATGCACACTTGTCCCTCAGGTTACCTGACTGGCTGTACTGCTCATGGCCATGGCGTCAGCCACTCTGTTTTCCAGGAAGCGCCAAGTATCCTCGAAGTCAGGGGACGAGTCCTGCATCATCACCAGCTCAGTGGTGTTGTAGATGCCAGTGAGCACAGCCCGGCGAGTGTACCAGTTAAACTGCAGGGGCACAGGAGGAGACAGAAAGCTGTGATCTGAATGCACAGCAAGAGTGCAGCTACCGGAGAACGGCAAAGGAAAATCACACACCCACGGCACGTTCCTTCCCCATATAGAGGAAGTTGCCATTTGCAGCTGGATCTATCAGGGCCTGAGACAAAACTCTTTCTGTTCTCTTCCTGCTCCTGAAAAACCACTTGAAGAGGTCTCTGAGGTATGAGAATACTCTGCCTGGCTCCTGGTGTTGGGAAGAGGGATCTGCTGTGAGGACTTTAAACCCCTTTACTGGGAAAGAGGGAGCAGGCTGAGCATCACAGCTTCCCTGGAAAACTCATGTAACCAGTCAGAAGGTGCAAACAAAACACCAACTTTAGAACCTCTCCTAATCCCTGCATCAGTGAGACTTCAGGAACAGCTCATTGCAGACACTGGCTCCAATACGTTGATTTGACTTGCATAACGCATAAGGGACTTTCAGTTCCTGAAGCAATTGTGTTCTCTCAGTTGTCTTCTGGTTTATTCCTTTAATTTTTCTGCCATCTTATTTATTTTTCACTGCAGTAGCTTCTCTTTTATACACAGATAAAAGAAGCTTATTAAAGTAGTTTGTTAAAATGGTTCATTTAGCTTTTTCCATCTCTCCCTACATCTATAAGAATTAAAGTAATTTATTAATTGCTATAATTAAGGTTATAATTTTCTTTTATTTCCTGCCAGAAAGATGAAAGCTTTAATAAGCTACTGGTATTTTTAGGTAGGTTCTTTAAAGGTTTTCAAGTCAAGTCTGTAAATGCTACTGCTGATGGAAGAGAGCTGTTTGACAGACCCACTGCTCACTCACTAAAAACTGGATGAACTTCTTAGTCTCAAAATCTCAACAACTTTGTCTGTGTCTTCAAAAAGAAAAAAGAAGAGCACTTAAGAGGCTAGGAAAGCAGGTCCTTTTAATTTGCACTAATCCCATTGGCTGTAATTTGCATTTAGTCTCAGTGGCTTTTAAGTATCTTTAGCAATTAGACTGTAGTTTATAAGGACCCTTGGGTGCCTCTGAAATGTCTTCTTCACTCGACAAATGGGCCATCTGCAGAGGGACTCAGCGCCACTCCCACTCGAACCCACGATTTTGCCAAAGTGCTGAGGGGTAGAGCCAGCTTGTCCCCAGAGCACAAGGACTCACATCTGTGGACTGGTCCCCAGCATAGTGCCAGATATCATCGATCATGCTGGTGAGGAGGTTGAGGCTGGAAGGGATGTTACGTGGGAGCAACAGGACACTCAGGGCCTGCAAAGGAAACACACACAGAAATGGGAGCCGAAGAGAGAAGGATGTAATACTAAAGCAGACCAACAGTGCTCTGCTCTGTTATCTTTTCCCTGTTGCTGCTGACTTGCCTCCAGCTCCCAGTGACAAGTCCTCCCAGCTCTTTGCAGTCCTTACAAACAATAGGATGTGCAGAGAACACACAGTGTGGCTGGCAAGTTCAGGCCTCGGCCTGTACTGGGGCCAAAAGATCCCTGCTCAGGTCAGACATCCCCATGTTGTCTCTCCTGAGCTGCCTCTCTGGCTTGGAAACATCAGAGGCTGAGCTGACTCACCCCGTGCTGGGCCCCTGTGGGCAGGGAGTCACATCTCTCATTTCTCTGAATTTGACTTTGAACTCCGAGCGGCAACCAAGGGCAGAACAGCGCCAGCCATAATGGCCCTGCTGGGATCCTGCAGCCTTTGAACGTAATCACACAGCGCCAGGAGAGACACAAACCACCCACATCCTTCACAGGGCAAATTATGCTCATCTGGAAACAGAACATGAAGCCTATACTCTCTCTCTGTGCATGGGGTGCTGGATTCAGCTGCCCAGAGGCCAGCAGTGGTTCTGGACAGAGGCTGACCTTGCAGCAATCTTTGCAGCCCAAGATTAGGAGCTCTTTGCTTGTCACTGTGGCCACAATTCAATTCCCTTTGCACCCTGGGAAGAATGGCTTGAGAGTTAAATCTGGATTTTGAAGCACGGAGCCCTCTCAGTTCACAGCTCTACCCTCAGGCTGCCAGGGCTTTGTCAGCCAAGGACAGTTTCCTGCAGCAAAGCAGTTCTGCATTTCCAGGTGCCAGGTGATCCTGGTGCAGCCAACAATGCTGCACAGAGCCTGACTTGCAGTGACACTGCAAATAGGACTGAGCAGAGACACAGGTTATCCCCTGGGGATGCCAGATGGGTGGAGGGAACAACAGAGAGCTTTGCCTTTCCAGAACTGCGAGAAACAGTTGCTCTAAGGTCACCTTTAACTGCCTCCTCCCAAGGTTGCTCTCCTGTTGAAGGCTACTAATCATTTGAAATCAGCCAGGGTTTAATTTACAACCTTGAACTAATCTGGTGGAGAGACTATGTTGAAAAGTCACAGGGTGTTTAAAACACACACACGCAAAGGAGACAATGTTGATATTATTTTTATACCTGGGGCCATTTCTCAATATATGGAATCAGCATCCTCAGTCTGGCTTCCACAGCATGTCTCAAGAATTCATCTATAGGCTTCTTCCTGGGTAAGGAAAAAAAAAATTAGGAAGAACATCCAAGTTAAATTCAATTCTGATCTTGAAAGATCAATCTCTACCTGGCTTAGCAATAGATAAGCAAAGTATTATATATCCTTCATGCCATTGGTTCTAGTCTGTATCTAGGAAAACGGCTTTATTTGGGTAAATTATACTTTTAACTTATCTGTGTCCCAGGTGGCCTCTCTGTCTACCCAGTTCCCAAAATCTGCAAAGCAAGACATTTGTTCAGACCCAGTACTCACTCTGCTTCACCCAGCTGCACTAGTTTCTGCTCTTTCTCCAGCAGCTCGGACAACTTGGTGTTGCACTCAGCCACGAAGTGCAGGATCAGTTCACTGCCATCACTGTGAAACATCCCTGCTGCAGCAACAGAGAGGCCCAGGGTCTGTAGGGAAGAAGGGAGAAGCACAGACCAGGTCAGACACTGCTAAGCAGGATCCAGCTGGAAAAAGTTTGTGGAAGACATTATGTGAATTTAAACAAAACACCGCTGCATTAAAAAGCACTTTCTGTACATGTTTTCCTCTCTTCAGGATCACTACTCTACCTCGTGCCTTAGTCTAACTCTGAAGGGGTTATCCTGCAGCAGCTGGGTTTCATTCCTGCCCAGTAGCCTTTGCTGACTAGGGTGCATCGCCCAAGAGTATGTGGGGGAAGCATGCAGGCCTGGCTGTCTCTGCGCTTCAGCTCCATCCAGTTTTCAACTGGTTTGTTGCTTCTCTCCCCACATACCTTGGCTCCCTCTGCAATGGCCTCTGCAGTCCAGCCATGCTCAGGCACAAACTCCAGCGCCGCTGTGAGGATTCGATGCTGCAGCTGCTCCTCGCTCTCATAGTCCTCAGACTCCTGGCCGCCCTGGCCAGTGTAACTATGAGAAGGTATTGTTACAGTGAGGGGAATGTCACCACCAAACACCAGAGCCCTGGACTCTGCCACTCACTCGCTGACACCAGGCACATTTGGAGACCTGCTTAGTATAAATCTGGCCTCCTCCAGTAAAATCCTTCCCTGTCCAGAAAAATGATTCTTAACGCACCTTTGCTGTGAGAGAAGAGAAAAATAAGGGAAGGAGGGCTCAATGCAGATGCCTACATGGAGACCAAGCAGCCCCACATTCCCCCTCCTTTACAGAAAACTAAACTATAACCTTTTCCAACATGGGCTTTATACTATAGGCATATGGACAACATGTTGTCCCTATTTTTTTAGATTTAGACAAAAATCCAGAAGCAAAGATTTGCACTTTGCAGGTGAGAGAGGTTCCCTCTTGAAAGTAAGTCCACGATGGACAGTGGAATTTGCAGTCACAGCAAGCCAGCTCTCCAGCTGCTGCAGTCTGGGGCTCCTTAACTCTGGATCTCGTTGTCTCCAAGTTTCAGATGCAAGTTTCAGGAAAGCAAAAGCCCTCCAATCCCTCTGTCGGTGGGACAGTGCTAGAAGGAGCTGCTGAGTTACCTGGGGCGAGGGCCCTGAGGTTCCTGTTCAGGCTGGTGCCCAGCTGGAGGTGAATCGAAGTGCTGCTGAGAGGAGGATGTCCATGGCTCCTTCTTGTGCTCATCGGATGCTCTCCTCAGCGCAGCCGAGGCCTGGAGAGCACGGAGTGGTGGGTAGTGCTGGCACCTGACCACTGCAAGGGAAACCAAGAGTCAGCATCTCCTGCCAACACCAGGAAACACAGAAAATTCAGGTGGAGAGCTGTGGTGAACACAGCTGAAAAGAACAGAAATTCGTAGTCTTTTTTTATGCTTCTCATTACTGCCAGTCTCAGCTGAGCTCGTGTCTACGTGAAGAAAATAAAGCAGAAATGTTTTGTGAG
Source organism: Daphoenositta chrysoptera (assembly GCA_013397915.1). Classification (NCBI taxonomy): domain Eukaryota; kingdom Metazoa; phylum Chordata; class Aves; order Passeriformes; genus Daphoenositta; species Daphoenositta chrysoptera. Next base: position 238,628 of record VZRO01000587.1, on the reverse strand, counting down.
GGGAAGAACAGTGCAAATGGCATGTATTGCAAATAGTTTCCCAATCTTGGACTGGAAACCAGGCATTCAAACATGCCTTGTCCCCTTTTTACCTGATTAAGGAGTTAGGAGGAAGGTGCTGACCTCCGAGCAGGGAATAAGAGGCAAGTCCTACCCGGGAGCCGAACAGCCGCGACAGACACCACATGCCAATCACTGAGTGATTACTCTGAGGGAACTTTTAATTTAGCTGCTGGATTTTGGGCTTCGTTTTTTTTTTTTTAAATAAATTTGGTTTCACGGCCCACGCTTTTAAAGAAAAACACCACCCGGCAACCCCTCCTTCAAAACCCAGCCGCTCGGCGCCCGCCGCGGTTCCCTCACACCCCTCGCGCCCTT
>VZRO01000587.1:207662-237175 GCA_013397915.1 Daphoenositta chrysoptera | reverse complement strand
CATTCCCGGCCGCTGGAAGTAGGAACATTCCCGGCCGCTGGAAGCCGGAATATTCCCGGCCGCTGGAAGCCGGGGCATTGCCGGCCGCTGGAAGCCGGAGCATTGCCGGCCGCTGGAAGCCGGGGCATTCCCGGCCGCTGGAAGCAGGAACATTCCCGGCCGCTGGAAGCCGGAGCATTCCCGGCCGCTGGAAGCAGGAACATTCCCGGCCGCTGGAAGTAGGAACATTCCCGGCCGCTGGAAGCAGGAACATTCCCGGCCGCTGGAAGCCGGCCGTGCTGCGTCAGGAGGCTGCAGTTTACAGCCCTGCCGTGCCACGGAGCCCTGGAATGGTTGGGTTGGAGCGATCATCCCGTTCCAACACAGCAGCTTTCTAACCTGCTGAAGCGGAACCGGGGCATTGCTCAGCGCCTTTCCTCGCCTGGTCCTCAGGCACTGTTCAGCGTGTGCGACAGGGAGATAAGGGCCCTCCTCCGTGCACCCACACGGGATCCTCGGCCTCCTCCCGCATCGCAGGGCGCTGAAGGTGGTGTTGCTGTTGATGCAGTTTGGGCTCTGACTGATCTTGAAAGGTCACAGCCTGCTGTTCAGAGAGGAAGGGGTCGCTTCGGGTTTATCTTCCCACCTTAGCCTAACAGCTTAAGTATCTTTTGAGATTTTCAGCCTTCTTCTTAGGAAAGGTGACGTTTTAATAGGATTAATATGCGTGTTTACGAGTGTTACTGTCTGCTGTAGCTGCTTAGCTTGTGTCACACATGCAAAACCAGCTTTGAGATATTACAACCTGCAGTGTACATCCAAGGTGTACATTCCCCACCTGGTTGGCATTGTGGCTGTTATAGTGTGAATTCCTACCAGAGTAGCTCAGAAAAGGCACAGACTGTCCCACGCTGAACTTGTTTGCAGTTTCCAGGGGGAGTCCACAGCACCCAGAGCTAGAGGAACTGTAGGTTAAAATCCACTGCCCACCTGACTGCAGTTAAATTTGGTACAGCATATCCATGAGCTGTGCTTTAGTGACAAAGTGCTGGCAATAAGGCATTACCCAGGATATGTGATGTAGTGATTCCTGGTAGGGACCTTGCTTACAGCTGTGTCTCCTGAAGTACGTGTGTGATTTGCAGCTAATTGAAGATACACTGGGCAACTATTCTGGTCACCAGTGCGCTCTGTTCTCTGTGGGGGTGTTAAATCAGGAAGAAAATAGGTTTGTGTTGGATACAGGAAAGAGGGGAGGTCATCAGGTTCTGCTGGTGCTGCTATGAGAACAGGTGATGATGGGATATTATTACTCCACAAGGAATACAATCTCACATAAAATATCAGTGGAGACAGCTTTCTCAAAACTGTCCCTGCACGTTCTGTTCCGCTCCTCCCTCCCTGTAATTTGCTCACCCAGTGCCACCAATCATAACGGTGGGAAGAGCTTCAATCTGGAATGCTGGGAATGCTGAAAGTTACTTTTTTCTTCTGTTGTACTGTGTAAGCAAACTCTGCTACGTCGTGTTTGGAGTAGGAGAGACAAGGCAGTGTTTAATGTCAAATAGCTGTCACTGCTCAGGAAATCCAGAAATCCTGTCTTACTCAGATTTTTAAGGAAAGCAGGTAATTTTTTTGTTGTTTTTTTTTGGTTTCTATAAAGTGTGACATGCAGTCTCCCAGCAGAACTAGTGCCTGAACTGGAGAGAAACTGAATTATGGCCTGAAGTGTAGCTCCTTCTTCATGTCCTGCTAAAGCACAGCTTGTGGGAACTTCGTGCTGCCTGCCTCCAGAAAATTATCGCCATTTACTAAAACAACTCAAGCGATTACATCCCAGTCCACAGAGGTTCGTGCTGTGCTCAGCACTTACCCTTCCTCCTCCTCTCCCAGCCAGTGCCAGGTTTGCTGCTGCTGCTGCAGAAATGGGGGAGTACGGAGTCGCTCCAGGCCAGCGCGTGGCCATCGTCTGGGACAGCTCCTCGCCGGTCGAAGCCCTGAAGGATTTGGTGGATAAAGTCCAGGCGCTGGTGGGAGCTGATAATCGTGTCTCTGTGGAAAACGTTAACCAGCTGCCTCAGTGTAAGAATGAGCTTAATTTTTCACTGTTTCCTTAAAAGGGAGAGAGGGTTCTGCTGCTGTGTGAGCAGACACCTTCCCGCTTTGGGAGTCAGCACTCAGAACATTGACAGCACCTGCTGCTGCTGACTCTTACCCTGGGCAGTACAGCAGGGGAGGTGATGCACCCTGCCCGTGCTTCTATGATTGGTGTCTTTAATCAGTTGCTGCTGTTGTACTCAAGTATGAGGGGTGAGGGAGGTGGAACTGGTGTGTTAAGCTGTGTGTGTACACGTGTAAAATTGTACCATCTTTCTCGTCCTTCCCAGCGGCTCACAGGGAGTCCAGTTTTGATGTAATCCTCTCTGGCATGGTACCAGGCAGTACAGCACAGCACAGTGTGGAGCTCCTGGCAGAAGTAGCTCGGATACTTAAGCCAGGGGGCCGTGTCCTCCTGAAAGAACCAGTGCTTACGGAGTCAGGTGAGAGAATCTTGCTTCCATGGTAATGTAGCATTTCTCGTGAGGATTAGGCTGAAATAGAAAGGACAGGAACCCCAGTTGATGTTCAGAGATTTTCATTCTCCTGACACACTAACCCAAATCACAAGGTTTTTATCCTGTGCTTAAGCTCTGTATCCATCAGAGATGTTTGCAGTCACTCTGCTTCTATGAAAAAATCCTGGGTAGGTTTGTTCCTAAGCTACATTGAAAAGCTTCAGTGATCGCTGTTTTCTCCTCAGGGTGCAATGTTAAAGTAGTTGCAGATGTTGTGTTTCTGAGGAGCTTCTGAAGTGGTTTTAAAAACAGGTGACAGATGCTGAAGAGATTGCCCCAGAAGCCAGTTGAGAAATAGTTACGCAGAGAAGGTTAAAAGTGTTTGGACTGAGTTTTAAGAGAAAACCAGAGTGCCTGCCATGGGACAGCTGCAGGACCCATGAGAAGGTGAACACAGGCTAATTTCTTAATGTAGTGTGTTCATTTAGGAGTCCGTGTTTTGAAACCTTTATGAGTAGTTCACTTTAATAGGTAAAAATGTTTGGGAGGGAGTTTGGGGATTTTTTAAAAAATCTTGTTTCAATGGGTATTGATTGGGTTAAGAAAAGTTTTGGCATATATAGAACATATTTGGAGCTAGAATGGCTTTGTGACCCCACACTGTTATTTTTATGAACAAGCTGCTGATGCTTTTTCTGGTTTGTTCCTGTTGTCAAGTAGAAAGGGCTCAATTTTGGTGCAGAGGTTTGGCTTAAGTATTTTCCTCTAAAGTTCTTGCTCTTCCAGGCTTCTCAGTGAGCTGTATTCTTGTTCTTGCATCCTCTTACTCTCTGCTTTTGTGTCTTGCAGGAAACAATGGCAAAATCAAGACAGCAGCCAAGCTCCTCACAACTCTGACTCTCTCTGGGTTGGTGGAAGTGAAGGAGGTAGGGATGTGTTTACCATTTCCAGAAATGCCCTTGGGCAGTTACCTGGGTGATTTGCTGGGTGGTTTTTAGTTACCCTGGTTTGCTGTAAATGTGCATGGCCACTGCCTGGCACAAACTTTAGTTATTGACAGCATAATGTTTTTCTTTAGTATTGAAAATATACTATCTGTTCACTGGAATGCTGGGCTGGGTGCTAAAAGAAGGGGTTCTGCATGAGATTAACCTAAAATCTTTGCAGCTGCAAAAGGAAGCGCTGACCCCAGAGGAGGCCCAGTCTGTTGGAGAACATCTGGGTTACCAAGGCAATGACCTTCTCATTATTCAGATAGAAGGCAGGAAGCCCAATTACGAAGTGGGATCCTCAAGTCAGCTCAAACTTTCCTTTGCCAAGACACCTGGTCCTTCAGGTAAGGAGTGGTGCATGCTGAATATCTGGATTTCCTGGCTCTCAGTGACAGGCATCACTTGGAACAGGGAGGCAGTTCCCAAGCAGGGAGTGCTACAGTAAAAACCTGAGAAGTAGGGCTTTCCAAAGTTGCTTGGACTCTATTTGTTGGGGGTGGATGGGGCAAAGGCTGGAATAACTGCTGTTTCTTCCTTTGTTTTGGCTCCAGAAAAACCCTCTGTGGACCCAGCTGCTGCCAAGCTGTGGACACTGTCTGCCAATGACATGAATGATGAAGAGATGGTAAGTGGTTTTCTTTGTGAGGCTTTGCTGTTCCTTCTCTCTCCCCATTCTTTCCTATTCCAAATACTTTCAGTCATGCCACTTAGGAAGCCTTACAACTTCAGAGGTAGAAAAACCTCCCTAAAGCAAAATAGCTCATCTCCTTCATGGGATCTGGAGAGCTCAGTGGTGTGGTGAGGGCAGAGAGGAGACAGGGAAAAGAGGGCACAGCTGCAGCCCCCCTTAATGCCAGTGTACAGATAGCACCGTTTCTTTGAACATAACTTAGCAGTGTCATTCCCTACTGAAAAGTCCATTTCCTGTATTTTGTCTCCCATGGTGTGTTTTTAGGATCTTTTGGACTCTGATGAGCTGTTGGATTCAGAGGATTTGAAAAAGCCAGATCCATCATCCCTCAGAGCTCCATCCTGCAAAGAATTGGGCAAAAAGAAAGCCTGCAAGAACTGGTCAGTGCTGGAATTCATGTATTGGTGAACCTTTCAACTGGAGCATTAAACTCTTAAAAGTTGGAGGGATTTAAAAATGATAATAGGCAGTTTGCTGCTCTTCAGAGCCTAATTCTCTTGGTTCATGTCCTTTCTTATCTTAGTTATTGGAATGTAAACACAAATGCAATGAGAATTGACCTGTGACTGCTACAAATTATCACAATGGTGTGTATTATCAACAGCCATCCTGGAGGTGGCTGCATAGCTTGTGCAGCTTGCCTAAAACCCTGGTTTCTCACCTTCCAAGGAGAAACAGCACAAGCAGCGAGTGCTGTAGTGTCATTTCCCAGTTTTAACTTGAGGAGTGTTTCAACACTTGTCATACAAACCATGGTGTTGAAGAACAAAGTGAGGAGCGTGAGTCCCAGAGTCAGCTGTGTCGTGTGACAGAGTGAGGGCTGTTGCATGTGAGTTGAGCTGGCGCAAGTGTTGATGGCTCATGACCTTTAAGCAGAAAGATGGAGGTGACTTCTTTGTTTTTCTACAGCACATGTGGCCTGGCTGAAGAACTGGAACAGGAGAAGAAGAGCTCACTGCCCAAATCTGCCTGTGGAAATGTAATTAGTAATTTTTGTCTCTATCCTGTGGTTTGCAGTATATGATCTCTGTGTAAGAATTGCATTCCCTAGTGACTGCTGCTTGAGCTGGATTACTGTGTCCACACACTGCCTCTGCAGCTTCTGCAGAGCTTCAGCCTTTGCCCTGTGTTCACGTGCTCTGTACCAGCACATGCTGTCTATTCTGACTCCCTGGGGGAGTCAGAGCCCCCCTTAAGCCTTTCCCCCCCTGCTCAGAGGCTAAGCAGGGATCTGCTCAGGGAGGATTGCCTTGTGGGAGCTCAGGGGGCTGCCCCAGCCTGGGCACACTGGCTGGGGTGGAGACTCATTTCTGTGTGAGCCCAATGCCTGCACAGCTCTGCCATCCACACCAACCAGATGTGTTGAGAAGGGGGTAGAAGGGAAGCAGTTTCTGTGCTCATAGATGCTGAGGAGCATGACATCTCTTGAGCTGGAGAAACCATGTCACAGGAGAAGAGACCTGGAAGTGGTACCTGATGACAGACAGTGCTTTTCTTTCCCTTGCCAGTGCTACCTGGGGGATGCATTCCGCTGTGCCAGCTGCCCTTACCTGGGGATGCCTGCCTTCAAGCCTGGGGAGAAGATTCTCCTGCAAGAGAACCAGCTGCACGATGCCTAACAAAGACACGTCCTGCCAAGGGCTCTGCTGCTTTTCTCTCACTCTGAGGTTCTTCCTGCAGTCCTCATCCTCTCAAACTCATGCTCTCCAGCCAATACTCCATGTGGGGAGGGACACTGCGGGCACTGACACTGCTGTGAGCTCACCACTTGTCATCAGCCTTCGGCTACCTGCTCCTCTGGTGACAAGTCACGTATTGGACTTCATGTTACACCTTGTTTTGGCTGACCTGACTTGATCCTGGATGCTGGCCGTCACAGCGTGTCCCACCAGCAGAGGGAAGTACAGTCACGTGTCAGGTTGTCCTTGTGTGCCTGTGGCATTTCCCATGCCCATGTCCTACAGCTCTAATTAGTCCCGAGTTTCCCTGGTGAATGAGCAGCTCTGGCTCAGCCCCTGGGGTGACTGGGTTCCTGCTGTCTTTGAAATTTGAACCTTATCATGTGGAGGTGGCTCAGCAGCTCCTGTGGCAAGTCAGGAGCAGGGAGTACACTTAGCAGTATGTACTCTTAGCAGTGTGCATGATCTTCTGGGAAGGGCTGGCAGGCATGATGAATTTCCAAGGGTTTTGGGAGCACCCTACACCCAGCTGTTTACAGCAAAATGACAAAGATTCATTCCCACCAAGAACTCCTGCCTTTAAAGCAGGGACCTGATGAAACAAGACCTGTCTTGTCTTCCCACAGCTTTCAGTCCAACACGAACTGGTAACACAAGGGCAATCTGAGACTGTCACCTCTCTTGGTGGTTACCCAAGTGAGTTACCTGCAGTGTCAAATACATAAGAACATAGCAATAACTTAATTTCTAGATGATCTGTGGTTGCCATCTGCTCCCTCTCCATGAGATACTATTTATTTGTGTACTTACTGCTAGTGTAGCATCCTGCAGGTGTGGGATGAGGGTGCTGTTCACATTTTGTGCCCGGCTTGCTTCTCACCCAGGAAGGGGGAGGAGGAAAGCCCACATCCAGTGTCTCAGTGGGGATTGTTTGGTTTGGGGCTCTTGCTCTACAGGATGTGACTGCTTGTTGTGTGTTACCTGAGTTAGTAAACTCGTGGAGGGGGCTGGGATGAAAGGCTGTTCTGTTCTCAAAATAAAAGTGACCAATAGTAAAGCCTTTGTTTTGAGGCTGGTATTACTGGTATATAAGTGTTTCTCCTTCTGCTCAGCCTCTCAGGGATTTCTTAAACTGTTCAAATGTTAGATTGCATCTTGGAGTTCTCCATAAATTGTTCCTCTGAAAACTTGACTTGAATATGTGATACTCACTGGAAACAACAGATGTTAAGGAAAACTTAAGAAAACTCCTTTCCGACTGCTCAGATGCTGCTCTGGGAATCACACTTGCACTGCCCCAGCCTGTCACTGGTGGAATTGAAGGCCCTTCCTGCCAGAGCATGGCTTTCCCAGACCCCTTTCACTCTTCCTCTGTCCCTGCCTCTGTCATCAGCTAGAACAGCTCCCAAGGAGACAGCAGTTGTGTGATAAACCACCTGTCCAACAAACTTTTGGCTCCTAGCTCGTGATGTAAGGAAATGGGCAAAAGCCTCTGCACACGGAAGGCCTTTGGGAGTTTTACTGCCTTTTCTCAGCCCCACTGTTAGCAGAAGATCAGATCTCTTTATGATGTCCCTGATAACTGGCTGCCCTTATCCTGAACTCCACTTTCCTCTTGCCCAAACTGGGAGAAGCAGCACTTTTCCTTTGTTTCTCTGCATGAGTCAGCCTTCCTTTGTAGGGCCAGCAGAGCTTGAGGGGCAGCAAGGACACGGTCCATGCTCCTGGCAGGAAAACCCACCAGGGATGTTTCACCCACCTGCCTTGGGTGCACACAGGGACAAGGGGCCCTCTCCATATGGAGGTGTTTGGGGCAAGGCAGGCATTGTGTTTGTTTTGCTTTATCTTCACACACTTGCTTAACTGCTTGTGATAGCATCTTTTTGAGAAGTGAAATGTGGAGGCTCAGCTCTGGCCGTAGCAGCCGCTTCACCTTTTTAAAAATAGCCAATGGGCAAAGATGCTGCCCCCACCCTTCCTGCCTGCACGGGGGAGGTCACCTCAGCTTGTTCCTCCAGCAGCCCTGGCTGCCTTTCCCCACCTCTTGCTCACTTGTGCTACTGCTCCAAGGCTGTTTCATGGCTTCTCGCCTGGTTCCCTGTTAAAAATGCTACCCCAGATCTGATTCCCCACCAACCCTGGGTATAAAGAGGATGCAAATGCAACACTATGCAAGTCCCAGCTTCCCCAATTTCATTGATCAATAACTTCCCTGGTAAAGCAATGAGCCATGTTTTTCCCTCCACTTCTTTTTAAGGCAGTTAAGAAAATGCAAAGCCTTTGGCAGCCCTTATTAGTCTTAATTTGATTTGTACCTCTGCTTTCCAATTTTGCCTCTTTGCAATTTAGTGAGCATGTCATTCTGCTCATGTCCTTTGTGGTTTTCTTCATGCCTTCTATTTTGACCAGTAGGATTCTGAAGAACTCTGCAGCTGTATTTGTCTCCTGTGAAACTTCCCCCTTCCCTCATCAAATAATAACTGGCTACCAAGGCTGTTAGTACAAGTCTCAGGTGTCTGGCTCAGCTCTTCTTGAATTCATGAGTAGTCTGTCCCTCTTAGTTGAAGGTTTTTAAAAACCCTTTTCTTCCTAAAATAACAACGTAAGGAATTTCATGCTATAGAGAGATGAGAAGGGCTGTGCTGGTCCAGCCCAAGAGCCACCCAGCCTGGCTATAGAGAATCATGGGATCCTTTCAGGTCAGAAAAAAGATGTTTGAGTCCAACAGTTACCCCAGCACTGCCAATCTTGTGCAGGTGTTTATGTCACTGGTGGCAGGAATGCTGATGGGGCATTGAATGAACTTGGTCATGCAGGTGCTGATGATGTCATGCCTGGCAGAGGAGCTGATGGGGTGGGTGTGAGAACCTGGCCCACGACAGATACACTTCACTTCTCACCACAGAGGATATCAGTACTAAACCAAAATCTATCTTGTCTGTCCTATTGACCAGCAGGCAACTACTTCACTCTATCAATATCATTATCAGGAAAAGCCCATTAGAGCTGTCCCTGAACTGCAGCTGCACTGCACACCAGTGACCCTCCTCTTGGGCTGCAAGCCCTCTCAGAATTAGAAATACCTCACCTGAGATGAAGAGAACCCTTCCTCATCCGAGGTGGAGAGATCCCTCACCTATGACAGATCCTCAGTAAATCACTGATAGCTTTCTGAATATATACCATGAAACACTACTAATCCAAGTAGTTACCCCAAATTATAACAAATTTTGTATGGATAATTCATTAGGCATAAAGCATTGTCCAAGTCTGAGACTAAGACTGGATGAACTGCACCGCAGTGCCAGAAGAGGTTTGAAAAGCAGGAGGGTTCATTCAAATTTATAACTCAGTGGGAGGGTCCTCCTTATTCTTTCTGTCTACAATCCCCCTATGAATCATTCTAACTCAATTTTAATTACCAGTTTTCAAGGTTGTCCCCTCCATACATTCTCATTTGTTTAGCTAATTGAACTTAGAAATCCAATGGCTGCTCTGTCAACCCTTACTGAGATTCCCTCACTTTAATCTGATTTGTTCTTTTTCATTCTACTCATTCCCAGGATTCTCAAAGTCCATCTCCACACCATCTCAAGATGTTCCTCACTGCTTCTGTACTATGATCCCATTCTGGGTTGCCATTGGCAATGGTTTTCCTCCAGCAGCTTCTTCCCCTTCTTTGATTACACTCCTGGATTTTACACACTTGTGGAGGGCAAACACCACTTCTAATAATGGTTGGCATCTCCCCAAGATGGATCATATGCTCTGAGAATAACCCAGATCTGGAGTACCTTTTTGGGGTCATCCCTGAACCTGAGCATCTGTTGTGGCTGTAACACTAAATCATTAGAGCTACGTACTGGTTTCAAACCCAGCGGGAAAATTAACTCCACTCAAGCTGCCCCTCTTCCCCCATCCCCTTCCAACAGCAGAGGGAACACCAGCAGAGACCACAAGTTGGAATAACAATTTTACTGAAAAACTTACAATAAGCACAACAGTATCAATAAAAGAGGGCACAAAAGAGAGTGCTCTACCCACGAGAAGGGTATTCACCACCAAACCAGCAAAACCACCTAACCATTCCCAGTACAAAGCAGATCCACGTGCATCACTGCAGCAGCACCTCTGTGAAGCAAGCAATGCTTTTCCATCCTTGCCCCTTGTGTTTCAAGTGAGTGAACCAGAGCAAGGTCAACCCACATCCCAGCAGGTGCCTGCACCAGAGAAAACCTGGGAAATTGCTCCAGGACTTCTCATGGCCGTGCCACCCAGCACGTCCAGGACCAAGCTGTCCCTGAACACCATGTTGGCCACACAGTGTACAGTCTCATTCCTGAAACACGGAGCAAGTAGCTAGAGTGACTAGTGACTAGTCAGTGACTGGAGACAGTGAAAAGAGTTGCTGAGGCTTGGCACTGCTTGGAGCTGCAGAAGGCAAGGGGAAAATGGGCTCAAGAGCCCTGCCCTCACCATGAGACATGGCTTCTTCCAAGGAAACATAAAGCAGGGTTGTGCAGCCACTCAGGGGTAAGAGGTGTCTTTGGTCACCAAGATTGCACTGCTGTATGAGCTAACACCTAGGTTTTGAGGAGGACAACCCCAACAGGTGGACAACAAGCTGCTCACCTTCCCTCATTTGCCCTCTTCTTTGGGGGAGACATCCACCTCTGTGCTGGCAGCGCTGCCATCCCCACCACTCTGCTTCTGTTGCGATGGCTTGATTTCGGTGTAAATGACGTTGGAGGAGGCAGGTCCTGTCCCCTTCTTTTCAAAATTCAGGTTGGCATAGGTCAGGTCCTCGGTCCCTGTCACCGGGGCCACCTGCAGGGAGAGAACAATGAGTAGAGCCTTGGCTTTTCTTTCTGTGTCTTCCCTGCTAATATTTTTCCACTGGCACAACTCTTTGTGCTGCCCAAGCGTTACCCAGCTTGCTCAGAAGTGCCACCTACTCAAACACTCATAAGCCCTTATTTAATAGGAATTAATAAGTGTTTAGAACCATGTTTTCAGAAAGCAAAGCTGATTTTACTGTGAAATCCTTTAAGTGGGTATTGAACAGCCAATGCTTTTTTTGACAGGAAGGAGGAAGCGATACGTGCGAAGCCCTCCCTGGCTTACCATACTGACCTGATTCCCCTTCGCCACTTCCCTGCTCATGAGCTCTCCTGAAAAAGGAAACTTAGTTTAAACAGTAGTCAAAATAATGACAATGATCATTATTTTAAATTAAGAAAATAATGAAGGAATAAAGGAAACATCTGCATTGGCCCTGCTTTTGTTGTGGGAGAGGATGCGGCACTGCGGCTCTGTGGTTCTGAAGATGGCCAAAGGGCTGGAGGGGTTGGAAAGGGCTTAAAAGCCCTTGGAGGGGCTGGAGAAGAGCTCTGAGATGGACACTTCTCGATATGTAAGACCTGTTTTAATCACACAACAGGTTGTGCCATAACCAGACTCCCACCAGCAAACGGCCAGAAGGAAGGGAGGGGGGTGAACCTCCTCACCACGCTGGGACAGCTTGTTCAGGAGGACAGACTTGTGAAGGGAACATGGAGCGAGCAGGAGCAGTAGGATGTCAAAGATGGACATCTCCCCAGCCTAGCTTTGTCCAGACCAACAGCTGAGGAAGAAATGCCAACCTGTTCTGTTCCTTCTGCACTGCCACAGCAGGAAGCCAATTACTGGCATGTAAAGGAGCGTCCCGACCGCTAAGCCAAAGAGGATGCACAGGAAGAGGTTGGGTCCTGCACACACAACATCACAGAGGTACTCATGAGCCACCATCCCCCGTGCAGAGACACATGCTGCCACTGTCCCCCTCGTGGCAGGGTCAGTTTCTTCCCAGACCCTGAACTACCCACAGCATCAGGGTGCTGACAAAATCCTGTAGGGAATGGTCTCCAAACTCATCCCAACTCAACCAGGGGGTAGTCAGAGCAACAGAGCCCCTTCCCAGCATCACAGCCTCTGATCCACTGGTGCCTACCCCAGTCTGGCAGTGGGTCCCACGCACTCATGGGAAAACATCTGCATGTTTTCCCCTTTACTGGTTCTCCCTCTCTTTCCCTGAGGACTCCTCCTGCCCCCCACTCCATAAGCCAGGGGACTGTGGGGACGCACCTGTCCAGATCTTCCCTGTGTCATTGGTCTGAGATCCTGCAGAACCACAGCCTGAAAGGCAGAAACACGAGTGAGAGACTCCAGAGGCAGAGAACACCCTGCAACCTGCTCTGCTTTGGAGCAGGAGCCTTGACCCCACAGTCCTGGCTGTCCTGCTCCTGCCACCATAGCTCCAGCCATGTCAGCTGGAGGATATGGCAGGTCCTATTTCAAGGAACCAATGGCCCAGCAGCTCCATGGTGGGATCTGCCAAAAGGTGCCTTGCTGGGTTGGCTCCTATCCCAAGTTGGGAGGCTTTCAGGGGAAACAACACATGGAAGAACCAGAGGAGCACTGGATGTAGCATCCTTCTCTGTCTACTCATCTCCCCCATGAACACAGACCCGCTGCCACTTACTGAGAACTGCTGCTTGTGTGCTGCTTCCAGTGTCTGTCGATGTGATGAAGAGCCTACACACACAGATTCCTGTGTGGGCTGTACACATGCTTGAGCTGCTGAAATTCATGCAGTTTCTTCTTGGAACCACAGTGTTGGTTTGATTCTCCACCTCCAGACATTCACGTTCGTACCACTTCACCTGCACCGTGAGAGTCTCCAAACAAATTTCAAACTGCACAGCGGTGACTGGCTCTACCAGCCGACTGACTGTTCCTGGAGGAAACAAAACCAGAAGCGATAGCAGAAATATGTATGATCTTGCAGGGTCATGTCCCACATGTCACTCATGAAAGACACAGTGAAGTGACCATCCTGTCCTGCAGCAGCTGATGATCTTTTCCAAATCTGGCTGCTAACCATTCCTCAGCACTCAACACTGAAATGTTGCATGTTGACTTGTGCCTCTGGATGCTGTGCAGTGTACAAACTTTTCCATGCCTCAGGAAGGATTGAAAACGTGAGGATCAAGGGGAAACCACCTCCTCCTCCCGTGACATAGCAGGAAGTGCCTCAGGCTCTACCATTTCATGGAGCATGAGGTGGGACTGGGGGATTGGGAGTGGAGAATGGTCAGCCCTAGAGAAGCAGAGAAAACATAATAGACAGATCCCTGCAGCCTCCCTGGCTTCATCCCACCCCCTAATGCTCACTCTGGAGTACTTCAGAATCACTGCTGAATCTCTGAGCTGAAGTCACTTCACATATTCTCAGCTGAGTCCTCCCTCTCTCACCTCTCTTCAGTCCTCTCTTTCCACTTCAAGGGGCGTTAGTGGACTTCTGTCCCTTACCACCCTTGCTCAGTTCAGAACATCCGTTCTTCGATGTGTCGTGTTCTCCATCCTGCATGTGTACGTTCCTGCATGTGCTTTGTTCACACTGGCAAAGATGAGCTGGGCCAGATAATTTTTCTTCTCCACACCACCTTCATTCTGCTGTTTTCTATTGTTTCAGGTTAAATTAAACCTGAACATTAAACCACTTCACCTCCCTGGCAGGGCTGCTCGAGCCTGCCTGGGGCAGACACTGCAAGATGAGATCTAACCCTACCGACACACCAACTGTGGCTGAAATCTGGTGAGCAAGTCCTGCTGGGAAAAAAACCTATAGACGGTTGGTTTTGTGTTAAGGAATATCCACATCTGCCATGTGAAGCTGTCCCCCCTCTGCAGCAATCAACCTTATAAACATTTATGTTTCCTTCCCCCCTGTTTTCTCTCCCTGCTGCTGAAGGCGAAGCTGGTTTGAAGCCCCTGGAGCTCACAGCCTGTGCATGCACAGTTGCAAGGGGGATCCCTCTGCAAGGCACATTGCAAGGTGCTGGCACAGAAGACGGGCTAAATAGTGCAAGAGGAGACAAAAAAGCAGCAGCAGGCACTTTGCACACCTTCTGCAGACATAAACAAAGAGGAAAGAGTTCAGAGCAGAGGCAAGGGCACTGGGGGACTCACCAACTGGCAGCCAGGTAAGGAGCAGCAGGGGCAGGAAGGTGTTGGCCAGCCAGAGCTCCATGCTTCCCAACAGCCTCATGGTGACCATGCTGGGTGCCTGGTGGGAGCGGCGGGGAGCCTCGGTCTCTCCCTGCAGCATGGGGGTCACTGCTCAGCCGAGGGGAGCTGAAGCCTTGCCGGGACCTTGCCCCTTCGCCACTGGGCCAAGTTCCCTCTCTGTGCTCACAGGCTTCCCCTCTCTTCCCCTTCTCTTGCCTCAGCCCAATTCTTATCTCCTCTCTTCTCTGATTCCTCCTCCGGTTTCATCCTGACCACACACTCTTGGCCCTGAGACCCAAGTAATGCATCCGGGAGCTGCTGATGGCCATTTCCCACTCTAGGGTCCAGCCCAGCAGCTCCCTGCCACTTCCCCATTTTCCTACAGCACCACCCCCCCACGCCACCCCAGTCTGGTTTGTTTTACACCAGGGAATGGACCTCTTGGAGGAAGCAGTGCTGCTGTCACAGTGGGGGTGGGTGGTGTCCTCATCCATCTGGTGCTCGGGTGTGCTCGCTGAGCTCAGGTGGGGACCCACACCCTGCCAGCCCCCAGGGACCTGTGGTTTGACTTGGGGATGGGCTTGAGCAGACTGTTCTGGCTGTGGGATGTACACGGCCCTGCCGAGCCCTGCCCCTGCTCTGGCCATGAGTACCCAGATCCCAGCTCCGGCCCAGCCCCGGTATTCCCCTGCCACCTCAGGCATGAGGGACACCAGGACACGAACATCCACCAGGCCAGGCACAGCTTGTGTCACCCCTGCCACAAAAGGGACATGGGCAGCCGTCAGCAGGTGCAGGCCCTGCTGTCTCCCCAGCTTCTGTGGGTGCAATTTCTGCTTCTCCCCACTGCCTGCCACCGCTCTTCCTCTTTGTGTTCAGAGAAAAACCTCCTCCCATCTGCCATTTCCTGCCCTTTAGTTTCTATCAGCACCCAAGGTAACCAGCCTCCACACCATGCAGGGCACACACAGCCCAGCCACACGTGTCTCCAGAGGAAAGGGTGTTCACTGGAGCTCTTCTCCACCAGCCAGTGCAACCTCGTGGCTGAAGCTGAGGTCTCATCTGCAAACCAACCCACATGAGGAAACAGCAACACCAGCATGATATTTGCTGATTAGAGGGTACAAGATCTACAAGAATGATAAGTGAAAAGTTCTGTGTCCCTCTTGCTCTCCGCTCTGGACCTCTTCATCTCTTCCCATGATCTTTCTGATGTTCACTTCCTCTCCGCATTCGAGTAGTCTCTGCTCATCTCGCAACTGCATAATGATGTGTACTTGTTTGCTTCCTTCCTTTTAATTTCTATTCTGGTTCTCACGTTTCCTGGCACTGATGAAGCCAAGACCTTCTCCAGCAGGAAATGCCCTCTCAGTCTTCCCAGCTGTGCTGCTGGTGGAACTAAAGGTTAATGTCTTGCCTTCTGCTGACTGCACAGAGCTCCTCTCCTATCAGAGCCCCGTCCAGCTCCACAGCAACATTCTATGGTGTTCTCTGCCAAGGAGAAAGGAGAGCAGGAAATTACAATGCTGTTGTTAATAACACACAGGGTGCCCCATGTCAGCAGCAGCTACACAATGCCCAGAGCGACAGGGAGGCTGCAGAGCTCCTCAGGAGCTCCCCACTCCCTTGAAGTGAACGAGGGGAGTACAGAACCGTGCCACCACGGTCTTCCTCTCCCCACTGCTGGGAGCCGGCCAGGAGCCTCCCGTGCCTTGCTGGGGAGGATGAGGAGCGGTGTGAGAACAGCTGTCCTCAGTCGGCCCGGGGTGGCTGTACAGAGGTTCTTCCTTGCGTGCCGTGCTGCTCTGCCCTCCGCAGGTCGCCAAAAGCGATCCTGCCCTCGGCCTGACCCTCACAGCACTGTGGGGCTGACGGGGCTGGCAGGCACATTGATGTGAAGCCCCTGAGCCCTCACGGAGCTAGGCAGGGAGGGGTGCGGTGCCACCGAGCAGGACGTGGCTGCAGAGGCTGGAGGTGTCCCGGGCTCCCTGGGGCACAGCACCGTCAGCAGGCGGCCGCCTCCGGGACCCCGCTACGGGCACAGCCCTGGAGCCCGCGGCCCCTCAGCGGAGCGCTCCGCGCGGGGATGACGCGGCCCCGCGCTGCTCTCTCATTGGCTGCTGTCGCTGTCCATCACACTAAGTCCCGCCTCCCGCCCGTGTCCTGCCGCAGGATTGGCTGTTCCTCCGCGGCGCGTGAAGCCGCCCCGGCGCCGCCATGTGTGGGGCCGCTGCCCGGCGGAGGGGCCGTNCGGCCCTGCCAGGGGGCGCGGGGCCGGGAGCGGCTGGGAAGGGGCCGGGGGTACCAACTCCGTGTGGGCCGGTGGGGTCAGGTGGGGCCTGTCCCGTCCAGACCCCTGAAAGGGGGGAGGTCAGGTGAGGCCATGTGAGCCCTGCCCTGTTCCAGAGGTGAGGCGAGGCCACCTGAGCTCTGTCCCGTCCAGCCCTGTGAGGAGCAGCTGCCCAGCCCCGCAGCCCTGGGCAGCACAGAGCATCGTGGGCCATGCCAGAGGCACCCCCGGGGCAGCCGTGGCCGTGCCATGGGCTTTGCATGAAGGTTTGGTTTCCAGGATTTGCCAGCTGCTGCTGTCTCCGGCACGGTCCTCACTGCCACCTTCGACCTCGGGCGGCACCTGTGGGAAGTGCTGTGCCTGGAGCGGGGCCTGTGCTGCTGTACATCCAGACCGGGAAGGACAGAGTGCTGTGCTGGGCTTGTCTCGAGGTGTGGTGGGAGTTCCTTGGGCTGTGGACTCGAGGGTTATCGCACAACCGGCTGGCACTGAATCAAAAGCACACTTAGTAAAGAAAGCACGTCAGTTTTGACATCGACACGTGAACCATTTCATACAGAGCCTCAGGTATATTCGTGCCAGAGGGCACAAGTGCTTGCTGGTGTGCTCCTCCACCATGTGCCTCATCTTTCTTGGAACCCAAATGGAACTTTTTAGGATAAGTTGGTGACATGGGAAAAGCTTTCTCTCTATGCTGAGCCAGCGCTACACTGGCCAGCACCTTCCTGGACATGGACTGTTATTCTTTCACTGCCTTTGGCCATCTGTGATGGTCCACAACAGTTTCTGGGCCCTGTGATACTTGACTGTACTATTTAGTTTTTGAGACTTCTGCCTTTGGAGCTCCCAGACTGCTTCAACATGGAATTGAATGGGATCCTGTAGGAACCATCTGTTTTTTCATTGCATTGGGTCACAAAACTTCTTGTTGCCATGTGTACCAAAAGAGTCAAAAAGCTCCTTTCAGTGACTGGGATGGGACTTCAAACTCACTGTGAAATTCAGCAAAAATTGAGGTGTTTTGTGGCCACCAAAAAAAGGAATGGCAGAGCTCTTAAGTGGTTCTGTTGGAGAATTTTAGTCAGAATGATGTTTCAAGTTTGATTATTTCATCTCTTAAAAAGAGATGGATTTTTATCTCCCGACATGCAAGATATCTGTTGCAGTCTGGTTTCAGTTGCCCGTAAAAGCTCTGCCTTTTGGGTTTTCTGGGAAAGGGTTCTCATTTAAGTGTTCGTTCCAGTGTTTGACCACAGGAGAGGTTGATGCCCTAGGACTTTAATTGGCTTTTAAAAGGCTTTTCATGATTTTTGTAACTAATTTGCTGAGGCTTGTTTGAAGGTTTGAGGCTTGGTGGGTTCTAAAGTAAATATGTCGAAACTGAACCTAATTCTAAGCTGGTGTTGGTACCAGTTTCAGGCATTTCTTTCTCAGAGCTGTTTCCATGCTCTGCTGAACCCAGTTTCCTCTAGTTTTCAGTCCAGTGCTAAATATGCCTTCCATGCATTCAGTGAGCCTCAGTGGATAGACAAGAGTCTCTCTTCTTACTCCCTGTAAATGACAAATGTCTGCATTGTCTCATGGCAAGGGCACTTCACAACCTTAAAAAGTCTGCTGCAAGGAACCACCTCCTTCAGATTGTTTTGATCCTGCCTTCTCTGAGCTCCACTTGATGTGCTCTTGTATGGTGAAGGACAGTGAAAATTTCGGTTTTCTCCATCCTAAGCCACTCTTGATTTTATTACCTGTGATGTTTCTTCCAAACTGAGGAATCTTTCCTTGGTTAGGTCTTCCTTTTCAGAAGATTTTGATGATTTTGATCATCTTTGCAGCACTTCCAGTTCTGCTCCCCCCCTGCTTAGAGAAGAAGTACCAGACTGCACATAGAGCTCCAGACGATGGTGCTCTGGGGAATTCTGTGGTGGCAGAGTGCTGTTCTTTTGGGATCTCTGTTCATTCTTCCTAAACTGTTAATTACAGCTGCCTCTCCTCAGCGGTGCCTTGTTCAGACACAGAGGGTTTAGGCTGTTTCCTCAGGGTGGCCTGGGCTTGAATCCCTCATCTGCCAGCACTGGAGTGTTTGCAGTGTGTGTGTGAAGGGTGGAGTACCCATGTGTACCCCTTTTTAAAAGCTCCCATTACAGGTCTTGCAGCACCTGCTCCAGTTCTGCTTGTGCCCCGTGTGCTCTGTGACTTGCCCTGTGTAATGATTGTCTTTTTGCTGCCCTTCAGCATCCACATCCATCCTGCTGTGCCTGCCCTGCCAAACCAGGACTGCCCAGTTGGTGAAACTCTGGTGGGGGAAGAGGAGGCTGCAGGTGGCTCTCAGAGGAGGGAAGAGAAACATGTCCTTTGCTCAGGGCCACTCTGCAGAGCCTGGTGGCTGCAATGTTTGGGGGTCTGGAGTCTTTTGGGGCCCTTTGAGCCACGTCTCCATACCCAGAGAGCTGGGGCTGCCTTGCTGGAAGTCATTGCTGAGGCTGGGTTGGCCACTTCTTGATTTGTGGTGGTACTAGTGGTGAGCTGGTGACCTGAGGTTCTTGTAGCATCAGGAGCTGGTGCATAGTAGCTAATCACTAGATATTTGTGCCAATAGCTCCCAGTGATACCAGTGTAGAAGCATGCTACGTTTTGGGATAAGTGAGGTTAAAATTAATTCCACCTGACTGAGATACTTTTTAAGATGCAGTTGGATGGAAAACAGGAGACAGTGACACTTTAAATGAGTGATTGTTACACAAATCATCTTCTCTGAGTAGCAGGAGTCTCCTGTTGCACATGCTGAGGTGTGCATTCTTAGAGCATTTTCAATGAATTAAAACTTTTCTAAACTGTTGTGGTGTTGTGTAATTTGGACGTTGTTGAGCACGTCTGTGTGATCTGGTGCAAGCAGGCACACACTCGCCTGGTCTCTGTCCCACCTCACTTTGTATCCCTTCAAATGAAGATGATGCTCTTTCTGCTGTAAGAATTTTTAATTCTTCCAGACCATAAACTGCCAAACAGATTTGTGGGGACTTCAACAGTTATGCTTGCTGTCCATCCAGTTGCAAGATTTTCTTTTTGTTTGTGTGATTTATATAAAGCAAGCCTGGGTACAAGCCATCCTCCTTGCCAGTATCCCAGGATCCGACCCTTTTATGTAACTAGTAAATATTTTCAAGATCCTTTTGATCTTTGTCACTGCCTTATTTGAGTGTTCTGCTAAATGTTGGATAAAAAGGGGTTTATGCCAGTGAACTTTGTTGATCCTTATAAAGAATGACAGTGACAGTATCACTGCAAATGCTGCATCATACAAAATAAGGAAAAACATACTGAATTAATTAAGTAAATAATTCATAAGCTGTTTTATAGCATCTGTAAACATTTGTGCATTTTGGAAGATAAATATTCCCGAGCATTTCTGTTTTCTAGTTTAGTGTCTATACTACAAAAATCGCTGGGAATTCAGTCAGGGTTCAGTTGTACAACACGTGCTGGGCAGTGTAGGCACCCCCAGACTAACGAGATGCTTATTGCAAACAAAGCTCTTGCGCTGGGAGTAGTTTCACTTTTGTGCTGGTACTGCCCAATGCTCTGTCAGGATTTGCTTTCATGTGTTGTAACTTAATGTATCTTGGGATGGGGAGATGAGTCTGGAGTCTTTTGTGAAACAGGCTTGTTTCAGAATCTGAAGCAGATTCCTGCTGCTCATAGGTGTCTTTTCCAAAGGTGTTGATCTGGTGCTGTTCTCTTTTTAAGAGAGCTTTGCTTTTTCATTGTAAGCTTCTAAGGAAAACTGAACTCGTCATGTTTTTCTCTCTAAAAAAATAATTCAAAAAGGGTCGAGTGGGTGTAGTAGATGACAATTCAGCAAGGCACAGAACAAAAGCTGGATCATAGGTTTCTGTGGTGTCAGAGATTGAGGAGACTTCTGACATCTCTCCTTGAAGTTGGTGCAAAAGCAGATGCCAAAGGCAGTTTGGCCAGTTGTGGACAGCAGCTGTGCTAAGGCAGACTGGCAGGTAGGGAAGGAAGAATTGATTTACCAGGAAATGCTTGGAAGAACAAAAGGAGTGTGACTTGACCAAATGTTCGTGTGTAGGGAATATAATAATTTTGTGCAAACCCTGCATTCCTGGAGATTAAGTGGCATAGGCAGAAGGAGATATTTTTAACTGTCCTGAGTTAAGTAAAGCTTTTAACTACCCACAGTGGACACAGAGGAGTGCCCTTTTCCTTTTGGAAAGCAGCTTTCTGTGTGTTTAAACACTGGCATTCTGTCTCCTTGTAGTCTTCTCCTCCCCAGGCAAAACAGGCTCACTGAATCCAGGCTTTCCCCACAGGACATATTTTCTAAATGTTGTCTGGACTGACTTATCTATTTGCCATAAAATTGTTAAGGTCCAAGTAGTTGTTTTCAGTTTGTATATTTCATTTGGAAGAAAGATTTATGTGCCCTAAAGCATGTCTATTATTTCCAGCTATTTCAATTGGTCTAATAAAAGATATTACCTCAGCTCACAAACCTTTATCTCATTTAGGGACTTACATCATCACAAATAGAGCAGCACTGCTTTTACTGCGGGTGTGACAGACTCTGTGTCGTGTCCTCTTGGTGGTTCCTGTCACTCCCAGTTTGTGCCTCTGTGTCTGGTTTGTCTTGCATTCTTGTGTTTCTGTCCCCATGTACTGAGTTTTGAAGCTGAGGAGATGACTTTATCAAGCTGCATTCTTACCATTCTTCTGCAAGGGGTTTGTTAGACTGTTCCTTAATACAGTGTCTCTACAGATGGCAGCTTTTGGGGGTTTTGGTTTTTGTCATTAGGATGTTTGAGAATATTGTAAGCCATAAGAAGGACTGAAGGTGGCATTCAGGATAGATGTGTTTGATACCAAAATGTGCCTTTTGTCGATAATGACTTACAACTTTTCACATTTTAGGAAGTGTGGATGGAACACCAAGCTGAGGAGCCAAACATTTTACTGAAGGCCTGTGTGTAGACCCTGATGCTTGAATGAATGAAGAATGAAAATGCTCCCTGGAGTGGGTGTGTTTGGAACTGGTAGTGCTGCCCGGATCCTGGTACCCTTGCTGAGGGCAGAAGGCTTCTCCATTGAAGCTCTTTGGGGGAAGACTGAAGAGGAGGCCAAGCAGCTGGCAGAGGAGATGAACATCTCCTTCTACACGAGTCGGACTGACGATGTCTTGCTGCATCAGGATGTAGACTTGGTTTGCATCAACATCCCTCCACCGCTAACTCGGCAAATTGCTGTGAAGGCTCTAGGTACCTTTTTATCCTTGCCGTTGGACCAATAATCTCTAGCTCATTGGCAGATTGAAATTTGAAGCTGTTACCCCAGCACAATTCTGGTTGCACCAAGGGGCAAATGCAGTGCTAAAAGTTTTGTGTGGCGTTGGTAGCAGCATTTGTGAGATAGGTTATTTGGGGTTTTTTTGTAAAAATACTGTTTGTAATTGCTTATAGCTCTGCATGAACCAGTTGGGCTGAAATATCTTGTTCTGTTCAGACTGAACTTATGGTAGGGAGTTTATAATAAAAATCAGCTGTATTAGAGATAATAATGAGAGGGTAAAATGGAAATTAAAAATACCCAAAGCAACCAAAACAAAACCAACCATAAACAAAACAACTTGAATAGTTTAATTAATTTCAAATTTTCTGTACTAGGAAACTGAGATTTGCCTGGAAGGGGAGGGTTGTTCAGTTCTGATTTCTGTTTTCCCCACAAGTAAAATCAAACTTGGAACTTCAAAGCCTTTGAAAAAATATTTGTATGCACTCAGTAGATTCTTGTGAATTAGGATCTAAGAGGTGCTGTTTTAGCTGTGACCCTGGATACTGCCTGGACCACTCTTGGGACATCCATGGCCGTAGCAGGCTGATGTGATCCCGGGTGGAGGAATCCTACGTGACACAGGAGGGCAGATGTTGGGGACAGCAGGAGGAATCCAGCTAGATGAGAAAGAAGGGATGACACCCCAGACTGGTTGGGCAGGGAGATGGGAGCCAACTGCCCAGGCATCCTGACATTTCTTAATTCCCCAGTGTGACTTTGTAGTGTTAATGTCCTCTCCTGTAGTGCAGCGTGGGTGTCAGTTGGCGTGTAATCCTGTAAATAACAAGGGTGATATTTTTACTGTGTTAACAGAAGATACACGAGTTAATTTTAGGACAGGTAATCTCAGACCATGTGAGCCAGGGTGGTTTGTTGTCCCTCTTTGCTCTACAGTAATTTCTTTTGGAAGTAAACAAGTCCCTGCAGAAACACTTGCATTGCCACTTAGGTATGCAGAGAGAGATTTCAGGCTTTTTTTTCCTTTTCTTTTTTAGGTTGTTAGATTTGTTTGTTTACCTCATTAGAGTCCTGTCCTTTGAATTTTAAGGTATTCTGACTTTTAAAGATTTGAACTCCAAGTTAGAATTTCTCTCTTCAAATATGCTAAAAGCTCTTTAGAGCACTTGTTAGGTAATATACATTTCACTAGGTCTTGTGGCTCTTGATGATCAAGTGGGCTAAAAAGGAGAGGATTGAACCTTCTCTGGTGAATTATTAACTAAAAGGGATTGGGATTCCCTCACTGAAGGCTGGGAACCCATAAGATGGTGTTGTCCAGAGGAGGAAAGGGGATAAAGCTGGTGCAGAAGTACAGAGGTTGTATGTATGCTTGAATGCAAGTTTAGGCAGTGGAAAGCTGAAAAAGCCAGGGAAATGGATGGCTGTAGCAGGAAGAGGTAACAGTCACTTCCTCTGTCCTGAGATGTTCTGCTCTGCAAACTGATGCAGACATCTCAGACCCAGTGTGATGCTGACCTTGCCTTTCAGCTTTCCAGGTTCATTGCACTGGCATTTGCAGCTCTGTTGCCCAGTATGTTGTGACTTATTTAAAGCCAGTGATGGGTGGTTTCCTGTGCCTGAATGTTCTGAAGGAACATAGAACCAGGGTAGGGCCAAAGATGGCAGCAACATTTTCTTTGGAAGTTGAGGTTGATACAGTGATGGTTATAATCAGAGAATTACTGGCTGTGAATTTTTTATAACAGATTGGTGTTCACTTGCCAAGAGACTGGGCTTTAGGAAATGTCAGATGTGGTACAGTAATAATGGTCTTGTGTGTTGTGTTTTGTTGGGCTTGGTTTGTTTGTTTTAAAGTGCTGACACTTTTATTACTTATTATTCTACATTTTTCTACTTTTTTTTTTTTTTTAATTGTGCTTTTTGTTCCTGGCAAGGAGGAGAAAGAGACCCAGTTTTTCTAGGTGGTGCAGTTTCTTTGCCTAAGTTTCTTACTGACAGACATCCACAAACAAGCCTGGGGACAAAGCAGTGACACTGGTTTGAGTTCATGAACCAGACAGAACAGATCAAAGCCTAGGGGATAGTTCACATTAAAATCAGTTTAATCTTATGGTTTATCTCCACAACAGGCGAAGCAAGAAGCTTTCCCTAAATTTGTGCTTCTTTTGATCTCAGAGAAACTAAATAAATTTCACCCAATGTCTGTGTTGTGGTTCATGTCCCACAGTTAAATGCACCCATCCATGCTCTCATGTCTCCTGGCTGGTGAGGGCCTCAGCTGAAAATTTTGCAGCTGTGGTTTAGGAAAACAATATGGTACAAAGTTCAGGTTATTCATTACCAAAACAATAGTAACAATCGCAGGGATGTAAGTTGCACTGCCCTGGAAAACAAAGGGCATGGCCATGACATTGGTAAGGGACCTTGTAGCCATCTCTGACTTGTCCTTGCTTCGTGGCCATCTCTGTGAGCTTGGGGACAGCTGGAAGGATGTTCCACTGGTGGCAACAGCAGGATTATCCCAGAGCTGTTACGGTGTTCCCGGGACTCCATCCTGGCACTCGGGCAGTGCACGGTGGGCTGTCAGTGCACTGGCTGCCAGCCCAAAAAAAGGCATCAGCCAGTTTTAGCTCCTCAAGAGGCTCAGCCTGGGCTGCCACAGCAGGCACAGCACTGAGCGAGGGCGAGGCTGGGCAGCAGAGCAAGGACAGCCCCGTGTGAGGAGCTGCCGGGTGTGACACAGCTGTGCCCAGGCGGCGGGGGACTGTCCCCAGGCTCGGCCCTCTCTGCTCCGGTCCCCACTGCAGGGACCCAGGGCTGTGCAGGCGGGGGAGCAGCACCAGCAGAGCTCTGGCTGCAGGGCTGGACCCTGGGTGTACACGGAGTGAGAGTCACTTCGGTTTTGAGACTGTGGATCTGCTCAGGTTACCGTGAGCATCCTTTTGCTTTTTCTGGTGGTGTTCTACTGTAACCTGCCTGGAAGACAAGTGCCCATTAAACGAGGCAGATAGACTGGGACTGAAGCAGCTCCAGATGCTTGTCCAGGTGCTTCAGCTAGCCCTGCAAAGTACTGAACCGAGTGCTGTGCCTCACCTTAGCAGCAGGATTTGGGACAGGGGAGTTAGAAATGGTCCCTGAAATGGGGGGTTACCAATGGACAGCCAGGGTGTCTGCTGGGAGTTTGACCTCAGCCTTTCTTCATTAAAGCTGCTGTAGACTCGTATCGATTTAGGGGATTTCTCGCTTGTAGTGTTCTCATTTTCTGGATTTCGCTTGTGTCTATTCTAGAGGTTCTGAGTCTCCTGTAGCCGTCCTCTGGCTGAGCTGGGCACGGCGATGTGTCTCGGGAGCGCGCTGGCCCCTGGCCCCCTCGCAGGGCTCCTGCAGGGCTGGCTGGCTGCAGCCGGGAGGGGGAGCCCGGAGAGCGGGGCCGCTCTGGGATCTGCCTTCGCCTCGCCTGCCAGAGACCGGCTGAGGAGCCTGTGCTGCTGCCTTCTCACCGGGAGCCAATTAAAAGCTGTTCTGAGCAGGGAGCACAGTCTGCTCCTGGCTAAGGAGGAGCTCTCGGAGAGGTGCCTACCACCGTGTGCAGTGATTCCTGCAATTCTTGGGCAGAAACTGAGGTGTGCCGTGACTGACCTTCAGGTCTGACATCACCCCTTAGTGTCTGTAATAACCACGTTAGGAATAACATGGTTATTACACTGAAAAATGTTTAGATAAGTATTTGATCAGAACAGATGTAAAGTAGGAAAAAAAACAGGAAAAGTAAAGCCCTGCCATGAGAAGGGGAATAGCAGAAAAGCTCCAAATGTAAGAATTGGTTAAAATTTGTACTGTCATGCTCTTTTGTATTAAAGTTAGGGGGGGAAAAAGGGATTATTGACTGCCCCCATTGATTTGGGCTGAGCATGATGTAAAGTGCATCAGTAGCAATAAAAGTGCAGTGGGTCAGCTGGGGGATTCAGCTCATGTCTGTGTAACTCAATCACTTTTTGTCTGATTGTACAAGCAGGCTGTCTGTGCAGATTTGCTTTCTAATTAGAAATGGTTGTTTTAAAACAGTCCACTTACCAAAACATTATTTCTAATTCTTGTGTTCTGTACACAGAATCTGTATGTATGTCTTTTATATATATATACATTTTAATATTTAAGTAACTTGTATGTCCCATTTCTATTAATTACTTTAAAATAATAAATTTATAGTGATGGTGAAATACAAAGTGAAAATTAAATCTCCCCTTACCTCACCACTTCCCTGCAGGGTACATGACTTTTTTTTTCCTCCTCTGGCTATACAGGTATTTAAATAATTTTATAACTACAGCACTCATATTGTGACTTGTTTTGATGCCGTGTGATGCCATTTGGACATTTCTCTTTTATGATGTAAAATTTCTCTCTTTATCTGGAGCCTCCTTCTGTGAGAGTTCGTCAGCTCTGCAACTGGAGACAGCATTGAGTCTTGCTGCACTTGGCACTCCTATTTTAGTTCCCAGACCCTTACTTTAGAAATTGCTGCACAAAAGCCCAACTCTTAAAAACACCACTTCTTGAGAACCTTTGGGCCATCTGAGCATGTTTTACCCATGTGTACTAAATACCGTGTGTTTTTCATGTGTGCTGCAGGAATAGGGAAGAACGTGCTGTGTGAGAAAGCTGCTACCTCTGTGGATGCCTTCAGGATGGTGACAGCCGCCAGGTATTACCCCAAGCTGATGAGCATCGTTGGCAACGTTCTCCGTTTCCTGCCCGCCTTTGTGAAGATGAAGCAGCTGATAGAGGAGCACTACGTGGGCAACGTCATCGTCTGCGACGTGCGAGTCTACGGGGGAAGCCTGCTCAGCCACAAGTACAACTGGATCTGTGACGAGCTCATGGGAGGGGGTGGGCTGCACACCATGGGCACCTACATCATCGACCTGCTGACTCACCTCACCAGCAGGAGAGCAGAGAAGGTGCACGGCTTGCTCAAGACTTTTGTGAAGCAGAACACGGCCATCAGCGGGATCCGCCACGTCACCAGCGACGACTTCTGCGTTTTCCAGATGCTCATGAGCGACGGTGTCTGTTGCACTGTGACTCTCAACTTCAACATGCCCGGGTCGTTCATCCATGAGGTCATGATTGTGGGCTCTGCCGGTCGCCTCGTAGCTCGTGGGACGGACCTGTACGGGCAGAAGAACACCGCTCTGCAGGAAGAACTGCTGTTTACAGACTCTCTGCCTGTCAACAAGGGCCTTTTGGATAAGGGGTTTAAAGACATCCCGCTGCTTTACCTGAAAGGAATGGTGTACATGGTGCAAGCCCTGCGGCAGTCTTTCCAAGACCAGGAAGACCGTCGGACATGGGATCATAAACCTGTGTCTATGGCAGCTTCTTTTGAGGATGGTCTGTACATGCAGAGTGTGGTAGAGGCCATCAAGAAATCGAGTAGGTCAGGTGAGTGGGAGACTGTGGAGGTGATGACTGAGGAACCAGATGCCAACCAAAACCTCTGTGAGGCACTTCAAAGAAATAACTTATGAACATTCCCACCTTGGAAAATAGGACAATTAATACTTCTGGCTGTAATGTAAAAAAACCCTGTTTTTAAGATATGTAGATTCTTATTTAATAGCCTGAGTTTCTTGGTTTTTTTAAACGTGTAAAATATGTTCTGATAGGAACATTTCTGGTTTAAATTGTTTAAAGAGTTTTAAATGTTTCTGTTTTTTGCAAACATTTAATTTTTGTCTTGGAGACTGGTAGGAAAACTTGAATTGCCCTTTGCACTTGCAGTAGCTGAAGTGACTTGTGGGATCTCTGCCATTGGGTGGCTTGGAAATGGGACACAACCCCTGTTGCACAGGTTGCTGATTTAACCATGAGAGCACGTAGAGCAAGATCAGGGAGTATCTGTTGTTGAGATGCCTTTTTCTTCTCTCTTGGAGACTGATTTACGTTTTAATCCTCAGTTTGTAAACTTTTATGAAAGAGTTTAGTGGTGTAACAGGTCTCTAAACTCCTATAGGACAAGAAGTAGAAGGAATGGATAAAAGTTAGTAACATAAGGATCAGCATTTTGGCTTCCTGTATGTGGTAAATGTCTTTCAAATTCATTCAAACTGGTGTTTTATTTAAATGATATTATAATTGTCTGTTGTTGGTATCTTGGCAGGAAAAACCTTCAGGAAGTCTGTGATGCATTGAGCTATTCTTTCATATCTGTAGACATTATTCCTTCTACTCAAGAGGCTGCCTGCATCCAGCAGCTGTTTTTCCATAAGCTCTGTGCCTGTCAGTTGTGTTTACTGCCTGGCAGCACCGGTGCCGTGCCTGTGGGGCCACGTTCTCATTTCTGTGACTGTTAATAAATTGATGCCTCCCAGGGCCACGGGATTGCCACAGTGTCGTGGGTAACAAAGTCGTACAGCATTAACCTTTCAGGGACCTGAAAGGGGAAGGAAGGAGGTATTTCCTACCTCTTGCAGCTCTCTTAACATGCTGGCTGGGTAACTGTCACACTACACACATCCTGATAGTTGAGAGAACAGGGACTGAACTGCCATGGGTAAATGTGCTCCTGATCTCAAACACTGGCTATTAACCCTCTGGCCCAGCCCATCCTCACGCTCTCCTGCAGCTGGTGTCCACTGGAGAGATTTGTTGGCAGATGATGGGCTGGAAGTTCATTCCTTTTGAGAAATGTTTTCTCTCTGAGGTAGGTATGTGGAAAGGATAGTCTAATTTTACTACGTTTGTTTTGTGTACTTGAAAGCTTTTTTTAAAATGTATTTCCCACTAAATTGTAACCCTGTGTATTTATGTGTATTAACATGCACGCTGCTGTTTCATAAGCTGGACCTTCCTGAAAAGTATCATGTTTTCTACAGAAATAAAAAGTTGTGTTTGTTGAGGGAATTCTCTATGCAGCTGTGTGCTTGTGTTTGATTTGGTCAAGCTAAAACCATCCTAATAACAGTGGGCAGGAGACTGAGAGCTGGGACTCGGTATCTGGTGACCCCTTCCCGCCTCATTATAGAAGTTGCCAGAAGACACCAAGTAAGAAGCAAAATTCCTGCAGTACTGATGGGACCTTGCTTGGTGTGCAAATTAGGTATTTACCTTTGTATGTATACTTTCCAGACTCTGACAGAAACAAGTCTACTGCTGTGCTGTTTTAAAGGGTAGGAGTGTGGCTGCTCTTGTGCTCTGCACAATCTCATCTCTACTGTGAGCTGTGTGAAGGAAGTGAATGGTTAAATTGGATATTTGGAAAATATTCTTCACCCAGAAGGTGGTTGGGCACTGGAATAGGCTCTCGAGGGAAGTGGTGGTGGCCCCAGGCTTGCCAGAGTTCAAGGAGAATTTGGACAATGCTCTGAGGCACAGGGGATTCTTGGGGTTGTCCTGTGCAGGGCCAGGAGTTGTACTCGATCCTGCTATAGGTGTGAGCATCTAATGCATGAGGAGTCTGTGTGTTATGTAAAATGGATGAGATGTGTCCTGAGCTCACCTGGAAGTCACCACCTTCATTCACATGGAAGAGCTCTGACTTTCATGCCAGTTTGGGGTCTGTTTTGAAGCTATCCTTCTGGAACTGAGAACCTTCTTTTGTGCCTTTGTCACCGAGTTTGTATTGGGCAGAAAAAACCTGAAGTGCAGCTCCTTCTCTAAGAGAAGAAGGAAGCACAAAACATCTCCAGGTGATCCCAGTGAAGGAAGGAGGGTGCCGAGACTCCTGGGTGAGAAAGAGACGTGACGCAGAATTGTGCGGAGAGGTGAACGGGCCTCTCGTGGGCTGCTACAGCCTGAACCTGCCCTGCACAGGCAGAGCGGGATGGTGACCGCAGGAGCGCTCCTTTGGGCGAGGCAGATCCCAGCCCTGGAGTCTGGGCCCCCCGTGCAGTCCCTGTGTGTTTAACGCAATGTGGTGCACTGGGGACCGGGGGTCAGTGCCCCCGCGTGCCGCGGCTGCCCCGGCACCAC
>VZRO01000587.1:189157-207643 GCA_013397915.1 Daphoenositta chrysoptera | reverse complement strand
GAAGCGCCGGGCCCGGGGCAGGGGCAGCGCCCGCGGGGGAGGCTGCGGGCCCCCGGCAGCCCGGGGCTGCGCTGCTGGCAGCGCCTCCCGAACCCCTCTCCCCGGGCGAAGGGAGCCAGGAAGGTCCCGCAGGGGTGTCCCGTCCCCCGGCGGTGTCCGGTCCCCCGGCGGTGTCCGGTCCCCGGCGGTGTCCGGTCCCCCGGCGGTGTCCGGTCCCCGGCGGTGTCCGGTCCCCCGGCGGTGTCCGCTGTCGCTCGGCGCGGTGCCGGGTCTCCGCACGTGGTGTCGATCTCCCGTGCTCTCCCTTGCCCTCCCGGAGGCGTTAGGTGCTGCCACACAAGCTCCAGACTCAGCACGGGGCTCGTCCTTGCGTCCCGGAGGAATCGCAGGCGTTGAGGTGGGGCCTCCGTGTCGTCATCTGCCCTGTCCCTGCAGAGCGAGGGCTGGGCTGCAGCCCTGGGGTACCCACATCAGTCTGTGCCCACCTTCCAGTGCCCAGCACGGCCCTCGTTCGGCTCCTGCTCCAGCTGCTGCAGCACACGCGTCTGACTCCCTGGGCAGGCTGTCCAAGCTGGCTGTATTCCAAAATACACCAGCTCCCAGAAATGCAAATGCCAGTATCGCACCTGGCTGTACCTGTCCCTCTGTTTTCAGAGAGACAAAAGGAAGAATGGGTCTTTGAGACTGGCAGGTGGGGAAGAGCTGGTGAGACCTGGAGAAACCCGCGTGGGGAATAGTATTAAAAGGAGAATATTAATCTCTCCCATCGCAGTCAACAAGCAGAAAGCTTAGGCAGGGATAAAAACCACTGGGTAGTTTCACAGCACACTGGCCTCTGTTCCCAGTTCTTCAGAGGAAGGATCACAGATCCAGGTACCCTGCTGTTTTGGTGCAGCCCTCGGGCATGGAAGTTATCCTGATGTGACTTTCCATTTCAGCTAAAACTGTTGAGGAAGGAATCAAACATGCAAGACCAGCTGCACGGAGATTAGCCCTTTGATTTGCTGCAGATGACTTGCTCTGCTTATCACAGCTTATCGCAACCGTGGGATGTTTTTTCCCATGCTTTTTGCAGAGATTGGCTCATGAAGGCAAGAAGCTGGGCTGGCATTCACTCTGTGTGTGGTAGCAGCTTCCTGGCCAGGGACCCAGGCACAGTGAAAATGTCATCTGTGAAGAAGAGGGAATGCTTCAAAGTCAGATGCAGTGGGTTCAAGGCTGTGAAATACACCTGCCTGAGGCTTGTCTGTTCCCATGTTTTGCAGTTACCTTAACTACAATGCCAAAAACAAGCCACAAAATGAAACTGTGGTTCTTACAGGCTCTGAAAGGGCTCAGTTTACCAGGGGGATAAGTAGCATTTTTACCACTTGGTCAGCTGCAGGAAAGGGCACAGAGTCAAGTTAATGGTTATTAAAGTTGCAGACACTCTGGGACAGAGAGGGCTGGAACCTGCATTGCTTGACTCCTAGGCCAGCATTAAGCCACGGTTCTGGTGGAGAAGGGAGCAGCACGCTGGGGTGAATGAGCAGTGTTGAAGTTGTTGGGTTACTCCAGCAAGTGCTCTGTGTCTCCTGTAGCTGTGCAGGGTGGCTGGGAGCTGTGACTCTTCCCTAGGGAGTCTGCAGGCTGGCGGGGTGGAGGAAGAGAGAGGAGTTGCCCACATATATCTGTTTGCTTGGACTTATTCAGCCTGGTTTGCAGATTGTACCTGCATCTCACACCTGTGAATGCACTAAACAGTGTCTGTCTGGTGGCAGCAGGTCGGGTACTGCATTGTTGATGGTTAGGGTTAGATGTGGTGGTAGAGAAGATGCTTTCCTGGGTGCAGGCAGCGCTCAGGTCGCTGCCCAAGAGGCTGACCTTGTTCCCTCATCCCTCTCCTCTGTGTTCATAACTACGTGCTCCTGCTGTATTATCCTGGTGCTTGCTCCAGTGCTTCTCTGATCCCCCCGTGGAAGTAAAAGCCATGTTCCTTTTGGGCAAAAGGTTACATGGGCAGAAAACCAGTGAAAGAACCAGAAAAAGTACTTCAGAACCCGGTGAAAGAAGTAACTTGTTTGATGCAGGGGTAGTGAGTGGCATTGGCTCAGCACAGGACTGTTGGTGCTGCAGAGCTGTCCCGAGAAATGAAGGAGAAATTCAGGAATTCGACAGCCGAGGAGGTCCCACGTTCCCTCCTGGCAGGAGTGAGCCATGAGGGTCTCTCACTCGTGTCCCCCACATAGCCCCGTGGTCAGCAGGAGCAGAGAAGCAGCTTGGGAAGTCTGTACCAGTGGTTGGTAACTGAGGCTTGGCAGCTGCGTCCCGGGGCTGGGACACCAGTGCTGGGGGCTTGTGTCCCTTGTAAGTCCCTACATAGGCACGGTGCTCCCTGTTGTAATGAGATTGTCTGATCTTGCAAGATCCCAAGCCAGAGGTGATGTGACTTGCAAATCAGGGAGGGGGTGTCATTTGCAAATTCCCTGCAGCAGGGCAGGGTGCAGTTGGGATGTCAAGGTATAAAACGAGCCTTCCATCCCCCGCCTCCCATCTACTTGCCTTTCCTCCTTCAATCCCCCGCAATAATTGTCTGCTCTGTTACAGGTCTTGATTTCAGCCTGTCATTTTGCGTGTAAATCACTGGGTTGGGACTCGAGTTCAGATCAAGATCAGATGTGCATTTCAAAGCCAGTAGCTGTTCTGGAGTGATTTCATGGTGGATGCTTTTTTTTTTTTTTTTTTCTCTAGAATAAGAGAGCCTGTTCTGGCTTAGTTGGATCCATTATCGAGGAGATTAAATAATACCAAGCCAGCATCCTTTTATCTCTGGCTGAGAGTCTGTGGCTGCTTTTCAGAAATAGCTTTTCCAGAGCAGCTGGGTACAGGCTGCACATGCATGCTGGTGTGCAGCAGTCAGCACTGGTTACATTGCCTCTGCCTCTGTGTCCGGGAGATGAATAACAGCGTTTTGCTAATGGGTCTCATGTCAACAGGGGTGATTTAGCAAAGAAGACTGCAGTGCATTAGTTGCTATGACTCAGACTCACTCAGCCTTGCACTGATCGTTTATTGGTTTATAAATTAAACTGCAGATGCTGCGTCCCGTCAGTGCCGGCATGCCGAGGATCCTGAAAGGGGTTCTTCCCGTCGAGTTGTCTCAGAAATGTTTAAATTACTACCTCAGGAGTCAGGGAGTGCAGGCTGTAGCCCCAGCTCTTACAGCAGTGACTCCAGCCAAGCTGCCCTGGCGCCTGTCAAATTCATGGTGTGACTCTGATGAGGCTCTTGTGGCATCTGCTGAGAGCTCACCAGCACCCTGTGCCTGCTGGTGTGGCATCCTGCATCCTCTTGTTCTGAGCAGGTTTGCTGTAGGCATAAAAATGCTATCCAGGAGATCTTGGTGAACAGTGCAGGGAGATTGATGCTGGCTGCTCCTGTCCCTTCCTGGTGGAAGGCTCTGTCTTCTGTCATGGGGAGGAGAGAGGCAACAGGGACCTGTGTGGGCCAGGGCAGAGACTTGTGGATCTGTGTTGCTTTGA
This sequence comes from Daphoenositta chrysoptera, assembly GCA_013397915.1. Taxonomy (NCBI): domain Eukaryota; kingdom Metazoa; phylum Chordata; class Aves; order Passeriformes; genus Daphoenositta; species Daphoenositta chrysoptera. The sequence continues at coordinate 204,122 of VZRO01000587.1, read as the reverse complement.
AAAGTACTTCAGAAATGAAAAACCTGTTCTTCTAAGCAAGTAACTCTTCTCCCCAAGACCTGAGAAACCATCTGGACTCATCCCCAGAAATCCAGTCTCTGCCCCTGCATGGTCCTGGAGTGAAATGTTTTGTCTTTTTGTGAAGTGTTTGTCCTTCTGAGTGTCAGCCCCAGCCTGCTCAGGAGTGGTGACAGCACAGGTGTGTTCTCAGGCAGGATATGGCCATGTGAGCAGGGGCTTCAGCTTCCTCTGGACAGGTTGTGTTTGAACCACAGGAGCAATTTAGAGGGAGCCCAAGGTGCAGGATAGTTCAAATCTCAGGCTAAAACCTGTCAGATGATGGCCAGCTACCTGGTGTTTCCTGTTCACTCCTGTGTCTGCATTACATGTTTCCATATGGGAGAACAAAGCCAGGAAGGATCTCTTGTACTGAAGGTAACAATATTACAGCAACTGTGGACATTTTCAGCACTGGTAAAAACACTAATTAGACCCACAGTAGGGACAGGGCTGCTGGACCCCTTGTTTCACCTGCATGAAGTCCAGTTTGGGGTGGTTTCTACCTGCAGGACGTCTCTGTAGCTGGGGGTGAGCTGTCAAACAAAAGTAAGAAATTCCCCTATACAAATATACATAAACAGATACATATACATATAATGTAGCTTTTCAGTGGCTCAGTGGGCCCTGTTCATTTCTGTTCTCAGTGGTGTTTGGTTTCTGTGGCAGAGGCAGAGCACCTTGCGTGGCAGGATGTGTGAAGGGCCATCCAGGATTTCTGGACCCATTCCTCCAGACCCAACGCTCTTCCCAGAGTATTACAAACGCCCCCTCTCAGGTGAGTCCTTGATGCTTCTTACAGGTTTGGGGGTTTGTGCTTTGGCATGACACAGCTTGATGTCTTTGTCCCTTGGCATTCTAGACAGTCTCTATTCAGATTGATGAAGGTGCTTCTGATGGTGATGCTAAAGTGGTCTGTACAGCTGGTTGAAAGATGGGAAAGCATAAGGCCGAGGTGGAGAGGGGATCTTCACATTGTAGGCTGTGGGTGCAGAAAACCGAGGTAAGATCATTTCCTGACAAGGTTTTCTGCCTCTGCAGCTCGAGGGAGGCTGGAAGGGAATGCTCAGAAGCTGTGTTTAACCTCTGACCCCCTGGACCCAGTTCCCAACCCATACCCTGCTTTGGGCAGTGCCCGCCAGGCCCAGCCAGCCCCCCGGATTCGCCCCAGCGGAAAGGACTTCCTGGAGAAGGGACAGAAAGGGACACTCAGCCTCCTACTGCAGCTCGAAGGGATCTCCCTTGACAGGGGGCTGCCAGTCAAGAGTAAGTACAGCCAAGCCACTGCTGGCCTCAGCTGCCTTTGGGGCCAGGGAGGAAGCATCGGGGATTTGGGGTGGATTCCCAGGATGTGCTGCCTGAGGACAGCTTGAGCTTCACAGGGCTCGTCACCCCATCTCCAGCTTTTGGCCTGGCAGTGGAGTCACCTGTGCTGGAGCCAGTGATGTTTTGGCCACCTTGGCTCTAGTTTCAGGTTTAGAATGGGAAGAGGGCCTTTAACAAAAAGGTGCAAAAATTGGACTTCTTTATAGTCAAACTTATATATGAATTAAGTAAAACCTTGATGTATTGAGGATGTTTAACATGGCAAGTTCTTTGTTGGGGGAGCCAGGCAGAATTTGGAAAGAGTGTCTGTGTATGTGGATGAGAGAACATCTTTGCAAAAGATGTTCTCTTCTCCAGGGGTGTCACCCAGAATACATTCAGATGTCCAGGAAGGAGATAAGGTTGAGCCCTGTGTATCATTTTAATTTACTTCACGTGCTGGCATTGCCCTGAGCCTGGTACTAGTGTGGTGGATGCCACAGCCCCCCCAAGCAGGGGGGAAACAGACGAGGGTCTGGTTGTGTCAGCTGAGATCTTCCCTGTCTTGGGGAGCCCAGGGAAGGGTAATTTTTGATTCAAAAACAAAACAAAAAACCCCCCTAATCCATAATTGTGATTGTGTCCACTTGAACGTGGGACAATGTCTGACCCCGAAACCAGGGCAAGCTCAAGGCTCTGCAGCTGCCATCAGTCAGCCCCCTCCACTTCAGAAACACCTTGGGAGCTGAACTGGGCTGGGAACTGACCCTGCTCTTGAGAGGATGCTGGCATGGCTTGTCTGGCATAGTCCATACTGGGACAAGTGGAGAACAAGGGGGTCTGTGAACACCAGCAGTGTGCACAGACCTGTGCTGGTGCTCCTCTGGCAGAGGAGTCAGTCTGGGGGTGTGCACCTAACATGGGCAGGATGCAGAGATGGTCTAGTCTGCAGGGGAGGGGGAGCTTGCTGGTTCTCTGGGCTGTTGGACCAGCTGTGGAAGGGATCTGTGGGTCTGGTGCCAGCTCTCTGGGAGCCTGTCCTGTGGCAGTGTCTGGGAGGTGAAGCTGTGTCTCCCCTTGCTGAGCAGGGAAGGAGGCCAAGGACTATGAGAAGGAAAATGTGAGGCGGATAAAGGAGATTCAGAAGAAGTGCAAAGAGAAGGAGCGAGCCCAAGAGCACAGCCAGCCCAAGCCTGTGAAAGCTCTGTGGAAGTCCCAGAAATATGAAAATGTGGAGTCAAAGGTGAAGGCCAAACTGCAGGTTGGTATCTGTGGAGGAGCTCTTGAACTCTCCAGGCTCGGGATGTGGCTCAGCCATGAGGCACGGTGGGATGATGGCACAGGGCACTCCTGGAGCCTGCAGGATCTGGGGACATGTCAGTGCTGGAGCACAGTGAGCAGATGTGGCAGTGGGGCTGAGTGAGAGTGTGTGGTTTGGGTCCAGAGAGTGATTGCTGCAATAATCCCTGTCCTGCTTCCCCATGTTTGGGCAGTGCTTCTGTGGGGTTTGTGCCACAAGGCTGTGGCATTTTGTCCCGTGGTTCTCAGGGGCAGATCTGCAGTCTGCACTGACCCTCAGTCCCACTGTTCCACCCTGTGGATGCACAGTGGGCAGTGTGTATCCACACACTCTTCCCCCAGTGATTGTCCAGGTGAGCAGCCACTGCTCAGTGGGGGCACACAGACATCTCCAGGCAGTCAGGGATGAGGCCTCATAGATCAGCACAGCCTGTGAGGGTGCTGAGTTGGAGCCTTTAAGTTCCTCCTCGTCTCTGCGTTGCTTCCCTTTCATCTGTGTCCAGCTTTTGATGCTAAAATGACGTGTATTGATAACAACTGCAAGATGATTCCCAAGCCAGTGGTTCCAACTGCTGTGTCCCTTCTTCTTGGTGTGTCACCAACCTCTCTGATGTCTGTGACCCTTCCACACATGGGAGCAAACCCACGAGTGCTTCAAGAACACAAGCCCACGCTCTTGTTTGACAAATCCTCTGGCTTAGAGGAAGATTGAGCTCATTTCTTCCTTTGTTTTGGGGAAGGGGGTGGTCTCTGCGCAGGCAGTTTCTGCGTGGTGCATTACTTGTGCTCTGTGTATTCCTCCAGAGAGGCCCTGGCACTGACTCATGATGCTTTAACTGTTGCTGTGGCTCTCCTGGAGCTCAGGTGTTCCCTGTGAAGGATCTCCATCTTCTGTGGAGCTGCTGCTGCTGCTGCTTAGTTTCAGTTGATTCTGCTGAACCTTGATGACTAAGGCAGAGTTTCTTCTCTGTCATCTGTCCTTGAGGCTGTTACCTGTAGCAGTTGCCTTGGAAAGGGCTCTGGCAGTCCCAGTGCTCCCGTGGAGGGAGATGAGGCAAGCTTGCTCGGCACTCCTGAGGTCACAGACTCATTCTGAGCCACCTGTGCTAGGTAAAGGCACATTTTAGGTAAATCCTCATTAATTTAGCAGAGAGATCCAGATTTCCTGTTGAAACAAGACTGATCATCTTTGGAGCATGAACAGTCTGGGCAGTGCTGAGGGCATCCCCTACCCTGCTCCTCACACCCAACCCAGCCATGTGGCTGCCCAGTCCCACCATCAGTCTGCAGCTCTGCCCAGCTGAACGGGCCAGGCAGGAAGGAATCTCCAGGGTGCTGCAGTTCAGCTGAAACCTTGGGTATTTTTAAGGATCTGGGGGTGGCCAGATCACTTCCAAGGGCAGAGCAGTGCCCTTGCTGCATTTACTGTAAGGTCACCCACTTGCCACAGTGTCAACTTTCAGTTTTCAGAGTTTGTTTGCAACAAGACTATCTGAGATAGTCCCAGACCCCTGCTAGACATCAAGTACTGTGCCAGTGCTAACCACAGCCTTTGAAGATGCCCCTCAGTGCTATTCCACCAGACTCCTTCACTCTCTGTTCCTTTTTCTTTCTAGAGTGATACAACCACAGATTTGAGGTGCTGAGCAGAGCAAAACTTGAGAACAGCACCTCAGCAGGCAGCTTCTTGCCTACCTGTCTGATCCAAATGTCTTTCTGCAGATTTCCCCACCATTTCTTAGCAATTCTTTACAAAGTTCATATCCCAGGTCTGGATCTGTTGCTGTTTGTTGGCCTTTGCTGGCTGATTACAGATTGTCTTCCCCCAGGAACTTCTGCCAGGTCATGGCAGAAAGCGTGTGCTGTCGTGTGCCTGCAGGAAATCTGTGGCTGAGCTCGTGCTTCACCACCCAAACTTGGTTGGGAGGGTTTCTCTTTGCTCCAGCCTCCCTCCACCAGTGGATCTTTCCTTGCTTTTCCCAGGAGACCTCCCCACCTCCAAATCCCGAGGCTGTGAATTTCCTGAGGGCATATTCTCGCTGTGGCTCTGGGATCAAGCCATGCAGACCACTGTCCCCAAGGCCTGTCAGAGCAAAAGCAGGAGCAGACACAGAGGCCCCAGAGGCACAGGGTGCTGAAACCAAGGTGAGTTACACACTAACTGCATCCATCCCAGGAATTTCTGGCACTCATCCCTTGCTCCTGCTTTGAACCCTTCATGCCTTCTTCTAAAGTGTTGGGTCAGTGTGCTGCATGAGTAGGGAGTTCTGTAAATACTGTTCCTGGCTGAAGGGAAGGAACAGGGTCTTGGTCACTGGGGTGGTGAGATGGGTGTTCAGGGGTTGTTAATGCTACCTTCTGACTTCATCCTCACTCAGATAATGAAATTCCATTTGAAAATTCCACCTCCTCATGGCAGCAATCTCAAACCTGCTCTTCCAAGGGCTTTGCAGGAGGTCTTGGGGATTTGGAAGCTGTTCCCACTGTAATCAAAGGAACTGTGCCTTCTGGACATTAGATAAAAATTTGGGATATGGGTGTGCATTTTAGTAAGGAGAGTTAAATCAGCAATAGTAGTTAAACCTTTCAAGTAGTCTGTTTGGGAGGTCCTAAACAGCTCCATGGCTCATGTCCTTTTCCCTTTGCAAGTGTGAGGCTGTCAGTTTGTTGGTTCCTAAATGCCATGACTGACTTAAATAAACAGGACATGATCTCCAAAGGAGGAAAACCAGGAAGACCTTACATGCAAACACAGCCATCTTCTCCCCCGTTTTGTCCAGCAGAGGAGCTGTCGTGGAGGTGCTGTCTTTGGGGAAGTGCCCCAAGGATCAGCAGAGTTCCTGCACTGCCAGGGGTTCTATTGCATTTCCTGGCCTGGTGAGCGCCCAACCTGTTTTTCCTCTGCCCTCACAATGCACCAGTAGGAGCCATGGGGACTATGTCAAGCCTGGTTTTTTCTGTCCTTCTACCTTTTGAGGCATGTGGTCATCTTGGGCACCTTAAAGAGGCCAGGTTTAGGCTTGGCTTTTGGTGCCTGCCTTCCCAAACCATGGCCACAGCTCCCGCCTGTCTGTGGCTGCACACTGAGACGGGCTGTGGTACAATTCAGTATCCTGTGTGGTGCCTCTGCTTTTTCCCTGGTGTGGGCAGTGGCAGCTGGCTGTGTGCATGCCCAGCCTGCCCTTGATGCCTCGCTGTCTCTTCTTGCAGATGCAGGTGGAGGGCAGGAGCGTTGACTTCATCAGGCACAACGCCTGCGCTGCCAAGCGGGCCCCTCTGCGCCGCTCCCAGTCCCTGCAGGCGCTGGCCGAGCTGCTGGAGCAGAAGCACCGGGAGCAGGAGGAATACAACGCCAAGCAGAAGGGCCACGTCCCCCAGTAGTATGTGTGCCCCTCTCTGCTCCACTGTAACAGCCTTGATTGCATCCCCCAGCTTCTGCCCAGAGAGATGGGCTGGGCACAGAGCTGTGCTCGCCGTGTGCAGCAGTGCCGTTTGTAGTCACCTGGAGAGCAAACTGTCCCTCCTGCTTTCCTGACTTAACCAGCACCCCATGCTCAGTGTGACAGGGCTCAGATGGGGTTTTGTCTCCTCCTCCCTTGCTTGCTGTTGTACAGTGATGCTGATACGGAGAAGCTCTGTGTACCTTGAGAAAAGTGCTCCTGCCCCTTTGTAAGCTTTGTTCCATGTCATGTAGCTTTGTCATTAAAAAGTCTGGTTTTGGAGAGGCAGAGATCTCTCAGCTCTGCCTCAGAAGTGTTCATCCTGCCTTGGGCCTGGATTCTGAGGAACATCCAGCTAATGCCGTGCGTTTTGGGGTTCTGCATGGCCAACAGTTCCTGGCTGACCCTTTGCTAGGAATGACCATGGTGCCAGTACTTGGGCTGTGCTGTTCTCTGCCAGCATCCCTGGCTGTGAGCTGCTCTGTCCAACTTCAATCTGCCACCGCCCCACAGATGGTTTGGCGAGGACTCAGTGAGCCAGAAACGAGGAGCAGCAGCCCTTGTCTCCAAGGAGCACGTGTTGGCCTGAGTGCCTCTCTCCCAGCAGCCCTCTGGTGCATGTGGAGCACGTTTTCTGGTCCACGCATGTGTGTTAAACCCGGTGTATCCCCCACCACCAGGGCGTGTGCCAGCACGTGGGTCCCTGTGGTCCTCAGCCAGTGACACAGAGCCTGACAGGGTTTGAGGGGCACATTCCTGGCCTCTGCCTGAGCCCCTGGGCCACCCCTCCTGCCAGATGTGCTGACAGCTGCTCTCCTTTGCCTCGCAGCCTGCTGGAGAGGAAGGAGCAGTGGCGCAAGCAGATGGAGGAGCGGCTGCGGAACCTGCCGGACCCCGACACGCCGCCCGGTCACACCATGATGCCCGAGAGCCAGCGGCTGGAGACCCTCGGCAACCTGAAGCAGAGTAAGAGCAAAAGGAACAGGGATTCCAGCTCAGAAAAACAGGCAATCCTAGACAGGATAGGGGAGAAGGGACACAGGGACGCAGATTCCTGCCACTTGGAGAGGTGCCTGGATTAAGGCATGCGTAGGCAGGGTGTGAGCTCTGTGCATGGAAAGAGCAATCAATCAGTGTCCTGCAGGTTACAGGGCTGGCTCTCTGCAGCAGACTTGTCCAGTGGACCTAATGTTAGGGTTGTTATTGCTCCTAAAATGTTAGAAAGATTTTGGTTGGAAGGGACCTTTGGGGGTCTCTAGTCCAGTCCTTGGTTCTCAAACCTGGAGCAGGTCCCTCAGGTCCTCATCCAGCTGAGCTTTAAACAGAGGGATTCTAGGTCCTTGTTCTACTCCTGCAATCATAGCATCATCATAGCATTAGAAAAAGGATGGATTTTTTTGCTCTCCAACTTACACAAGTTGTTTTTTTCTCTTTTCACAGGCCAGGAGCAGCTGATAAAGGACCTGGTTCTGCTGCCAATGCGTGGAGACAGCCTCAAGATGCAGAAGAGGCGGGTAGAGCTCGAGAGGAAGCTCTCCCAGATAGAAGAGGCTATCAAAATTTTCTCAAGGCCCAAGGTTTTCATCAAGTTGGATTCCTGAGCTGGTGGGGCCGGGTGTGCTGTCCTGCTCTGTCTGAACATCCTTCATTGCTGGGCAGGAATGGACATCACTGTGGGAGGGAAGGAGAGGAAGTCAAGTTCCAGACCCTGGGCCCATGCAGGTGCCGATACAGTGTCTGATATGCAGCTGGCACCTTTCAGTGCTGTGTCTTGACCACAGAGAAGGGAGGTAGATGCCCTAATAGAGGCCCTGCTCAGTGGTCTGGAGAACAGTTCTCTCTGCTGCTTGACTTCTCACTGATCAGCACTCTGCTCTAGATCCGTGGCATTTCCTCTTACTTTCCCTTTTTTTCCTACTTCTAGAAACTGGTAGGAGGTCTCTTGTGCTGCTGCCTGTGGTGTTCCTTGTCACCCTCTTTCTCCTGAGCTGGACTATGGCCATGGCTCATTCTGAGCACCTCAGGGGACAGCTTGGGGACAAGGAAGAGACGCAGAGCTTGAGTGTTTTCTGCCCAGGGAAGGGCTGGGTTGTCAGGAGGGTCTGGTGGGATGTCTGGAGAAGCCTTTGTTGTCTGTGGGGCAGGAGATACTCCAATAAATCATCATTTCCATCTTGCAGTGTGTGTACAGCTCCCAGTGGGCCCAGCAGGGCCTGAGGAGTGGTGTGGGCAGCAGCAGCCAGCAGCACTGGCACAGTGCAGGCAGGGGATGAGCCGTGGGTTTCACAGGGCTGGGTGCTGGGACATGGTGGTGGACATGGAGTGGAGAACGTGCAAATGACAGATCTCCATCCACAGGCTGGCAGGAGAGGGCTGGGCAGGTGCCATCGTGGAGGTGAGCTCACTGCTGCCTCACCTGCAGATGCCATGCAGAAACCTGTGCAGACCTTTGCAAGAATCCTGTTGCATGAAGCAAAGGAAAATTTAAGCTGTAAGGGATTGCTGGAGGGCTTGGTGCATCTCCTGCTCAGCAGAGGTGTGGTGCCACATCTTGGAGCCATATCTAGCTGAGAATCTCCAGGGATGGGGTTGCCCCCATCACCTTGCTGGGGTTCTGTCTCCAGACAGTGCCAGCCTCAGGGGGAACACTTTTCCCCCTGAAATCCCATCCAGTTTTCCCTTGTTGCAGCTTGTGCTGTTGCTCTGTTTCCTTTGGCTACACAGGGTGGGGATACTGTGCACAGACCCCCCAAGCTGCTGCCTTATTGCAGGGGTTGTTCCATCCTGGGCAGGATTCTGTGGGGTGGGGATATTGTGGAGTATTTCAGCTCTGCCCGTGCCACCTGGCACACTGCAGTGCCCTGGGATCTCGGGGCTGATGCCACTGCCAAGGGCTGGGGAATATTTTGGCACTCGAGGGCTGGAGGAGGTGAGATGCCAACTGGAAAATCACCCCATGTGCCCCTGGGGCCACCTCAGGGCAAACCTCACAGCCAGGCTGAGCCGGCTGGATGAGAGTGACTGGGGTCCATGGGCACAGCCCCCGGGCACCTCCCTGCCCAAAACAAGCCTGGGCTAACCAGCCCTGCTGCCAGATCTGCTCTCTGGTTTGTCTGGGCCCTGGCTGTGTGCCATGAGTGCCCTCAGCCCTTGCTGCACTCCCTGCCTGGCCTGGCTGAGCCTCTGAATGGAGAGTTGGTGCTGACTTTTCAGACCCTGAGAGCTGCAGGTCTTCCTCCTCGCCAGTCCCACCACAAGCCCTTGGCAGCAGTGAGTGCCACCATCAGCGCATTTCTTTGGGAGAGGGACTGAGGGTGCTGGGAGCCTCAGCAGAGCAGCAGGGGCAGGTATGGACCCCCCCTGCCCTGAGCTTGGGGCTGAAGGAGGATGGGGCTGCACTATCCCCAGCAGCGTTTGCAGGGCTGAGTGACAGCCGAGGTGCTGCTGCCAGACCGGATGTCCCCTGCATTAGGGAAGGCCCTGCAGTGGGGACAAGGTGGCAATGGGGGGGCCAAGCAAGGCTCATTGCATCAGGCTGGGTGGCTGTCGTGCCATGGGATGGGCACCGTGGGTCTCAGTGGGGTCACCCAGCACAGCAGCAAAGTCACAAGGTGCACCAAGGTCGAGCTTGGGGCTTCCAGGCACTGCCTTACATGCACGTGGCTGGGGTACCCACCAGCTGTCCCCCTCCTCCCTACAGTGACACAAACCAGGGACAAGCGTGGTGCTTTCTAGAAAAAGTTTTACTGTCCATTGCAATATATTAATGATGCATATTTCAATAAAACCATTAAAAACCCCCGCTTGCTTGGAAGGGGAGGCAAGGGGGCTCAGAGGGGCAGTGCCCGGCTCGAGTGGGTGCCACAGTGGGGCTCCCGGGGACGCGGGGGGTGGGAGAGGGCAGTGGGCAGCCCCTCTCCACCCCTGCCCGCTGGCCGCATCATCACCCCGGTGTCCACATCCAGCCCGGAGGAGCGGAAACCCGGCCGGCCACCGAGCGGCGCAGGCCCCCGCAGCTATAGGGTGAGGAGGGTGCCATCCTCCCGTCCGCTGCCCCTGCCGGGGCTGCCGTCGTGGCTGCCGAGGGACTGCAGGGAGCCCCGCGAGCTGTGCGGGGACAGGCTCCGCCGGAGGGGTCCGTCGGCGGGGCCCCCGTTGGGGCAGCCCCCGGGGATGTAGTGGGACGCGCTGTCGCTCTCGATGACCAGGTCGCCCTCCTCGTCGCTCTCGGCCGTGCTGTAGTTGCTCAGGTACTGCGAGGCCGGGCTGGGGGTCTGCTGGCTGGGGGTGCTGTCCGTGGACATGCCGGAGCTGCCCGAGGCCTTGCTGCTGCGGATGACGTTGTTGCGCTGGTTGGCCGGCTTGACAGTGATGATGAGGTTGTGGCTGTTGGCCACCATCATGTCCGTCACTTGGTCCAGGGACTTGCCAGCCACGTCGATGCCGTTCACCTCCAGGATCTCGTCGCTCACCGCCAGCAGCCCCGTGCTCTCGGCCAGGCCACCCTTCACCAGGCGGGAGATGAAGATGCCGGGCACCTTCTCGACGCCCTGCGGGGCCACGCGCACGCTGACGCCGTCGCGGATGTAGAAGCCCAGCGGTTTGTCGGAGCCGTGCTTGTGGAGCCGCACGCGCCGGTGCGTCTCGGGCAGGATGTCCACGTCGATGATGGAGGAGATCTGGCGGAAGTCCTGCGGCATCCCGATGAGGAGGTGAGGCTTGGCCCGGTAGTGTGCTGGGCGCAGCAGCCCCTTCTTCTTCCGCTGCAAGGAGTTGGAGGCGAAGACGCTGGCATCGGACTCTGCTGTGGGGAGCAAGGGAGGACACGGGTCAGGCACCGCAGCTGCCGGGGATGTCAATGCGTGTCCTTGGCCCCAGGTGCTGGGCAGCGGTCAGGAGAAGGGCCCCACTCACAGGTCTCACCAGCTTTTCTTCCCCAGATCATCAGCCTGGCTTTCCCTGCAGCCTGTCTCTGCTGGGGCCCATCTCCTGGGATTACCCAGCGTACACAGGCACACAGGCCAGGATTAGTGGGATCCAGGCAGTGATTCAGCCTTAATCACACTTTAAGCCAAACTCTGCAGTTTAACACTAGAGCTGCCAGCCCTGATGGCCTGGGAGCTGCAGCCATGCCCCAGTTTGGGTTTGGAGATAGAAGACCCCCCACACGAGTGTGCTGTGGTGGCAGCCAACTCCCTTAGTGTGAGTCCAACCCCAGGAGACAGCACCAGAGTCCCCTGCCCCACTAGAGCAGGGCTATCGCTGGCATGGGTGGGTGGTAGCCACTGCTATGTCCTGCAGAACTCTGCCACCCCCAGGAACAGAGACTCCCCACCTCCTGGAAATTCATCCCAGGGCTGCAGCATCCTCAGGGCCCCCAAATATCCCAGACTGTCATCTGTGCCACAGTCTCTGGTTCCACCATCAGGTACCATCACGCAGGGTTTGACTCTCTCCTTCTGAACCGTGCCCTGGGGCTGCTCTGTGGGGCCCAGCTCCAACCCATCATCCATGGCCTCATCCACCAGGTGCTGGGGAGTATCCCCTGGTTCCTCTCTGGTTTCTCTCCATCTCTTTTCATGGGGGATCCCAGATCTGGATGTTCCATGGTCAGGATGTTCCCCACAGTGTCCTCCACCAGCATCTGGACCCTGCTCCAGCTGCAGGGCTGCTGGGGACGTCCCCAGGCCCAGGGGACATGGGATTTCTCCCTAGCAAAGCCAGCCTGCCAGGGCTCCTGGCTTATAAATATCTCCCTGCACACAGAGCCTTGGCATATTTTTAGCTCGGGGAAGGGCGGCGGAGGCTTTCCCACAGCTATTTCAGCACACAGCTCCTCTCCAAGGGGCCCAGAGTGGCTGGGCCAGGCAGGTCCAGCACACCAAGGATGAGCCCGACGGTAGCGCTGGCAATGTCCCACACTTTCCCTTCCCCTTCCCACAAGCCTTGGCCCAGCCAAGGAGGGGCAGTGCTGTTGTCCCGGCCAGGCTGCCCCACAGGGATGGCTTCACCCAACAGGGTGATGGCACAGAGGGGAGCCCAGCTGCAGCCTTTGCTTTTTGCCCCGCTGTGGCAGGACTGGCTGCTGCGGAGCCCGCTGATGGGAGCACACCCGTGTGTGTGCACAGCTCCCTGCGCCCGGCCCGGCGGTGTGAGAGGCTCTGCAGCCACATTCCTCAGCGACCCAGACCGGTTCAACGACAGCCCAGCCTTGGGATGACCTGGATCCATTTTAAATCAGCCGTGATTCACCCGGGACTTGCTCTTGGCCTCTCTGCACACCTCCCTGTGGTGCTGCCGGCCCCGAGGCTCCTCTCCTGCAGGCACAGCTGGGTGCTGGGGCTCCCTGGTGCTGCCTGCTCCCCTTCCTTATCATGCTGCTCATGGAGCCAGGCTCTGCCTGCTCACTCTCCACACTGTGCTATCTTGGTACAGTCAGCCATGGGCCCTCACAGGCTTTTCCAGCAGCAGACAGGGGGGCTCTTGGGAGCAGGAGCGAAGCTCCCACAGCAGCCCTGGCACACCCTCCCCTGCACCAGCTCTCCATGTCACAGCCTGGGTCCAAGCACTGGGCCAGGAACAGGGGATGGTTTGGCACTGGCAGCAACAGCCCCCGAGCACACCACGGGCTCCAGCAGCCCGGATCACTGCTGCCAGCCCCCACACCATGTGGCCACAGGGGAAACACATGTCCAGGGCAACCCACACCACCTTGATGCAAAAGCCCAGAAAAACTGGCACAGCAGCCAGGGCTGGCCACCAGCATCAGCCCTCGCCCAGAGACTTCATACCACTAACACGAGCTGGAAACACAGACTTGCTCTGGATGCTATGTCGGGAAAACTGTGGCTCTGGGTCAGACTCTGGCTCTGTGAACTGCTGACTGATGATGCTACGAAAGAGAAAACCTCGGTGCTACTAAACCAAGTGGAAGGGGATGGGCTTGTTTTCCCTGCAAACAGGAGAAATACTCGGAGTGTTTGTCACTTGGAGGCTTTTATCCTCACCAGGACACTGCTATCAGGATGTTATCAGGTATACCTGTGCAAGGAAGTGGCTCCCCAGGAATTTGCCACTAAGGTCAGGGCAAGCCCCTGATCTGCCAGGGAGGCACCAAGGCTCTTCCCAACACCCAAAATCCAGCAGCACCCAGCACCCTGAGAGCTCTGCCAAAATGATGGCTGTTTCCTCCTCAGGGCAGGGAGCTGGATGGGGTTGCTGCTCACGGGAGTAACACCGGTGTTATCTGGGAGCCCACGCAAGTTTGGCTGGAAAACACAACTTCAAAGGGGTGAATTGCAAAGATCTGCCTTTGCTCACCAGGTCGCACGGGGCTGGGCTGGGGCGGGTGCCCTCAGCTGCCAGGGAGAGCCCGTGTGGGTGCCACAGCCCTGGCAGGGTTCTGGGAGCCTCCCAGCGCCACCATCTCCACATCCATCCACCAAAGCAGTGGCTGGAGGGTGGGTATATGACCAGCCATGCCCCCGCTGGCACAGTCCAAAGGTGGAACCAGCAGTACTGCGGGATGTGGCTCATCTCTCTTGACAGGAGGACGGATCCAGTGCCCTGCTTACCCTTCTTCTGGATGATGACCCTGAGGAGGGGGTTGGCAGAGGACAGGGCTTTGTGGTAGTTGTCGTCGTTGTTGATGGGCAGGAGGTCGCCGTGGATGTCCGTGTAGCCCAGGAGAACGTCCACCCGCGGGATCTGGTGCACTGTCTGCAGCAGCTGGTAGAAGTCCTGGAAGCTGCCGGCGCCGGAGCGCTTCATGGCGAAGCGGCGAAATTCAGCGTCGAACTGCAGAGGAGGACGAGGAAGAGGAGGAAGAGGGTGACTGAGCAGGGCTGGCTCCGGCCGGCAGGACCGATGCAGGCAGGGCACCACACAGAGCTGCCCCAGGGCAGGCAGAGCCTTGATGCTGCCGGCTCTGGAGCCCGGCAGCGCCAAGGCAGCAGCGCCAGTCAGAAAGAGCCCGTCCCAAAAACAAAGTAAAAGGAGCGAAGCCGTTTTTCTGCCCAAATACTGAAGTGATGGGGCAGAGAGGTGGCCCTGAGGCAGAGGAAGGACCCTGTGGCCGTACCACCAGCCGTGGCAGACTCCGCGCTGCCGGGAGGCCCTTCCCTGCGACACGGGCGCTGCCGTAGCACCTGGTGAGCAACAGCGCTAATTAATGCCTCCTACCGTCACGACGAAAGGGAAGCCAATTAAGAACAGGCTGAGGAACACTGCGAGGATCGCGCTGCCCGGGGCGGGGGGGTCACACCCCAGCTGTCGGGGCAGGCGGTGGCCACCACATCCTGGGAAGGAGGGCACCCTGCACCCTGCCGGGGGTCCCGAGCAGGCAATGGCACAGCTGGGCGAGTGCACAGCTGGATAAGGGTGCAGCAAGGGAGTGCACACATCTGGGTGAGCACAGGGATGGCTGGGTAGGCACAGGTGGATAGTGGTGCAATGCTGGGTGAGGGCACACATCTGGACACGGGTGTGCCAGGTGAGCACAATCTGGATAAGCAGACACGTCTGGGGGAGACCAGCACTGGGCGGGCGCACAGTCATGCAGGTGTGCACATCTGGGTGCAGACAGGGGCTCGCCCCTGCTGGGGGTGCACATCTGGGTGATGGCATAGCCGGGGATGCGCATGCCTTGGCGAGCACGCACATCTGGGTGAGTGCACATCTGGGCGAGGTGTGTCCCCGGGGTGACCGCACACCCAGCACAGCCGCACCGGCGGGGCCACCCCGCACACCGGGGCTGCAGGAACGGCGCACCGGCGCCCTGCGCATCTGGCGAGCGCTCCGCCGCCGCGTTCCCACGGCCGCGCCGAGCGAGCCCGCGGCCCGGCAGAGCCCACGGTGGCGGGACG
>VZRO01000587.1:121368-185062 GCA_013397915.1 Daphoenositta chrysoptera | reverse complement strand
CCATGCCCGCAGCCCCGCCGGCGGGTCCCTGCGGGCGCGCTCTCCGGGCGGTGGATGGCCGGTGGGGGCTGAGTCCCCGCGGGGCAGCCCTGGGGCTCTCGCGGGGCTCCGGGACCGGCACCTGCCCCCCGGGGGGTCGCGGTTGCGTCAGCCGCGCTTGGGGCGCGCTCGGGCTATTTTGGGACTCGTTCGCGGCCCCGCCGCGGTTAATCATTAACCCCCGTCCCGGGACGGCGCGTCCTGCAGCTGTGTGGGGACGTCAGCGCCCGCGGGAGCCCGCCGGCACCGGGCTGTGCCGGGGAGCAGCGCCCGGGCCCGCGCCCAGGCGGGCGGCCGAGGCCCTTGCTGGGGTTTCGAGGGCGCCCAGTCGTCGGCCGGGAGGCGGCACAGCGCTGTGCACGGCGGGGTGGCGGGGCTGAAATGCAGAAGTGAGACTTGCCCGAGCCGCAGGACACGGGCGCTGACGCGTGAGTGCTGCTGGAGCCGCTGCGCCCCGCTGCTCCCGCGGGCAGCGCTCCCGCGGAGCGTGTGTGGCCTTCACAGAATCGACAAACCTGGAAAAGGCCGCCAAGATCATCGAGTTCAACCTTCGACTAAATACTGCTATCCCTACTAAACTGTATTGCGAAATGTCATGCCTGTACTCTTTTTTTAAGAGTTCCAGGGATAATGAGTACACCATTTCTCTGGGTAGCCGATTCCCATGCTTAACCATTCCTTCAGTGAAGAAATTTTTCATAATACCCAACTGGAAACTGCCCTGCAAACTTAAGGCTGTTTCCCCTGTTGCTGTCGCTAGTTGCCTGGGAGCAGGCCTGATTCCCATGCTTTTGCCGTGCTTTCCCTGGGAGTGTGGTGATTACCCAGAAACAGGCTCCATGTGCTTCCACCAGCTGCTGTGGGACAGCTCCCGATGAAGAGCTGCTGGGTCCCATCCGATGGGGTGTAACAGATTTACTTGTCTCCACCTCTGGTGCTGATCAGATTAGCTGGAACTCCAAACCTGAGTTTCTAAGCAACGTGAATGTTCTTGTTGGGACTGTAAAAGAGACAGCATGTAACCAAGTTCTTTGCCCAAGGACCTTTGTATTCTTCTGCAGGTTTGGACCTTAGTAATATCACACTTGGGCATTCAGTTGTTCTCATCACTTCAGATGAATTTAGATGTGCACAGTTCTCTCTGCACCTTAGTGTGTGGGATGCTCCCAGCTCCATGCCTGTGTCTATCAGCTGTAAGTTGTGTTGGTTAGTGCTTGGCAGAGCAAATAATCCTATTCTTTGTTTTCTTTCTTCAAAGCCTGAAGAGGACCAAAAGCTGATTTATTCTGGGAAGCTGCTGCTTGATCACCACTGTCTGGGAGAGTTGTTGCCAAAGGTATAGAAAAAGTATCTTTTATGATGTGCCGAAATATATTCAGAGAAGTGAATTTTTTTTCTTAACAGATCTTCCCTTATATTACAGCATGGGGAGCTGCATGCTCTTCATTTGGTGTACAGCTTCAAGATTCCTGCAAATATGCAAGCAACAAAATCAGAGGTAATTAGACTTAAGTTACTTCTGAATCTTGGAGTTATAACTAAAAATGAGAAGTGTTGGATGGGCATTTTAAAGTTCCCTGTTACTGCGGATTTTCCCTATTAGTGCAACAGTATTACTTTGTGATAATTTGTTTGGGAATGTGAGAATGTATTTGGATTAAGCTGAGTAAACAAATTGCCTCTACTGTTCATCAGTAAATATTCTCATGGCATCTGTTAAAAAATATTAGATCTAGTTGTGACCTGCTGCTCAGGGGAGAAGTCCTTTCTGGTAAATTCAGTTTTATTAAATAGAATATGACTTGTCATGTCCCAGGCACTCTTGGACAGATTGAGCTTGTAGTCAGAAGAGAGAAGCAGAGGGAAGTGGTTCTGATCTGTGTGGGGAGGGAAGAAGGCTGAGAGCTGCAGACACTTAAACTGCTCCCATTAATGACTCATCTTTGGCTTCCTCTCTACAGGCTCAGCCTCAGTGCTTGAGCTTGGTGTGGACTGGTCTCAAGTACAAATGGCCAAAACCCCCATTCTTTCTTTCAAGTGGCTGGGCAAAGGTTTCTAGAGGTGTGTTCCTGTTGCCTGTTATGTGAGCAAACCCTGCCCATGCCTGGTGGTTGCTAGATGTGAGCCAGCCTTAGCTGGATGTTAGACAGATGTATCACCACAGGACAGCTCTTGAGCTCTGTGTACAGCAGTTTGTGCAAGCAGTACAAATTTGCCATAGGAAAAAGCCAAAGTGTCTTTTAAATTTTTATGAGCAGATGGACACTGAATGTGTGCATAAGTAAAAAATACAGTATAGATCTTGTGAAAGGGAAGAGTAGCATCAAATCAGTTTTGCATCCAAGTTGTTTTGTTCCAGGAGCTTTACTGATAGAGACGGCTGTGGCATTGTGCCCAAGAGCAGGGGCAGCACTGAGAGGTGCTGTGCAGGACTAGGTGTTACAACAAGGGCTTATTCTATGGGGTGCAACCTTTTTGCATAAAGTGTGTGTGGTGTCCTGAGTGAACCTCACTGTCTGCATTGCTGTCTGTAGGTCAAAGCTGATCAGCCCAAGCTGCCATCAGAAGCCAGGCAGGAATCATCTGTGTCTTCCTCAAATGGTGAAAGATCGAGGAGCTTTTCAGGTGGCCACCCGTCAGCAGAAGCCAGTAATGGGTAAATACAATTTTACATACATCTTTTAGATTTTTAAAGTGATATGTTTGTGTTTGATGCCAGCTCCTTATGCCACATAGAACACGTGCCAAATATGGTGAGGCTTTATATAAAAGCTTTAGTGGATGTAGAATAATTTGGATTGGAAGGGAACCTTAAAGGCCATCTAGTCCAACCCTCTGCCATGAGGGATGCCTTCCACTAGATCAGGTTGCTCTGTCCAACCTTGAACACTTCCAAGGATGTGGCATATAAAGGAAGATGCACTGCTCTGTTAGTTGAAAGTCTTCTCTTAATTCATGTGAGTATAGGGGTGTCTTTAATAATCTAGAAGGAATAATTAATTTTGTATTTGGGTGCACAAAATGGCAGAAGCTATTTACATTGTTCTGTAATAAATTACTCTTGCTGTTTGTCCAGTGTTTGCTAATGAACGTGTTCAAATTTTGACCAAGGCTGGAAACGACTCAGCGTCCCTTCCCGAGTGTGGCTCCTGGCTTCTCTGCTTACACAACCTACAGCATGCTTCAGATGTCCTGGTTCCAGCAGATTTATGCAAGACAGTATTACATGCAATAGTAAGTGTTCTATTCCAAGCTGCCAGTAGGAAGTAGAAACTGTAGTACAAGAAATTTGAGAACTCTTGGCAGCTCTTCCTCTTTTGATGGTGTTTGGAGACTTTATCGTGGGAATGTACCTCATACTGTGCTGCTCTGTTGCTGTTCAGGCCAGTGGTTCTGAATCTTGCCCATTGCATATCTGCCCCTCCTTTGGGAGGGCAGATGTCTCTAGAGTAAATCTGATCCTGCTGATGAGCCTTTGCTTTTTTTTTGACTGCTCAAAGTAGCACACAGCATTCACTGGAAATCAGTCATAGGTCAAGCTGGGACTTGCAGAAGGCTTTTACACTATCTGCAGATTGCTCTAAATAAAAGTATAGACATTATTGTTCATAAACGGGAAGGTGCCTGGTTTGACTTGTTGAAGTCACTATACAGCTGTTATGGGTAGAACTAAAACTTGTTTTCAACCCTTTTGTAGCATCTCAACTTGATGCTCTCTACTTGCAAGTGATCTGACTCATAGACAGATTCTTAGGGCCTGTGTGAAGTGTGAAAGGATTTGACTAAGCCTCATTCTGTACTTTGTTCTCTGGTTCCAGCTTGGCTTCTACTGCTGCATCTTCTGACCCATCCCATGCACGGCGTTCTCAGGAGATACCAGTGGCACCAGTGACACCTCCAGCTCCTCTCCCAGACCCATTTCCTGCCCAAAACCAGCCTGGAAACCAGAATGTTGCTGCTCAGGTTAATGCAGTGGCTGACCAGAACTTGAGGATGAATGCCCAAGGGGGGCCCCTCATGGAGGAAGATGAGGAGGGTGGCAATCGAGACTGGTTGGACTGGCTCTACTCAGCAACACTGTTATATGTTTTTGTCAACATGGTCTATTTCTACTCCAGTATCAGCAGACTCCTCCTCGTTATGGGTGGCACTGTTCTGATGTATCTGTAAGTGTATGGTGTTAATATTTGCTGTTCAGAAGGGTTTCACTGAAGTACTGAGCTCTGTGCTGTGCTCAGCTCCCTGGCAGTTGAGCTTCACAGGACTCTTGGACCTGGAAAGGGCAAACCACTCCTCCATATTGTGGTATAACTCAGTATTTAGAAGAAAGATAATTATGCCTGTGCCTGGATTAAATGAAGAATGTGGCTGATCTCACTGGGGTTTTGCAGTTTCTGGTGTGGCTGTCTTTCTATTTCAGAAAACTATTTGAAACCAAAGTAACCCCTGGTGTAAAGCTCCAGCAATTCAGCAGCATAGAGCAGACAGACCTGTAGGTTCAGTGTAGAAAATGACAGTTTCTTGTTGGCAAACAAGTGGTTGAAGGCTGGGAAGAGGGTCTCACTTGCTGTTTTTCATGCATCCATGCAGTTTTTCTGCTGCGTTGCCCCTCGGGAGAGCAGACCAGGCTGAACTGAAAGGAGTGTCCTGAGCTGCCTTTGAACCTCTCAGGGGGGGTATAATTAGAATAAACACACAGTAATGATAATGGACCCTCAGCTGCCATGCTTGGGATGTCTTATCTGAGAAAGATAATCTGTTGTCCAAAATTCTTTGATCACCTGTGTAACAAGTGACTTAGGTCTCTGAATTGTAGGGCTTGGAGTTAAAAGTGGAGCAGCTCTTCCAACATCTGTGTAGACTTGGAGAGTGAAGGTTAATTGTTCCACTGAAAGTCCTTGAATTTTACTGTTGCTAGTTGCCAGCAGCTCTGAGCAGTCAGATGTGCAGCTGTTGTGTAACAGGATGAGTAATGTTGAAACAGCATTAATTAATTAATGAACCTGTTGCCTCCCCCAGGCACCATGCTGGACGGTTCCCATTTAGACGAAGGCCAGTTCAGCCCTTCCCAGGCAATGTTCCTCCTCAAGCTGCTCTAAACCAGGACCAGAACAATAACTTACAGGTATTGTCTTGCTAGATTTTTAAACCATGAAACCCTGTGAAGTTTTGCTTTTGGTTTAATAATTATGAGTAGTAGAAAAAACCTTTTCTTGAAACTTCTGCAAGAGACTGTCTTCCATGGGGGAATAATGGACACCTAAGTCCTCCAGTGCTGTAGCAAATTCCTTAGTTCTCCAAAATATTTCAGGCTGAATGTTACTTTTAGCTGCTTCTGTCCTTTAGGAAGTTGTAATGAGGAGTGGTTTGTCACAGGCTGGAACTGAGGGCAGGGTTCAGGCTACACCTCTGTAGAATTTGGTTCTAGAAGCAATCTGAGTCTTTCATTTCCAGCTGACAGTTCTGATGCCAATGGAACTTAATTAGCTGTAAATAATATAATTCACCTGATCAGCTGCTTGATGGCTGTCCTGGACAGTGTTCTTGGACACCAGTGTGAGTTAATCAGTACTGCCAACGTGCAGCTTGGGTTTTTGGCTTTATATCTGGGGCTACTTGAAAAAATTTGTATTCAAACAGTGACGTTTGGGCAACAAAAACACACAGCTTGATGCCTCTCTTCTCTAATGCATTTCTGAAATTTCTCCTTTACCAAAGACGTTTTATTTTGACAGGGGGAAAATGGAGGCAGAACAAATGAGTCCGAGACCTCTCCTGATGAGGGACAGGCTTTCCAAGAACTGCAGCAGGCCAACCCTTCACTCGTGAGCACAGCGTGGGTTTTTTTCAAGACTTTCTTTGCATCCCTCCTTCCAGAAGGGCCTGGACTGACCCGAAACTGATTTGTCACCAGTCTGCTTGTCTGAAACTGCAGTGGACACCTGGGAAAATTGGATACCAACTCCAGACCAGCCGTGGAAAGGGATGGCATTTCCTCTGGCTTTCACTGACCAAGCAAATAAAGCTGCAAGAAGCCTTACATCAGTACAGCCCTAGAGACTGAGATGCTTGTCCTCATTCCAAAGAACTTTGTTCCATAGCATTTGTTAGGTACCTGTGTAGAGGCTTGGCATTGTGGACTTGTGCACTAAAGGCACAGGCTCTGAGCGGGTGTGCAAAAATGTTAGGGAAGCAAATTGCTTCTTCTGTGCAATGTGATTCCTGTTGGAATGTTTCAAATGCTATTTTAATTACACTGAGTGTAGGATCTCAAACAAAAATTGCTAGATATGCATTAGCAGATTTTTAGGAAAGATCTATTGTTAAATTGCTTCAACAATATTTTTAATTTTCTTTGTAAATATTTTCCTATGAAGAATGTATTGTGCAATCTTCTCGTTGGACAAAGTGGAGGACTGTACAACAGTGACCTGGAAAAGCAATTACCTCAGTGGAATTGCAGACTAAATTTCATGTTGCTAAATTCAGATAGTTTAAATTCAAGATCTAATTCCCCCTGCCCTTGCCCCTTCCCCCTGCCCTGCTGCCAGATCATGGGGGAAGAGTAAGTGTGTTCAGGTCTGAATATATTTAGTAAAAACTTACGCAAAATGTAAACTTCTTCACTGCTTTTGGATGCAAAGTTAAAGCAGTCTAATTCCTGTATTCAACTTTGCATTCTCACTCCAGTGCAACTCTCTTGTATTACTTCATTGTGTTCCCTTTAATTTCTGATATGGTTAAGGGCTATTATTGCAATAAAATTTGCAGGCATTTATATCCACGCTTGTATATATCCTCTCCAGCAATCAGAAAGAAGACTACCTGTGCAAAGCACAGCGTGTGCTCTGGTTTTTATTGAAAAGTCATGAGGAGGGGGTTGGGATATGAGGGGGGAAAAGGTGCTTCCAGAGCTTTAAACTCAGTTCCTTGCCCAACTGTGTTCTTCAGCAGCCTTTGGCAGGTAAAGTGCCTTGGATAGCTTGGAGTTTGTTTGCTTATGGAAAGCTGCTAACAGACAGGCTGTGGACATCTTGAAATGGGGAATTCTGTCGGTATTTGGAAAGCTGGGCTCCTTGAACCCTGCCTGTGACTCCTGGTGGAGTTGGAACACTCCCTTGGCTCAGGGCTTTAATTTGGCTTGAAATGTCCTGTCTAGGAACAGCTGCCACTCCTGGAACTTGCTGTGCTTTTCCTCTGCTGCCTGCACTTGGCAGGACAGTTTGTTTAGGAGTGTTTTGGCAGGGCCAACACACATCAGTTGGGACAAGCAGTTGTAGCAGGTAATGCTTGATCTTGCCACTTCAGATCAGACTGATGTTGGACATGGTTTGTTGGTGTTACCTGTGGAAGCTACTTAATCTGGATGGTGTTTATTTGAACAAATTCCTTTCCAGGCTTGTTTTTCAGCCATATCTTCAGTTTGCTGGAGACTTGGAGGATGGGTAGGACAGTGGTAAGATAATTAAGTATTTAGAATGAAATAATTTGAGAGGAGATCAGTTTTGTTACTCCAGGTATATCCTGCATAAGCCTTTGAGGATGTTTCTGGAGGAGGTGCCCACTCTTTCTTGCCTTGCTCATGGTCTGGTGCTGCTCTGGGAATTGCACTCCCTGAACAAAGGCATCCCCAGGCTTTTGCACCCTCACAGTCTGTGTCCCTGTGCCCAGGGTGGGTGCCAGGTGCCAGCCATTCCCCCACCCAGCTCACACAGCAGCTGCACCCTGAGCTGCTGCACTGGGTGTGTTCCATAGTGAGGGTGTTCTGTGGATCTTGGATTATTCTCCCTCAAGATGTAGCACACCAACACTCGGGTGTCTTGGCAAAATACCTAAATCAACTGAGCTGTGCCTGTGCTCAGTCTTAGCAGGAGAGTGCAGTTCCTGGCAGCCAGAAATAAACTGGTGTGGTTGAGGCAACAAGCACATAGTGCTGGATTACTTGTGAAATCCCTAATCTGAGAATTTATCAGAAACAGCAAAACATCTGTTGTCTTGTGGCTTTTGCTGTTCCCAGGAGCAGGCAGATGGGTTTAAAACTAGTTGAAAAACTAATGAACTGTAGCTAATGCCACTGCAGGGATGCAGTGAGTCTTGGACCTTAGAGAACATTTCCTTAATGGCTCAGAGAAACACATAACCTCTGCCATTGGGGTGGAGGGGAGCCGTGACTGCAGCAGAGGGCATATAATGTGGAAGTAAATCCTGTGTAATCCTGCAGAGGCAGCTGCCAGAGGGGCACCCAGGCAGGAGCACTGGGATGTGAGGGAACGGTGCCTGGCTGAGGGCTCCAAGCCCGCCTGGTGTTATGTGGAGTTGGGAGTCTGGGGTGGCCCTAACCTTGTCGCTCTGGTTGCCTGAGGCAGCCTGGGAGCAAGCAGGGATGAGTGAGGCACGAAAGGAGCTGAGGCAGCTCAGCTTGGAGGGATGTCCGTGTAAACAGTGAGGTCTGTAAGGAGGGGTGGCAAGGATGGGGTAGAGCCGGGATGCCAGCTGTGGGTGACAGTGAGCATAGCCCTGAAGGTGAGGGAATCCAGATTAGATATAAGGAAAACATGAGCCTTGAATCTTCCAGAGCAAGACTGTTCCCTCTGCTGGGACAGAAGTTGCAGAGACCAGAAGGGACCTCGAGGCTGTGGGTTTAGAAGGCTGGGTTTGTCTTGGCTCACGCTTCAAGCTCTGGTTCAGCTGCTGGTTTAGCTCCTCTTGCATGCTTGTGAGAAGAGCTGTGTGCGGATGTGCTGGAGCAGCCCTGCTGCAGCACCCTGCCTGTTCAGCTTGTGCTCCTGAGAGCAGGCACGTTGTGCCAGTGAAAGTCCTCTGAAAGTCCACGGGGAGGCAAAGTGAGCAGCGGGATAAAGCCAATTCCTCTGCTGCCGTGTCCCCTGATACACTTTGGCCGCTGCTCCTGGCCGAGAGCAGTTCTCTGTCCCCACTGAGAAACAAGGCGGGGAGAAATGTACAATCTGTTTTTCTCAGACACCTTGTTGTGGAAACTCCTATCAGGCTGCTTACTTGGGGAACCACTCGTGTCCTGTTTGTCACTACAGATGTGGTCCTGTCCTCAGCTCCTGGAACATAAATCTCATGAGAATGAGGTTGCTGCTGAGCAGATAAGCTGGCGATGGTGGTGTGTTTGTTTGTGTGTGTCCTTTTCTCCGAAGAGCTGTTTCGCTTATGCACTTACTTGCCTCTTGTCCCTGTTCTCAGCAGCCGGGGACATCCCAAAAGCTGTGCATGTGCCCAGCTGAGTGTTACAACCTCCCTCTGGTCTTTGCCCTGTGATCCATTTCTAGCTGTGGGATTTGCAAAGCAGCGCACACAAACCGTGTGTCCTCAGAGGCCATCCCAGCTACTCCCCCATTGTGTTACCAAATGTGCCAACTGCATCTTCATCACCTCCCTCCAGCCCTTCTGCTGCATAAGAATAGCTCTGGAAATGCCTGCTAGTGTTTGATATGGTGTGAATTTCAAATGGAATGATACTATGGGGGTGAAGCAGTTCTGGTGTACAGATGAGTCACAAACCTGCAGTGAGGGGCTTGAGGTCAGTTCATGTTCAGCTGCCTGCCTGGGAGGGTTGGACAAATCCTGGCTGCTGGGCCCATGTCTTGTGTCTGCTCAGTGGCCCCCCAGTTTCTTACAGTAGCACTGAAAGTTGTATTGGCTGCTCTTTCAGCCCAGATTTGGCAGTGCAGAGTCAGTGGTGCAGAAGTACAGCTGGCTGCACTTCCAGCTCCAACCCAGCTGCCCTGGGCACCCTCAGCTGTGAAAAGCCTGGGCTGACTTAGGGCCACCTGTGTGTGCCAGCTTATTTTTTCTTTTTAGAGGCTGTTATGGATGATACCGGTACAGAAGAGAAGGAACTGAGTTGGCTTCAGGAGAATTTGGGGAACCTTCCCCTGGGGTCAGGACATCACCCAAGGAGACTCCTTGAGGTCGAGAGCCCTCACTTTATTGTGTGATTGTGGATTCCAGATTACTCTTGCTTTCCATAATTTTGAGACCTCTTGATTAACTCGTGCAGTACCAATTTCATGTTACATCACAAATCCGTATTCAAATGTTGGCATAGCTTTTATTTAATTGGTTTATAAAATAAATCATATTTGAATATGTTATTTGTCTCAATTTTATAAACCTCTAGGACAGATGGGAGCAGTGGTCTTTGGGCTGACCCTCCTGCCATGCCAGGGCTGACCTGCTGTGTGAATTCTGGCACTGGTGCTGGAGCCCATCCTGCTGACGGGTGCAGCCAGGGTACCTGGAAGGCTCTCTCAGGAAGCATCTGCAGGGTAACACCAAATGTTTTGGTCAATGCAGCACAAAGATTAATGGCACTGTGATGTACCTCTGCCCTGGACAACGTGGGGAAAAACAACCCCGTTTATAGGACAGTCCACAGCAAGTTGGTGAGTACATGTGTGTGTGCACAGCCTTCAGATAAAGCCTTACACAGTAAATATTTATCAAAACATCTTCCAGCATCCCCTTTGCAGCTTGGGTGTTTAATTTTCTTTGGGGTTTGAAGCCTGCCCTGCCTCCTGCTAGCCAAAATTAACCTTTCCTTAGGCTTTTAAATCTGACCTGCCTTGTCCTAGCCTGACCTTGCACTGGGAGGAGGGTGGGCTGTGGTGTCCCTGCTGCCCTGGCCTCTGCCTGGTTACTCCAGGACAAGGATGCTCACAGCATCTCTGTGTTCCACACGCTTTTGCTATTGTAGGCAGAAAGTCTCCAGCCTTCCTGTTCCCACTGGAGGTCAATGCCCGGCAGTTCCCTGTCCTCCTTTTCTCTGAGCTCTGGTTGTCTGCTGACAGCAGACTCTGCACCAGAGCTGGGGCAGGGGAGCAGGCCTGTAAGGGGGCTGTGAATGCACTGGGTCTACCAGGACCAGCACCCTGGGTCTGGGGTCTTGGACTTTCTGCCTTTTTCTACCCCGGGACACTGGTGACAAATACCCCTGTATCAAAATGACTGTTTTCCCTTTCCCCCATGCTGATGGGAATTGCTGCCCTGGGCAAAGAGGTGGTTGTGGCCTCCTGGGACCTGGAGGATTCCCTCTGCGACAGATGTTGGCCACTGTGCTCTCATCCCTTGAACTGGGAGCTGTAGGACGGAAAATAGAGCTGTTAGATGGTTAAATCCTCTTGAATTCAATCCTTTTGTAACATGCCCATGCTCTTTGCAGCTGCCCTGGGAAGAGCTCTCCCAGCCAGGGCAGGGGGATGCTGTGGCAGCTGAGATGATGCCGTGTGGGAGCTCTGCTGCTCACAAAGACCTGCTGTCTTTGTGCGCTGTGTTTCCAACAATTAGCTGTTCATTTATAAAGCACTTCGGGCTGGCAGCAGGCAGCCTGTCCACGGCCACCACGCTGCTCCCCTGGAGAAGCCTGGAGGAAGCTGCAGACGCTCGGCTTCCCTCGGCGGGTCAGTGACCGTGAGTGCCTCCCCGGGGTATCCGAGGCCGTTCACTTTCTCAACTCAGGAAGAAAACAGCACGGCAGGGTGGGGGCTGCAGGACTGCGGGGTCCCCGCAGGAAATGTGCTCACCCTGCACACGGAGGATGAGGCATCTGCCAGGGAGAGGAGGGAGGCTGGCACCTCGTCTCGCTCAGGGGGTTGAGGGTGCTCCTGCAGCACTGCCAAGTTCTCACCTGTCCTTCTCCATCAGTCTTTGCTGGCAGAAAGGTTCACGGGAGAGCCTCCTGGCTGAAATAACCCCACTCTGTTTTGTCCTGGAGTTGTTTTGGGATTGGGATGGGCCCCAGCAGCACGGCAGAGGTGCAGGAGGATAGTGGTGTACAGAGCACAGGTGTGCACACGGAGTGGATGTGTGACAGTGTCTCTGATGTTCCCCAAATAGCAGCTAAATAGCCCAATAATAATAGCCCAATTTGTTCCCAAATAGCCCAAAAACATCCTGGTCTTGTGGTCATAAAGCTTTCCAGGGATGTGGGAGATGTGGGTTCACCCAGTGGTAGCAGAAAGCACCCTCTTCCCAGGAGAGTGCCTCAGTTTCCCCACAGTGTGTATAAAATCAGTGGAAAGGGGAGCAGTTAATGATGTAGGTCCTTTCAAACAGGGCTTTGCTGGGGAATTACTGCAGGAACACAAAATAAGGAATATTTCTGCGTGAAGAAAAAATGATGAACTGGCTTGAGGCAGCATGGGAGGCTGCTGCCTCGACTTTATCCTCTTCCACTCTCCATCCCCCTGCAGCTTTTTCCAGCCGCCCCGGTGTGCACATGTCCTGAGTTAAAGCAGTCTTGGCAGGAGCACCAAGCCCAGCAGCCCAAACTCCGGCTGAGGGAGGAAGGCAGCGTGAGACATGAAGGGTGTTAAGGAAACTATAGGAAGATTAGGAAATGTGTGATGAGTTTTGATAAGTGGAGGAAGCAGGTCATGTCCTGCTTCAAGTGGGCTCTGCTGGGGGTATGAAAGCAGCCTCTGCCTCTGCCAAGAGCCACTTGGCCTCATCAGCGCTCTCTGCTCTGGCCGAAGATGTGCTGGGCTGGCAGGATGATGCTGGGGACCTTCAGCATCTTGCTAGTGCTTGTCCACGCAGCAGCAGCCTGTGATTTTGGGCCCTTTCCCTACAGAGCCACAGGGATCGTCTGCAGGATGACCAAGCCCGCGGCGTTGCTGTGTAAGTGCCTGTTCTTTGGGGCTGTGTTCGCCTTGTCTCTGCCAGAAGTTAGGGACAGATCAGCCAAGTGAGGGGGTTTCTTGCTTCTCTGTCTCCTGAGTAAACCTGGGAGCACAGGTTAAAGCATGGACACCTGAATTGAACAGGCAAAGGAGATTGAAAATTGTCCCCAGCCCCTCTCCTCAGCCCAAGGGTTTAGCGCTGTTCCTGTTGGGGCTTGGCATGGTGAAAGAGCTTGAACAAATATGTGTTGGATTTCTCTCCTCATTGCAATCTCATCTCTTGGGACTGGTATGCAGAAGGGGGGAAACAGATTCTCTGCTGCTGTGGGCTTACTTGGGAGTTTTGCAGGTGGGGAAGAACTTAGTTCTTCTGTGGAGGGTGGGAACAGCTCTGTCCTGTCCCATCTGACAGTGGTACATGCAGAGAAAGATGTATTCATGCTGGACCAAACTAAGAGGTATTTCTGGAAGGAAAAAATCCTTTACAAGCATGTGCCTGAGGCTGAGGCTGGAATGGGCTGGATAACATTAGGAAAACAGGCACAGAAACTTGAGTTTCAGAATTTTTTCTTTGTAGACCCAAGAGCTAACTGCAATACAAGTAAGCAGCAACAGAGCAAAGCACAGGGGTAAAGTCAACAGCTTCTGTGCTGCAAGGACCAGCACATCCTTGATCTTTCCACAATCTGCTCCTGAGGTGTGTGAAAGCTGGCCATGACTCCCTGGAGACAGCTCCTGCTGGTGGCTGTCGAGCCACACGCGCTGTTGTCCCTTGCTGCCATCAGCTGTTAGAGTTAGGGATTTTTAATTTTTCTAATTTACTCCAAAACTACTTCTACTGCTTCCTTAATGTAATGGAAATGCCTCAGATAAAAGCCTTCTGTAGTGCTTTAATCCAGAGTGTGGATCTGGTTTGCAGCCAGGAGAGATTGCAGTTTGACACCTTTGCCCTTTTCTTCCACCAACAGTGAACCAGGAAACGGCCCAGGTCATTCAGGCAGCTTTCAGAAATGCCAAATTCCCAAATATCACCGGGGAAAGGTCCATGCGGCTCCTCGGCCGGGTGGCTTATGGGCTGACCAAGTGAGTATCCGTGTCTCTGTGCCAGGGGAGGGGATGGGAGAGAGAGGGGAACAGAAATGGGCCTTGGAGGGAGCTTTGATCCAGCAATTCCTGATAAAAGCAAAGGTCTGGACTGGGACAGACACAGTTTTGGATCTAAGCCTCGCAGACAATTTGCTTGTTAAGGTTTAGGCTGCTGATGTGTTATTTAAGAGTTTTTTATTTTTCCGACTGAGTGGGCAGCCAGCAAGGCAGTGTGTAGAGCTCATTTCTGACAACGGGGATGGGCAGTAATGTCCCTGTGGGCTGGGGCACCTGTGGCCACCGATGACAGATGGTGCCCAAGGCACATTGAGAGGCAGAGGGGACCCTGCCAGAGCCACCCCTGTCAGCAGGATGTCACTTGGCTGTGCTTTGTGACAAACCAGGCTGGGTGTTGCTGTGTTACTCACTTTTATTTTGGGGCCACAAATTCAGCACTGCATTTCCAGAGCAGACATCCTGCCATGACCACGGCTGCACAGAGCACTGCAATAAAACAGGGCTGCATTGCTCCATGTTTCCTGTTTAAAGCATTCCACAACCTTGTATCCAAATATTGCGAGGGGGGCACAGTGCACCAAGGCCAAGCAAAAGCATCACTGTCACTGTCCTTGTGCCTGGCCCTGGGATTTGCAAAAGCTCTGGAGTGTGGCATTGGCATGGGTCCCTTACACATCCCATTCCCCAGGAATAACCCTGTCCTGCCCAGTCACAGAAAACAGCTCTGGGCTGGGCACAAGCAGTGTTTCTGTTGTTTCTAGCATCCAGGTCAATGATCTGTCCATAGACAGGAGCGAGGTGGAGCTCCAGGAGGACGATGCCATTCACATTGCCATCCACAACATGACAGCCTCGTTCAAAGGGACCCTCACCTACGGCTATGCCGGGGCCTGGTTGTAAGTACCTGGCTCTGGGGCTGCTGAGCCCCACAGCCCTGCTCCTGCTGCTGCCCGTGGGACTGGCCCGTGGCACAAGTGGGAGTGAAGGGGCTGCACTTCCCAGTCTCTCTGGCAGTGATTGATGATTGCCTGAGACAGGATTTTATACTCTAGCAGAGCTGCTGAGCCCTGTCACTGCTCTGCTCATCTTGTTTTCTGCCTTTCTGTCCTCACCTTGTGTGATGAGACCAGATGGCCAAAGCATAAGAGTTGGCTTCTTCCCTCCCCTTTGCTGCTCTGTAAACTCTGAGTGGATAAAAAGGGGGTTATTGCTCCTAAGTGCCACTAAGGCAGCAGTTTGCAGTGATTGAAAGCCAGAGTACCTGAGCTGGGCTGTGGTGTGCTGGGGGTTTTCCTGCTGCAGGGCAAGGACTGATGTGAGAGGTGTTATAAAATCCACATTTGTCAGGGAGAAGCTGCTCCTGGCACTGGTTCCTAAATGTCCTCTCTTCTGCCATTACAGTTTGCAGCTTTTTCATTCAGTTGATTTTGAAATCGAGTCTTCCATTGACCTCCAGCTAAGCATCAAACTGCGTAAGTATGTTATAATACCCAACCATTTTTGCAGTATGACTTAATTTCCTCCCCACTGTGGTTTGTGGGTTGCATGTACTGTTCAGGTTCTCCTGGGTGATGCTAGGGGACAGCTGAGTCTCTGATGGCAGGAGCTAGGGCAGCTATCCAGATGCAGTGTGAAGAAGGGTGCCTGGCAGACCAGCTCAGCTAGAGCTGTGAGCAGAAACCCTCGATCCAGGTCAAGGCAGCCCCATCTGCCCCGACTTGGCAGGGTCTGGAATCTTTTGGAAACATCCCCCAGGAGATGTGGGGAACCCCGGCTGGCCCTCTGCAGTGATGCCCTGCTCCAGGCCTGCAGTATCTGCAAAGTGCACTCGTCCTTCTCATCTGAGTAACAAATCATCTTTTTTTCTTTTTCCTTTCGTCCCATGCAGTGTGCCAAAAGGACCAAGTGGTTCCTGATGCCTCAGACTGCTACCTGACTTTCCACAAACTCACACTTCACTTCCAAGGAGACAAGCAGTGAGTCTGACCCCTTTCAAAATCGAGATTTATTGTCCCCCTGCTGGCCCCCAAATGCTACCCACCCCAATGTGCAGAGCACACGTGTTCCTTGACTGTGCCCCTGTCTTACACAGACCTGGCTGGCTGAAGCAGCTCTTCACAGATTTCATCTCCTTCACTCTGAAGCTTGTCCTTAAGAGGGAGGTAAGATCAGCCTGGGGACAGAGGAAAGCTCTGTGCAGCTTTGTAAGCCACACACTTCTTGCCCACGAGACAGTAGCAGTGTAATGTTAGTGCTCGTGAAAAATAAGACAAATAAATTGAATTCACAAGAAAACCCAACAGTTTGGACCAACTGAGAGGTGTTGATGACCCTGGGGCTGCTGGACTCTGACCAACAGCCCCCAGATCTCAATGAGGCTCATTGCTCTACAATCCAAAATCCTACTCCTTTCCCTAATTTTTTCCCCCTCTTTTCCTCATGTAGGTGTGCAAGGAAATAAATGCTGTTGCTCAGACACTGACAAGTTTTATACTTGATTTAGCAGGTAAATATTCTTGTTTTTTCTGCTTTCTTTTTTGATGTGCAACTTTAATGTTTGAGCCCTAACAGAGCAGTAGCCACATCCATCAAACATGTCCTTCTAAAATGTGTATGGGATCCCAAGCCCTCAGACAGCAGAAAAATAAACCTTGGCAATGTTATGCTTGGAATGTTCTGCATCAGGTTGATCTTTAAGGGTGATTGCACAGATTCAAAGACACATTTCAATTAATAAGGAATTTCTCCTTCAGTATGTACTGGCTAGCTGTGCAGGGTACTGCAGGACCAACATTAGCTAGAACAGGAGCATGCACTGCAGTATTAGGGATGAGATATTACAGCATCGGGAGATTTTCCCAGTCTCAAATATCAGGGAAAAGGATTTGAGTGTAAAACTGAGCGTAGTTATCTCTATATAATTTTTAAAACTCTATGTAATTATCTCTATTTCCCAGTGAAGAAATTGAGTCAGTGAGCTGTAGCAGGATCAGCACTAGCATCCAAAGGAGTGGGAACCCTTGTCCCATCCCTGTGTCCTTTTATAACTCCCAGTCACCTGTACCAAGTCCTAAAAGTGACTGTCACAAGCTCTGCTTAAGGTCCTATTGTTGTGTTTTCTTCCTGCAGCCAATTTTGTCCGGGATAAGGATATCATTGTTGATATCTCCCTCGCATCAGATCCCGTAATAAAAGCAAGCTACATAGAATCCCATCACAAGGTAAAGTGACCCAGGCAGCTCAGAGACCGAGTGTTTGCTGGCCATGGTGTGCTCTGGAGAGGCTGGTTCCGTGGGGCTGTGCTGTGCTGTGGCACCGCAGCCCGGGCTGATGCCAACCTGCTGCCTGCTCTGTGTCCAGCCAGGCCTTTGCCTTGCTCTGGAAATGCAGGTGTTGATTTTTTTGTCCCATCTCCCTGCTGCTTGCCGTGGCCAACATGCTTGTTTTCCTTCACAGGGCCTTGTCCTGTACAGGAACAACTCCAGCGTGCTCAGTGACTCCGTTTTCTCCCCGGCACTGCTGACCGAGTCCCGAATGCTCTACTTCTGGTTCTCTGAGCACAGCCTCAGCTCCCTGGCTTCAGCAGCTTTCTTAGATGGGCGACTGGTGTTGAACCTCAGAGGGGAGAAATTGCAGGTGACTCCCAGAGGGGTACTCTCCTTACCTCATACATCATATTTTGGGGAGAAAGTGCCATGTTTTGGTGAGAGCTTGTTTCTGCAGAAAATAGAAATCTACAGTCAGTCAATACATGTGATCCTGGAATTGGTGCCTTCTTATCAAGAGTGTGCTCCCAGGCAGTGTAATTCCTTGGAGTGATAACACCAGCTGATAGAAACCTTGTCTGCTGAATTGTAAAGGGATGTGATTTTCTGGGGGAGTACAGAGGTAGGAAAGGGGTGGGACCTGGGGGAGCTCAGCCATGACCTGCACAGGCCCCACCTCAGGGCTCTGGCCTGTCCAGCCTGCAGCAGGGGCAACCATAACCTTGTCTTTTGTTTTCCCACAATCTGTTTCTGGTTTGTTTCTGAAGGAGCTGTTTGAAATGGAAGACTCAGAAGTGCAGCGGAAGGCAGTGCAGATGGTAACTTTTTGTCCTATTCAGAGCATTGTATGTCAAATGAGAAAATTTCACATGGATTCTGTTGCATTGTAGTAACTTGGGTCCTTCCCTTGACAATCTGAGTCTTGGGTGGGCCTGATGGAGAAAAATGGGCTGGTGGAGAAGCAGTTGTGCTTTGCAAGGAGGATTTCTCCACCTTCCGTGCTGGCACAGTTTCTCTGAAGCCTGGCTGAGCCATTGAGCTTGTGTGAGCAGGAGGAGGAACTGGGGACTGCAAAAGGAATGCAGCTGTGTGGCAAGGTGGCTTGAAATTGGTATGGAAAAAGCCTGACTCATCTGTTGCTCCTTACTCGACCAGATTTTTCAAGGCACCTCCTATAATGACTCTGTGGCCAAGGTGTGGAGTCTCACGCAGCCCCAGATTTCTCCTCAGCCTGAAGGGACAGTCGTGAGGTCCGTGGTGGCAGTGGAGGTCAGCATCCTTCCTGCAGGAGAAGAACCCCTGGTGGCTCTATACATGGAGAAGGTCAGTTCTTGCACCTCCTGACTGGAGACCTTGGGACAGGCTGTGTCCCAAGTCAGGACCATTCCTGGTGTGCAGGGACATCAATGGCAGGGAGCCCTTGGGAAGGGTGGGCAGCTAAACCATGGGAGGTGGAGAAGGCCAATCAGTTTCTTTTAACACTCCCATCTGTTCCTTAGACGTTTGAGGCTGGGAATGATGATGGTGACCATGTTGGCTCAATGTCCCCTCTATCAGGCCAGCCCACTATCAGTATGCAAGGTGGTCACAGCAGCAGAAAGCTCTGATGTGCCCCCCTTAACATTTTTCTGACACAGGGTAGTGAGAACTGAGGTATTTTAGGAGAGAATGGAGGCACCTTGGGAATGTATTTATTTTGAAATCTCTTGTTCCCAAATTCTAGCTCAGGTCCCCACTTAGAGGATAGTTGTGTCAGAAATGGAGATGAAGCTCTGAAGAACATGAAGTTTAAAAGATGACCTTTTCCTCTATGTGTGCCTGTATCAAAGTTCCTCATTACACTGTGTTTCACCCCAAACTTCTTTACAGAGAATCTAAGGCAGCAGAAAAAAGGAATGCCAGCAGCTTTCCTGTCATGGTTAACATCACAGGAAAGCAGTGTGTTTGTCCAGTCTTGTAGCTTTGGGCTGAGATGGACACAAACCCAAATCCCTGCCTGAGGGTACACTTAATTTAAAAGGTTAAACTGTAACTGAGAATAATTCCCTCAGCAAGTATCCCATGTTAGCATGGTGTTAAGGGAAATATGCATGGCTGTTTCTTATGCCCCGAGTGGTATCTTGAAATACATTTCAAGGATTGCAGAAGCACTGGACTAGAGGTGGTCCCACAATTGTGGCTCTGAGGACGAGATCTGCTCCTGGACTGCCAAAACCCTGGTTGTGACCTGCAACTGCATCACAAAGTGCTCCTCTTAAATGAATGTTTACATACAGACAACAGCAAGACAGTGAGCCTAAATGGCCAGAATTCAGAGATTGCTTTCTTTTTTCATTTGGTTTATATTTGGTTGACTACCTGTGGCAGCCCTGGCTACCCTGAGGCTGTTCTCTACAGCCAGTCAGATGTTGAGATGGATGTCACTGAGAAACAACACCCTACACAGCCATTTCCACCCTTATGCAGGATTTGGTTCACAAAATAGCAAAAGTCCAGTGGTGAGCCAGCCTGGCCCCCCAGAGACTGAGGCTGTGGGCATGAGGGGGGAGTTTGTTGCATGCAAGTGGAGAAGGAAAATGCTGGCCTTCTCTAGCAATACCTGGAGGTAAAGCCAAAAGGATGTTGAACTCTGGCTTCTAGAAAACAACCCAAAATGTCCAAATAAGAAAAGATTAGCTACGCCTCAACCCTATTGTTCTTCCCTCTGCAGGAAATCATGGTCACTATCCAAGCTACCTATGCCGAAAAGAAACTCATTTTGCAGCCTGTGGACTCCAGGTTGGTACTGTGGTCCCTTGAGAGTTGTCTCTTTTGGTCCAAGTTTAAGAGCAGCACAAAAAGAGCATCTCTGCAGCACTTAGTGACTTTTGTTCCCCCTTTTTCCTCCTTCCTTTCAGCATAGAGATTAAAGTGTTTAAATGCCCAGCTGATCCAAGTGGGGTAAGTCCTAAAAAAAGTATTCTCTAAGCTGTTTGAGCCTAAATGATGTCTTTAAAGCATTTTTGTACTAATTTTCTGGTTTTCAGCAGGACCCATCCATACAAAGCTTCCTGCAGAACATGATCTTGGTTGCCGGCATTCCAGAAGTAACTTCAAGTGAGTTTTCCTTTTGGGGAAGTGCCAACCTACTCCATAAATTGTCAAACATCAGATCTCCTAAACCTGAGCACTGAAAAAATACATTAATAACACTGACAACTGAGAAGGGGGGGAACCACATGAATGCTTTGAAATTCTGCTGGATTCACTTGGGGAATAGGGAACCCTTTGTAAATGGCTGGGAGAAAGGAAAAGTGAGGTTTCTGTCAGGCTGAAGCTCGTGGGGTGTTGAGGCAGAATTAGCTTCTGGCAACAGGCAGCACACGATGAGCAGCAAGCCAGGATGGACATCCCTGTAACTGGATGGGTTTGCTGGTTCCATAGGTATTGGATCAGCTCTGACTTCACTGATGAACAGCAAAAGGCTTGATCTCTTTGATATCGTAAATCCTGAGATCATCACCAGAAAGGTAAGCAGAGCTCAGAATTACCTGGCTCTCAAAGCCTTCTTGGGAGTGTGGCATGAACTAACATATTTTCTGTTCTTTCCCCACTTTTTAGGGATATGTAATTGTGCAGCTTGACTTTGGCTTCCCAAGTCATTTGCTTCTTAATTTTCTTGAGAAAAGTTTGTAGAGCTGATCCCTTCACAGAGGAGCACAGGAACTTGTGTACAACCAGAAAGATTGCGTCTGAACCAATTAAAAAATGAGTTGATTTAAATCAGTTTTGATTGAATTTTATTTCCTTTTCATGAGAAACATTCTCGGCTCTGTGCAACAGTGCTTCCATGGAGCCTTTCTTCTGCAAAGATTTTGAAGTCTGCACCTCAATCCATGCTACTTTTTCAGGACCTTTAAAGGGCTTGTGTGCTTTGGAGTCAGGGTTGGCTGGGCTCTTGAAGTGCATAAGCTTTGGGGTTAGCATCCTCAGGAGGCAGCAGGAAAGGGTTTTGCCACCTTTTGGCATCTCTCTTTTTACATTTTGGAAATACAGCACCTTTTGTGCTCATCCTAGGTTTCACTTCTGCCAAGACCCTCCTGATGTTGACAGAATCCAGCAAGTCAAATGATATTACCAAACTCCAGTAATGCTAAAAGACCTGGATATGGCTGAAAAAAGTAAATGGGATGTGAATTTGCAGTGCAGTACAGTAACAGAGAGATCTTATGTCCAGGGTACTTCCTTTACAGACCCTGGAGGCTCTGTGTAGAGCTCCAAACTGATAATGCCCATGTTGTTGAGACAGTGACAGCAAAGATGAGAAAAGCAATGAAAATAAGGAAACCAAAGAGATTGTAAGAGAAAGTTTAAGTATCTAGCATGTTCCTGTTCCTTTCTACTACAGTGCAATAATTTATCTCAAGTGGCTGAGTTATTTTCCTGTACCAGATCATGCTTCTCTATTTTTGTCTTGGAGGGGATCTTGGGTGACAAATCCAACACCTGTGATGGTGATCACATTAATAAAGGTAGAGATTATGTTCTCCTCCCCCACAGAGCAGTATAAAGGTATTAAAGTTGGTCCCAGCAAGAGGCTGGTAGCAGGATGGGCTCAGTCTCCTGAGCTCCTTGGGCATGGTGGTTGCTCCCTCTGCACTCCCATGGATGTCCTCCCTGGGATATGAGCCAGGTCCCTCTGACCTGCTCCTCTCTCACCCACAACACCAGAGGCACTTCCTTGTTCCACATGGCTTCAGTGGGCATTGTCTCTCGGCTGGTGGGGCAGGAGGCTGGAGGGGCTCAGTGGCTCCATGGCAGCCGAGGAAGGTCTGCCCCAGCCGTGTCCATGAGACAGCAGGAGCCCAGGGGACCAAAGGTGTGATGCCATGGTGTGGCTGACAGTGGCCTGGAAGAAGCCCTGGTGTAGCGGGCAGTTTTCCACCTCCCTTCCCACCCTGTTCCCATCACTGCCTCTGCCAGCTATTTCAGTGCCAGCTATCAGTGCCAGCTACGTGCTTGTCCATGTTCCCACCTGCTCTAAAGCCACCACTCCTCAGGTGTTTTCACTGCCTGCATGGCAATATCTGCTGAAGACCATGTGGCTTCTGTCAACTCACAGCCCCCTGGTTGTCCTAAATGACACCCCCCACTGGAGGGGTGAGTATTAATAAAAAGGAAATAGCAGAAAAAAAGCACCTTTTTTCTGCCTTGGAGGTGCCTTGCCCCACTGGGGTGGGTATTCAGTGGGGACTGGACTGGGCTGCCCTTCCATGGGGAAAAAGGAGGGCAGGGGAGCAGAAGTTTGATGAGGAGCAGATGAGGGAACTGGGAAGATTCAGCCTCAAGAAAAAGAGGCTCAGAGAGGACCTTCCCACTCTTGAACTCCCTGAACGGAAGGTGGAGCCAGGTGGGGCTCTGTCTGTCTTTTCTCCCAGGTAGCGAGTGACAGAACAAGAGCAAACTGCCTCAAGTTACAACAGGGGATATTTAAGTTGGATATCAGGGAAAATGCCTTCAGCAGTGAGAAGGGGTGATCAATAGCTAACTCTTGTAAGCACAGTTAACTATTAAGAGAACAGCAAATGTTGATTCCGACAGCAAATGTTAGTTACAAAACCTAAGAAGCCGGATTCACCCTAATCTTGTCAAGATAGAGGGGACAAGGATCATATCAGAATCTTCTGAATCATTCCCTAAAGGACCACGCATGCCCCGGGGAGAAAGGTGAAAAGTGCATTGTGAGGAAGACTACCAGCCTTCATCAGGAAGACCCCCGAGGAAGAGGAGAAGCCTTCCTCAGTGCGACCACCAGGACACACAGCGCATGCGTCGCACGTATGCTAATGACATTAATGACTTCCGAGAAATAATTTGTATAACCACACCTGTCCCAAGGAATGTGATGAATATTCATGATTTAGCCCATAATATTGTGTAGTAGGGAGCACCGGGGGGTGTGTGTGTTCGGAGGAGAGATCCCCCACATACCCGGTACCGAAATAAAGCAAATACTCGCTTCACTGACTCTGTCTCTGAAGTGTCTCCTGGCCCGTTTGGGGCGAATCAGCAGAAGGGGGGACAGGCTGTGCAGGGCAGAGGTGACAGTGCTCAAAAGCTGTGTGGATGTAGCACCTGGAGACGTGGTTTAGTGATGAACACAGCAGTGCTTAATAGTTGGACTCGATGACATTAGAGGTCTTTTCCAATCTATATTATTCCGGGGGGAGCAGCGCGACCTGCGCTGCCTCCCCGGGGCTCCCGAGCAGCCGCGCCTCCATCCCGGGGCCGCCGCCCCTCCCGCGCCCGGCGGCGCAGCTCCCGCGGGCGCGGTGCCAGCGCGGAGCCGCTCGCAGCCCATGTGCTTTCTCGGAAAAGCCTCTCTCCGCAGCTGCTTTCGGTTTCGGCGGAGCGGAGCCGGCGCTGCCGCTGTCCCGGGCTGGCCGCGGGCGGAGCGGGGCAGGTGAGCGCGGCGGGCCGGGGACAGCGCGCCGGGCACCCCGGGGAGGGACAGGGCCGGGGCCGGGGCCGGGCGTCGTGCTGGGAGCCCCACGGGGGTGTGGGGTCTGGCTCTTTGCTCCCCAGCTCTTAGACCTTCATGGCTTAGGCGAAAAGCCGGGATAGAGAATGGGATCATGAACGCTGGAAAACTCCAAGGCCGTCGAGCCGTACAGGTGACTTGTGCTCGCAGGCACAAGGTGGGCCAGGAGGTGGCAAAGAGGGGCAGAGCCTGGCAGGTGTCACCCCCGGCCCCTCCATCCATTCCCGGTTCCCCAGAGCTCCCCCCACTCCCTGCACCGTGCTCCGGGCAGGACAACCAGAGTCAGTGTTTCTGTCCGCAGACAAAGGTGTTGCTGGACCTGGGTATTTTTTTTTCTCTGATAAGTGATGATGGCACGGCACAGTGTGCCGTCTTGCCTTCTCTGGGACTCGGCTGCAGGCTCCATCTGGGTTTCCAATGCAACTTCCCTGGCCTTCAGAGCAATATTAGTAACATTTCATTGTTTGCTGCAACCCATCCCACCAGATCTGGAGATCTCTGCACATACAGCTCTATCTAGACATGGGATCTTTTATCAAATTATTCACATCTGCTACAATCTCACTTAAACCTTGTCTTCATTCCAAAGGAAAAGCAACTTGTTTTTTCCTCTTAGATATAATGGAAGAGGTAATTAAATATTTCCCCGTGTGCCAGAAAAATCAGATTTATGCATGTAAATAGAAATATTCCTATTGTAAGTGCCTTTACCAAAACCAAGTCTGAATTTACTCCACGAAGGGCGTTTACCCTTGGGTCCCGTCTCTTTGGACCAAAGTCCTCAAATGCTTTACCTAAATTATCACCTAGCTATAGATTATAGAATAGGATATTACCCTTCTTCGGCTCTGACTGGATATTTTTGCTCATTTCTGTGTTTTTACTGCAGATGCATTTCAGTGGGGGAATTCCCGGATGATTTTAGTTTCATTTTGCTCAGTCTTTTGTTCATCAGGTCCCAAAAGGCACGGAAGGACTTTGTGCCTCGGGACAATGCTGGGTTAGCACGTGGGGAAATCAAGGCAGTGGACACTGTCCTGCAGCTCGGCTGTTTGGTGATCCTCACACTGATTTTGGTGCTGGGGCTCTGTTTTTCTGGCCTTCTGGTAAGTACCCTGTGCCCTCAGAGCAGGCAAGAAGTTGGTAGATTTGCAACAGGGAGTTTCACATTTCAGTTTAATTTTTCATGACTGAGAACGGTGCAAATGCCAAGTTGGGGAGTGGAAATTAAATTTTGCAAAGTGTTTTAAAGTTGGTTTTGCATTTGAAGGGCAAGGATCAAGGTCGACTGGTGTTCTGCCTTGGGAGGTTTTCGTGCTTCATTTTGGGGTCAGAGGTTTTTTACTGAAGGTAACTGCCAATCATTCCTGATGGTCTTATTGAGCAGAGCAGTACTATAGGAGCTGTGCAGTGTCGCTGAGCTTTCATCCAACTTTTCACTGTTGTTTTGTTCTTGAATATGAGTCTTTCATGAAGTTGTATGAGTCTACTCTTTGTCTGAGCGGCTTTCAGTCTTCATCGGCATTAAGACCTGATTTCATTCGTTTATGTATGTATTTAATATGGCTTTATTAAGTCTGTTGTTCTTGATCATCAGGGGAATAAGGTCAGGGCATTGCTGTCTACACACTTCTGGTTTTTTGCTGGAGAAATGTAAAATGAAAATTCCCAAAGCTTTACTAATAAGCCTACTGGGAAATGGAGTTTGGTTGGTAGGAAGCCCTGTTAATTTTCAGTTTGTTTAAGTTTGAGAAACTTAAATGTTTTCTTTTAAGCTTTCCAGTTAATTGAATTTTTTTTCTTTGTTTTAAATGCATGTGTTACTATTAGTGCCCTTTATTTGTATCATTAAGGATATAAAAAGAATCTCATAATAAAACATTTTGAATGAAAACTTGCAGAGTCCTTTCCAGTAAGGTTCAGAATTTAAGTTTTTGACAGCCTGAGGACAAAACTGGTCATAGCGAGGCCCAATTTTTTTTATCATTTCACCAGGACCATATTTCTTGTTTTTGTTAGAATAGTGAATGACAGGAAGAAGAGTAAATGACAGGCATTAGAGAATATTTAAAAGCTGGGGGTTTTACCCACATTTTGCTGGGTCCCAGAGCTGCCTCATTTTTTATATAACACATCCTAAAAGTTTGGTCTGGAATGGGAACAGGGAGAAGTCTTTCTTGCACTGATACTGTATTGTAGCAGTGCTTGGCAATGCTGTATAGGAACCAACTTTGATCTGAAGAGTTGGAGATGAGTAGAGCAGCAAACAATACCACAAGCTTTGCTCTTATCAGAGGTCTGCTTGGGTTTTGGAGCACAGGAACAGAGGAGGTGGATTAGATCCTTTCCATCCAGCCCTCTGCTGTAGCACTCAGGTCACATCCCTTTGCTGCATTCATTCGGCTCAGTCTCAAAACATCCAAGGCTGTTCAAAGAGGTGGCACAGAGAGTGGTGATGGATGAAAAGGGAAGAGATATCCCCTTAAACACGAGGGGAACAAATGTCTAGACCAATTTTACCTCCAGTTTTCCAACTTGCACCTGTTTTTGTTTTGTCTTCAGCTTGTGGGTGCATGCCATGCCCAGCAGCCATGTGGAGAGGTGTTGTTCCCTGCATTCAGTGCGCCCCTGGGAGTGGCCTGGCTCTGCTCCAGCACAACCATAACTTTCTGATGAATTAGGTGATATCTCTGCTCAGACAGA
Organism: Daphoenositta chrysoptera; assembly: GCA_013397915.1. Classification (NCBI taxonomy): domain Eukaryota; kingdom Metazoa; phylum Chordata; class Aves; order Passeriformes; genus Daphoenositta; species Daphoenositta chrysoptera. The sequence goes on along the minus strand of VZRO01000587.1, from coordinate 158,783 downwards.
AAGGTCTTGACTCATTCCATCAGACTGCCCTTCTGTCTTCCATTTCTGTTTTGAGTTCTTCCCTTGGCCCCGTAGAAATCTCCAACTTTTCTCCTTGGCCGGGTCAAAAAGGTGGCAAAAATGAAAAGCCTGAAGGGTTTTGCTGTACTTTCACTGGCTACCTGAATGAATGGTCAGTGTGGAGGAGAGCCCCTCTGGGGCATGAGGGCTGAGTGCTAGAGCAGGTGAGCTCTGCAGCACGACTCCCACGTGCCTCCCCCCTGGTGCTGCTGGGGTGGCTGCTGCCCTTGGGTTGGGAATGTGTTTGCTCAGAAAACGGCACTTGCTAGGGAATGGCACCATGTGCACCATCCCTGTTAGGAGATGAAAGGATATGACCCAACATGCTGTTTCCACTCAGCAGTTTTTGCTGAACTGGACTGGTCACTGTCCCACCTCCATCCCACCTAAACTTGGGTGTTATGGCAACTGTGGGAGCTTTTCCCTCACCACACGGAGTGCAGCAGTCTTGGACCTGGAGGGACTGTCCTGTCCAAGTGAAAGACAGGTAGTTGGTGGCGGGTTGGAGCTTGGAGGCTGCTCCTTGTGGTTTCTGTTTCTCAGCCCTGCTGCAAACACGGTAGTTGTAGTTGGATCTGGGTTTCAGTATCCCTGTAGGGTCCTGTCTGCTGGACACAGCACAGTCCTGATGCTGCTGTGGCCTGGGCTGGGACCCTGCTGCAGGATGTTTGGAGTTGTGCTGGATGGTGATTGCTTTCCTCTTCCCTTTCCCTGCTGTAGGGGTGGCTGGACACCAACTACTGCCAGCTGCAGAGCAGGCTGAAATTTCCCTTCGCCATTTCTGCTGAGAGCTGGGGAGCTGGCACTGGGGGCATTTTCAGCCCCCTACACTTGCAATTCTTTTGTGAGAGCTGTGTAGCCTCAGAGGATCAGCTTTTCACACCTTTTTTGGTGTGACTGACTGCCTGACTTGAGCAAGATGCTGCTGCTTCTGCATCAGCTTCCACGGAGCGGCTAAGAGCAGCAGAGTGGCATAGCCCAGCTCAAATCAGGCAGTGACACCAGGAAAGCTGTGATTCCCCTGAAGTGTTCCTCTAAAGCTGTGTTCACTTGCATCCTAGAGCACAAGGCTCAGTCCTGCATTTTCATCAGACCAGGGGTGAATCCTCAAATGTTGGAATTTTGTGGTCACTGCTGGTTTGAGTGAGAAGAGATGAAAAGCATCACAGCTGACCCTTGTATCAAAGGCGGGGCTTTTGGATTTGTGACCCATGTAATTGCCATGGCCTGGCATGTCTGCATCAAGCTCTGTTGTTGTTATCCCCAGGCATTTGGACCAAGTGAGGCATGTCCCACATATTGGGCTCTGTGTGTGTGCTGAGACTGCCTCTAGCAGATTGATTCTGTGTCAGAATATGGAGCAGAAGCCACCTTTGAACTTGACAGCTGGAAAGAGACTGATCACACCACAATGCAGGTAGGAGATTATGTGCGTGGCTTCGTGGGAAGAAAGTGGGAATGGAGGTGGCATTGTCACCAAAGCAGAAATAAGTTGTTCATCCCCACAAAATGAGCAGCAAGAACAGTTGCCTGAGCCCTTTGTGCAGGGGGTTCCTGCACAAACTTGTGGATTGAGATATGGACGGCTGAACAGGTAAAGCAAAAGCTGCACACACAAGGAAAGCAAAACAAGGAATTCATTCACAACTCTGATGGGCAAGCAGGTGTTCTGCCATCTCCAGGAAAACAGGGCTCCATCACATGTAATGGTGATCTGGGAAGACAAACATCATCACTCTAACTCCCTGCCTTCCTCCTTCTTACCCCAGCTTTATATTCTGAGCATGATGCCATATGGCCTGTTGAAGTCAGCTGTCTTGGCTGTGTTCCCTCCCAACATCCTGAGCATCCCCAGTCTATTTGTTGGTAGGGTGTTCTGAGAAGCAGAAAAAGCCTTGACTCCGTGTAAGCACTCTTGAATGATAACAAAAACATCCCTGACCTCCCCAGAGGTTCTGGTACATGTGAGAGATGCCTGGGATGTTATATTTGGCGGATGGCCACTGCAGCAATACAGATGTCAACAGCTTCTCCCTGGCTGGTGCCAGAGAGCCTGCCATGGATTGCTGCTGTCCTTCACAGTCCTGCTGTCAGGCACTGTACATACAAGGACTGCCCTCCTTGCACTGTCCTGACTGGCCTCAGATCTCTACTCGAAACTCTGGGAGTAAGGGTAAGAAATTCTGGGTTAGGCCAAGGAGTAGAAAAGCAGATAAATCCATGCAGGGCTGTGTGGGTGAAAATCTCTTTCTCCTGCACCCATGGCTTCCCTTTCTGTCTCCATCCCTGCAGCCCCCATTTCAGAATGACGATCTAGACCTGAGGGCAGCAGTGGCAAGAGCCCGTCCCCAGCTCGTGGAGTTCCTCAGTCACTGTCCTGACTGGCTGCTGGCGACTTCCCAGCGCTTCATCTCCGAGGCAGCCCTGGGCAGCCTGGGTGGCATCGCTGACCACAAGGAAAGAATCTCAGTGCTCCTTGACCTGCTGGAGGAGGCCGGTCCTGCTGCCTGGAAACACTTTGCACAGTCCGTCTGCATGGAGTATGACCTGCCCCTGGATCTGGAGGTCCTGCTCATGAGTTCTGCAGAAGAAGGTAAGAGAGGTCAGGCAGCTTCCTCTGACCAAACAGAGCCAGTGCCTTGGCCACCCATTACCAACACCCAGTCTAGGCAGCGAGACCACCAGTGCCCTCACTTGCATGGCCTTGTTTTTCCTGGAAGCACAACTTCTGGCTTAGAAATGTAATTTGAGGTAAAAAAACCCCTGACATAAACAGATGAAACCAACAAAAATTGTGCGCCCCCATCTCCCATAAAGCTGAGATGCAATTTTTTGATGGATTTATTTGAAGGAGAAAAGACTACAATCTCTTTGTTCTGTGGAATTTTAATTGTTATTTTTCAATTTTCCTGATCCAGAAAGGCAAGAAATACAGAAGTCTTAAAATGACCACACAAAACCACTTCCCCACATCTCTTGTTAGCAGAGGCAGTGGCTTTAGAGAAAGTGATGCAATTCGTGAGGACCACAGTCAGTTAGTGTGTGTTATCTTGCAAACTACACAGAGTGTGCCCACGCTCTCCCTTGTGAGGGCCTGTGGTACCAGCTAAGCTGTGCCCTTCCTTTAGTGGGTTGCTTTATCTGGTGATTAATTCTTCTCTTCTGCAGGAAATCTTACAGAATAAGTCCCTCTCAACAGTACTGTCTTTCACATCCTGCTTGCAGTAACTCTTATTGGTTGCATCAGTTGGGTGGGTGCAACCTTTGTGACCAACTGAAGCATCAGCTGTTTTGGGAGAGATGAAACAGGGCAAGGACCAGACAAGCAACAGGGAATGTGGACCAGTGGGGGATTTCTGTCAGGACTGAAGCTGAAACAGTTTTCAGCCTTTTGATACTGTGACATATCATAAAAGAAAATGTCTCTTAAGGTTTTTGGAGCTGGCTTATGCTGGTTTAATTTTTGTAGTAACAGCCGAGCATCAGTAATCCTTCTGAAGGTGAATTGCTTCTGGTTATGCTGAGGGGGTTTTGTGGCAGCTTTGAGCCATGCAATGAGTCAGAAAAGGCCCTTGACTGGGCTCCTGACTCTACCAGTGGTTTATTCACAGAAAACCATTTTTTGCAGGAACGGGAAAGTAGGGCTTACTTTTTAGGCCACAGTGTGGTTGTAGATCAGCCAAAGCTGCCCACACTCTGAGTTTGTTTGTATCAGAGAGAAAAGTGGTTTTTCTCCTCCCTTGAAAGCAGAATTTACCTATACTGTAGAGCAATTTGAAAGAAAAAGATCAGATCAGGACCCTGAAACCTGGAGGTTTGCATCCCTTATGCTGAGTCTTGGTTTGTGCCACTGTCTGTGTTGCAGGCTGCTCGCCCTTTGTCTCTGGCCAGCAGCACTCCAAATTTCAAGATGCGAATGCTCACATTAACCATATTTAATTTCCCATTCAACTCCTTTAGGCAACTTCATCCAGACAGAAGAAGCAGGCACAGATACGAGAGCCCAGGCATCTGTGCCAAAAGGTAAGGCTGGAACAGACCTGGGGCACTTGGAGTTGACCTTCTCTGCCCATGGCCTGGGCAGGGCTACAAATGTCCCAGGTATTGGCCCTCAGCACTGGCAAGGTGGGGAGAAGTCACTGCAACTTCATGTTTCATTGTTCTGTTCTTGGTGCTTTCCATGTGAACCTCCCCTGGTTTTGTTTTCTTTCCCTGAATTTCAGAAAAGCCTTGCTGGCCCTCTGCTAAGGAACTCACTCATTTTAGTTTCTCTGCGGGAATCTCCCACCCACTCTACAAAACCCATGCTTTGTGCACGTTTTTTGTGGTCAGTTCATTGGTAGGTGGAGGAAGTTGATTTGGCTTTTAAAGGAAGAGCAGAAAAACTATTCAGGCGTTGATCAAGCAGAAACCACTCCAGAGCCGTCAGAATAGGAGCTTAAAAGAACAGATAGTAGGGTTTTCATCAGGGGTGAATTTGGAATCGAGACCTTCCTAGTTGGTGCAAATCATGAAGAGACGCTTTTGCCTCTGCTTTTTGCTCAGAGACTTCTGAGTCACAGCACCGCAAATGTCACCTGACACTGTCTTGTGTGTCACATGCAGATTTAAGATCTTGAAAACAAAAAGAAAAAAGTGACCTCTGTTCTGCATACAAACTGCTGCCAGCTGCTGTGCTGTCCTAGTGAGTCCATCTTGCCAGTTGCTGGTGGAATGGAAATTTGAAAACAGTGCTGAAAGTTACTAAGACCAGTTAAGAAAGACATGCGCCTCTCTCAGCTCTGTCCATTCTTGCCATCTGACAGTGCACCATAAAAAACCAGGGTATTAACCACCATGAACAACCTTGGGAATCTGTAGACCCTACATTTCCCAGAAGCAGGTATTCCCTGCCACGTTCCCCAGGATAACAAAGCAGTTCCTGTGGTCAAAGCATCATCCAGCCTACAAAAAAACTCACCAGTGAGGTGCTTGTGGCTCATCTCAGAAAAAGCAATTCTGTAATCTCAGCCCGAGTTTACAAATAGTATTGTTTATCCAATTTTTCCTCTTCACCTTCCCAAATGCTTTGCTGGAGAGTCTTGCCCAGCTTTAATATTCTGCCATTCAAAACGTTCTTTTGACACAGTTCTGACCTTTCAATTTTCAGAGTCTTCTCGCCGTCGCCATTGCAGCAGCCCTGGGGGTGACAAGGGTGCCAAACAGCAACGACTGGGTATGTGGATGTTCCAGAAGCTGTGCTGGGCTTCCCTCTGAGGAAAGGACCTATTTAATGTCTTTGCAGAAACGCCCAAGAAATCACCTTCCAGGGTTAAGAGGCCAGCATGGGTGAAGAGGGAGGTAGTGAACAAGGAATAATATGCATAGTATACCGATACCTAATTCTCATCTTAGAGATAGTAAGGTTTAGTTGTCATATAAAGCTGTTTCATCTTTTTCCTGAATGTTGTTCTTCTTTGGCCTCTGTGCAAATATAGGAAAATTTATGGGTTATTTTCATGAGCTCAAAATTTGTCATTTCTACCCAGCAACCTCTGATCAGGGCCATTGTTTCTCTGTCTATAAGTGATAGTATTTTGGATCTGTCATGACTCATAACTAACTTTTCCACCCTCGTACCCCCTCTGTTGTCTTCTCTCACAGATTCATCTGCAATGTACCGGCATCTCCTCGTCGATTCTATGCGCCAGAGATATGGAAGAAGGAGAGAAGCGGGAGCAGAAGCACAGGAACAAATACAGCCACCTTTCAACCAAGCCTTTGTCAACGTTGTCATTCATCAGAGAAAAGCCCCCCGCTTGAAAGAGAGAGCAGAGAAACCCCGAGAGGACGTGGCAGGTGCTCCTGAGGCAGAAGAATGTGCAGATACAGCCGTGAGAGTGTCGGATCTGCTTTGTAGTGAGGCCCCATTGGACACGACGAAGGTGATCTTTTTGTTTGGTAAACCAGGTACAGGCAAGACCAGGCTAATGCACAGGATTTGTCAGAAATGGGCAGAAGGTGTCCTACCTCAGTTTCTCTTCACTTTCCTGTTTGAGTTTCGGCAGCTGAATTTGTTGAAAAGAAATTTGACCCTGAAGGAGCTTTTGTTTGACATGTTCCTTCAGCCAGAGGACAGCCCTGATGCAGTGTTCCAGGAGCTCCTGGAGAATGCCTGGCAGACACTGATCATCTTTGATGGGCTGGATGAGTTTGCAGCTGACATGGACGTGTCGTTCTCCTCCAAGAGAGACCCAGCTCTTACCTCCCCTATGTCCATAGCCCAGCTCTTTGCAGATCTCTGTCACGGGAAGCTCCTGCCTGGTTGCACAGTGTTGGTCACCAGCCGACCTAAGAGGCTACCTGACTTCTTATTATATACAGTAAGTGTGTTGGCAGAAATTTCAGGATTTGACCATGAGAAGGTTGAGGAATATGTCAGCCACTATTTTCGTCAGCATTCATTCCGAGAACGAGCCATTGCTCACGTGAAGAACAACACCAAGCTCCTCAGCATGTGCCTCATCCCTGCCCTGTGTAACGTTGTGTGCATCTGCTTGGAGTATTTGCTCCTTAAGCACCAGATGAGTGTGGAGCTCCCTCAGACTATGACACAGTTTTATATCAAAATGTTTCTCATCTTCCTAAACAAACAGCAGGGCGACTGTTCAGGTGATGAGGAGACTCAGCTGAACTGTAACAAAAAGGCCATTTTGGGTCTGTTTGATCTTGCACTGAAAGGCCTGGAAGAGAAGAAACTTGTGTTTTATGTTGATGATATTCCTGAGGATGTGAAGGAATTTGCTTCCATGCATGGACTGTTGACTCTCTTTGAGGTGAAGACGACTGGCACTTGCCCAGAGGTTGGCTATGCCTTTGTGCACTTGAGCTTGCAGGAGTTTTTTGCAGCACTGTGTCTCATGGTGAGTACGAGGGTGGACAAGAACTACCTGAAGACGAAGTTCTTCCTGAAGTCAAAATGGACTTTCAAGAATGAGACAAAGACTGAGTTTATGGAGAGTTTTCACATATTTCTCTCGGGCTTGTCATCAGAAGAGTGTAGGGCATTTCTCATGCTGCTGGCGGAGCAAGATGAAGCTTGGGTGCAGGAAAAGCAGGATGTGATCCTGCAGTCTCTCAAGAGACTGGCAGCCACTCATCTGACAGGGCCTAAGGTCCTCGAGCTCTGCCACTGCACCTTTGAAACGCAAAACCTTGAAGTAGCCCAGTACATTGGGAGCCTGCTGAATTTCAAGTATGCATTTAGAAACTTCAGACTGACAACGCTGGACATGTCGGCTTTGGCTTTTGTCATAAACTCGTGCCAGGATTTGACTTGTTTGGATTTTGCAGGATGTCTTGTGGACATTGACTGTTTGGAGGTTCTGGCTGGCTGTAAAAATGTGGAACACTTGAGGTAAACACAGTGAGTGCTGTGAGCTGGTGGGTGGGGAGAGGGGCTAAGGGCTTGGAAGGTCAAGCCTCAAGTTTGTTCTAGAAGAGAAAGATGATGTGAGAAAATTTGATCTGAACAGCATAACTTCATTTCAGTAGTGCAGAAATGTAGGAAATAATGAATTTGTGAGTGATTGAAGGATAATGATAAAATCCATTCTGGCTGTATTTTTGTTTGTTTTTTTCAGTTTTGATTAAGATGAACAACAGGGTAGTTAATGCAGAAGATAAGAGGAAAGATGATAGGCATTTCTTGACACTATGAAGGCAGGGTGAGTCCTGCAAGCAAATGAGAATATCAGCTTTTGGTGTGTTTGTCTTTTTCCCCTTTTCTTCACATTTTAGCTTTCGTAGCAGGAGATGTGGCGATGACTTTGCTGCTGCTCTTTCAAAGGGCTTACAAGGAATGGGGAGCCTGAAGAAACTAGAGTAAGTCTTTGCTTGTAACATCAGTGCCTTCTCCCTTCCTGTCTGTTTCCTATCAGTTCAGTGACATTGGCTCACTCCAACTGATCTGTTCTGTGCAGTGGGTGGAGGGTAACAGAGCTACACAGAGCAGCACAGACACGTGTACCCTCTTGCTTTATGCTGGCATCAAGATCAGTATTGTGTTGCCCTGCTGGGAAAGGAGTATGAAGTTGGTTGCAGGTGGCAGAGCCAGGCTGCTGCCTCTGTCTGTGTGCTGGGCACATGGTGTGGGCACAGGTCTGAGGCAGGCTTGCCATGTGCTGCAGGGGATTCTAGTCCTCCCTCTGCTTGCTTTGAGTGATCCTTTCTCTTTGCAGGTTGACAGGCGGGAGCATCACAGCTGAGGGGATGACACACTTGGTCCAGTCTGCATCACAGTGCCCCCAGCTTGAGGAAATAAAGTGAGTGTGTTGTGGCAATGGCCATCAAATCACCCACTCCTTCCTTGGGATGCTAATGAGAATGAATCTGTGTGCAGCTTGCAGGGCAATCGGATACGGGCTCCAGAAATGAAGAGGGTGATGGACCTGTTCTCCAGAATGAAAAAGCTGAAGAAAGTAGAGTGAGTAAAAATGGCTTAAACCTGTTAAAAATGGTAGCTACTCTGAAGCCAAGCATAGCACAGAGATATGTGGGCCACCAAGCTGAAGCACAGACATTTAAGTGCAAGCAGGGCTGTGCTGGACTCAGTTTGAGATAGACTCAGCCTCATAGTTCTTATCCAGGTGTCTTAAAATAATCCCAAGGGAGTCCTGGCACCACTGACACCTCTCCAGGAATTACAATGCATGTGCTCAGCTCAGTGCCTAGCTTGACTTTTTCCTCCTCTCTTCCCCTTGGTGAGGTTCAGGTTGAGATGTCTCACCTCTGATTAAGGGAGGATGGCTCCATCAGAGTCTTCCCAGCATTTCCACAGCCCTCTTCCCCTGTGCTGCTCCTTCTAACACTCCTGTGGCAGTCCAGTGCTGATGGAAAGGGACAGACTGCCAGCAAAACTCCCAGCATGGATCTGCAGCTTTGTAGGTGGAGAGAACCAGCCTGGCTTGTGAAGGGATTTAAAGCCTTTGAAGAGCTGCCAGGGGCACTTGAAGCAGCATCAGAGCTGCTGCAGGTGCTGGAGTCTGAGTGTAGTTTGTGTGACAGGACAGGGATAGACACAAAACTGTGGGGACAGAGCACTACCAGCTGAAAGGAAGAAACTGCCTTTAAAGGTCATCCACATACCCTCAGGTGCAGGCAGGTGAATCCAAAATACCTGTAGTCACTGCTGGATCCCATCCAGGAATTAATTACTGGCTTTGCAGTATGGTTAGAAGTGTTTAAAAGCATGGCAGAAGGAGGGAGGAAAGCAGGAATATACCTGCTCCTCTTGCTTTCCTGGGCACACTGATAACAGCTTGTGGGGAATGCCAGCTTGCCCCCAGTGGAGCAGATTATCCTATGGAAAAGGTGGGAAACCAGTGCCACTTGCAACCCTCCCTCCCTCACCCATCTCTGTTACACCCACAGAGCACAGTTCTCAGGGATGATTCCTTCGAGGCTCTCAGGAAAGGTGCCCCGTGGCCCTGAGAACAAGCAGAGGATTTGTAGAAGCAAGATCTTGTGTTTCATATTTAATGGGGTCCAACAAGTAATGCAACAGAATGAACATGCAATTAAAGAACAAATCCTCAGAGGCTGGAGGATTGTGTTCAGGCCTCACTGCTTTAATAAGGCATACTTAAATTGGATTTGTTGTAGCAGGAGTTTAACTGCACTGTGGATTGGTGGTGTAATCACGAAGGCATGAAGTATCTCCACTAATTAACCCTAAACTGGTTAATGATCCTTCTGCTGCACATAGAAGAGTTATCTCTGATTCTAAATTCATGGGAGCTATAGCTTGCACAGAAAGAACTATGATCTGATAATGCTTTTGTTGAGTCCTAGATGAAAAATTCAGAAGTTTGGGGGAAATCCCCCAACTAAAAGAATGTGTGTGTGCTTCAGGATGTTTGGGGAACAGAGCAGAGGGCATTTGTGTAACAAAAGAATGTGCTGTGGAGTCCAGCAGCTGAGGTTCTGTTTTTCCTTATGTTCACAGCCTGAGCAACAACCACCTTTCCTTGAATGCTGTTCTCAGTTTGGCAGAGGAAGGCGTCGTGTGTCAAAATGTTACTGAACTGTGTGTCAGGTATCAATACGTGAGAGTTCTTACAAAAGCAAGTAGGTTGTCTTTAGATGCTGAATGTAAATGGACACTGGTTTTCAGCTTAATTGTTGGCTAATTAAACAAAAATAAATTTTACTAATTTTTTCTTTTCTATTGGAAACAAAATGTGAATTCATTGTAGCCTGTTCTTCCTCTTTGTATTTTTAATAGGCCATTTTATCCTTGGTCTATAAAACCATTTACAGGGTGTGATATTTCTTCTTTTATAACAGAATTTAAATTTGCTTTTAAGCTCTCCAGTATATCAGCCAGGAAATTCTTTACCAACTGGCATAAATTTGCTATCAGTCATCTAAGTTTACTGAAAATCTGTGGATTTAGCTCTAGCTCTGTGTTCCTTTAAATCACAAGTTTTAGGGTTTTCATGTATCCAGGATGAAAAAGGGTAGATTTTTAAAATCATCCTGGCTCTTGTGGTTGTCTTATGTTCTAAGTTTAACAGGTCAAAGTAATCCCTGGTGTAACTCAAATTGCATGTGGCTTTTTCTTATTTTTCTTGCTGGAAGGGAGTTTCTACTGAACCTTTTTCCAACAAACTTCTGGTCTTGCAAAATGAAAATAAAATCCTGGCCCAATCCTTTTCACTGTGTGACTGTCTCATCTGCACTGCAGCCCCAGCTCAGCACGTGGGGTGTGCTCTGCCCTGAGCCCGTGGCTGCTGCTGGGCTGTGCCAATGAGCTGGTGACACAGATGGCAAAGCCCTCTTTAGCATCCAGGCAACAGCTTTGGTCCTTAGCAAACACCTCTGCTAAACAAATGGCATCCGTACACCTGTTCCCTGTTATTCACCTGGATCTCTTTTTCAGGATGGACACCGTGATTATTTATTTTTCTGGCGCCTCTGAGAAAGTTCCAAGGTGAAAAACTGTGCTGGAGTTACGCTGCGTTCAGTTTTGCCGATTGAAACCACCAGCGTGGAAATGAAATAAACCACAGCAGAACGGGCAGCAGAACTGGTGACCTCTGCCCTGCGTCTGGCAGGGCTGGGTCTGCCTGAGCCATGAGAAATGTAACCAAAGTAGCTGGGTTTGCACACACCTACAACCAGTGCCACAAAAGCAGATCTTTAGTGCCTGTGTAAGCTTCAAGTGCCGTGTTTCTATTGCAAAGCTGCTGAAAAACACACAACACAAACCCTGTGGTTTCTGCTAGACAATATAAACCAGGACCCAAGCTGTCAGATATTTTTTGAAGGCATATTAAAAGCCAAATATTTTGCTTGTTTGCAGATCTTTGGATTTGAAGTTGAAAGAGAATAAAGAACATGTAATTCCAACTAGACACATGAAGTTAAGGTAAGAGCAGACATTGAAAGTCCTGCTGGTACATGTGATTTGCAGATGACAGGTACTATAGAAGGGCAGGAATAGCAGATGTGTTGGTCCTTAAGGAGAGAGGATATTTCCACATGTGGCAAAGTTTGAAATAAAGCTGAATCAGTAAATAAAAATAACAATAGAAATCCCATCTGGCCCAGCCAGTGGCACCCCCAGCCCCTCACTGCTCACTAACCCTTCCTGTTCACAGCTTGCAGGATCACAGGCTGTCTTCCCAACATGTCAAGAGGATTGTGGCCATTCTCCAGAGCTGTCCCTGCCTCTCAGAAGTGGAGTGAGTGCCTCCTTTCCTTCCTGTTGAGTGGCTGTAGGCAGGTGGTGGGAGCAGGGGATCAATCATAGGATCACGGGCTGGTTTGGGATGGAAGGGGCTTTAAAGATCATAGATTTTCTAAAGCAAGATGGTTTGGGTCTAAAACATGAATCATGTTGCCCAAGGGCTAAAACTTACTTTGTCTGAAGTTGATTCATGCAGAAATTAGCAGGGAAGGTTGATCTGGGACAGAAGAACAGTCCAGGAAAAAACCAATTGTAGGAAAGGGAAACCAAGCAAGTTTTGAGCACTTTGTTGTTTTTCCTGTTCAAATGAGTCTTAACTAACTGGAAAATGCTTCAGTTTATCAGACAACAAGCTTGGAGATGAAGGCTGCAGTTGTCTGCTGGAAAGCCTCCCCTGTATATCAATTTCAAAGCATCTGAAGTAAGTGTTACCTTGTACAAAACCAGCCTGCCCTCTCCTGAAGGGAAATGGTTTCAAGCATGCTGGACACTGGTAGCTGCTTCACTGGGACAGTCCTGTGGGATTTCAGGGACCAGCTAATTGCCTTTTTCTTTCCTAGTCTCAGTCAAAACCGCCTCTCTGTTGCTGGCATTTGCAACCTGTTGAAGTCAGTAAATACCTGCCAGAAGGTGACGGAGGTGCAGGTCAGGTATGTAGGTCTTGAATCATTCCTGGGGCTAATCCAATATATAAGTCTTGGGAGTCTGTTCTGAGGTTTTTGTTGAGTCACCTCAGGAGTGTGGTGGGTGAAGAACACGTCCCAGGGTGGTTGCTAACACTGACACTCGGGGATACATTGCTGTAAACTGATTTTATCAGGGCCATAAACCACAATTTGAGAGCTTACAAAACTGGCTGTCCTTTCATGCATGGAGGAGTTTTAAAATGCTTCCCTGCTCTCTGCCTTGGGAAGATTTGGAGGCAGGATCTCTGCAGAGTATGAGAACTGCTGACACCTTCTGGAGCAGAACTGGAAGTTCTCCTCTATTACTTTCACTTGAAAACGCTCTGGAGTTCAAGTATAGCAGTTTTGTCTGTGCTTTGTCTAGTGATTCAGAGAAACTGGATCATTAAGTACTGCATAATTTGTTCCAACCAGGATTTACAACTGATGGAGATTATTTTTTCTTGCTTTGGGAGTGTTTTTAAGCACAAGTGATTGGTGTCACCAGAGTTTTGCAGAACAAAACCAAACAAGAAGTCCTGTAAACAACCAAACCATGACATTGATTGATTACTTCTCTTCTTCACAGCCTTTGTTATGATGCTGTAATCCTGAGGTTTAGAGAAGACAGAGAGTTTGCTTCCCTTCCTCCTAGGTAGGCTGTGTGTGCACAAATGATGTTATCTCAGCATCCTGTTTAGTTCTTGCATCCTGTGTAGGTACCAAGTGTAACACTCTACTTCCCAGCCGTTCCTGCCTCCCACCCCAACCCCCAAATCTAAATGTAGAACTGTCTCCTTGCTTTCTCAGCCTCTTTAAAAGTTGTCACTGCCTTCTGTAGTGTTTTATGTCTCTAGAGCACATTTCAACCCACAGCATCCTAAGCAGAGCAGGCTGTTTATGACACCCATGCTATCTGACAATAGTGAGGGTAAAAAAACAAGTGAATGCCACACCAAATGCCGAGAAGATTCACAGATCCCTGCAGTTCAGAACACTGTGCATTCTGGATCATGGTACTCCTAAATCATGAGATGTTTGGAGTTTAATTTTTCCCCTCAGAAAATTATGGTTAAAACAGCTCAACCTGAAGGTTTTGACCAAGAAATGGTTTCCTGTTGCTCCCGGAATTTTAGGTTCACTATTTATACCCTTGTTCTCTGTGGGCTGAGCCCACTGTAAAATAGCATTTCCCATGGTACACCTGTATTCCACCTCTGGGCCAGAGAGAAATGGCAGAGCTGTCATGGGGTACAACCCAGTGGTTGTGCTTGAAGGAGAGTGACAGCCTGAGACACCTGATCTGTGGTCTCCTTTAAGGCACCAGGTGACATTTCAAACTCTGATGGTTGAGGATTTGCATGTTCCATTTAGTTATGAATAGTCAGATTTAGTCATGGTTTTACCGTTTATAGATGTAGTTCTCAGTTGTAGTGTTACAGTTTAGTTAGTTATAGGCAGTTCCATTTAGTTATGAATAGTCAGATTTTTGTACAGACTCTTCACAAAACTTGTTTAGGCAAAAGATAAATTCAGCAAAATTCAGCTAAATTCAGCAAAAGCTGAGTTCTCCATCAAACTGTAGCTTAGATAGAAATATCTTTCCCCTTCTCCCCAGTTGCCTGCATGCTCAAATATTTGGTTAGAAAAGGAGAGCTTGCAAATAGGCAAGGCACAGGCGTGGGCTGGAGCCATGGTAGCCCCAGGGATCTGCCAAATTGCTAAAGCAGAAGTGTTTTACCTTTGTCTGGTTTTGTGCTCACTTAGGGAAGAGCCTCTGTTCTCTACTGATGGCCAACAACATGAGGAGGAAAACCAGACAACTAACAATCCCCAAAAAATAAGGTACCTGGGCCAATTTTCATTGTATTTCAGGCATGTCCTGTCTCTGGATGCTGTAGCCAATGTAACCTGCATCTCTGAGTGGTGAACCACAAGAGAACTGGGAGTGTCCCCAGTGCCAGCAGCTCGGGGTGCAGCTGCCAGGGGAGGATGGCAGGGGGGAATGGCTGGAGGCCCTGGCAAGGGGCTGTGACCTGGTGCCCACCCTGAGCCTCACAAAGGACACGGGGACCTGCAGTGCCAGGCAGGGGGTGGCCCATGCCCTGGAGACTCTGGGAGCTGGTGAGCAGCGAGGTATTTCAAGGGGATTGTTTAATTTCATTACCTCCTCATTGATTCTCTACTTTTCAGAGGAGTGAAGTTTAAAACCTTGTTTGAAATCCTGCAGACCTGGCTGGTTGATTTCTTTTTTCCCCACAGACTGACAGACTGTAAATTTCAAGCCAGTGACCTGAAGAATCTGAGTGCAGTCCTGAAGGAATGTGGCCGCATCTCCGAGCTGGAGTGAGTCCTCCTTAACTCCCATGGTCTTTACCTGCAGTTATTTGGGATGCTGAGAAAACGCCACTTGTTTGTTCTGCCGTGTTGTATTATTGTAGATAATAGAGCTGATGGTGCCTATTGGATTTTTTACTATGAAAATTAAATGCTTTTCTTTAAATCCTAGCCTATCACATAATTATCTGGGAGATGAGGGACTTCTGCAGCTGTTTCAGTGCTTGCCAAAACTGAAAATGTTATGTTCTCTCAAGTGAGTAGCTCCTGTTTTTTCCTTATGCATGGATTGGGTTTTGTGAAGTATTTTCTGTGGAAGCACAGTGCACATTTGGGAAGGGCTCTTCGGGATCAGTTTCAGTAATATTCTGTGTTGGGCAGATGCACTGTGCTGTCTGGTCTGTTTCCACCTCCAGTCCATAGCAGATTGACTCCACTTGAAGCTTGATTGAGTTCAGTGCCTGAGAGCCCCTGTGCTTGCTCCTCCATGAATAGGACAGGTGGTCTTGTGTCAGGTGTGGCACCTGGTTTCTGAAACGGCCTGACGTCTTCAGCAACTCACTCAATTTTTCCTCTTCAAGTTCCTCATTGGGAGGGGCAGCAGTCCTTCCTCTCCTGAGGGGAACAGCTTTGAAGGAAGGGAAGTGCTGGGAAGCTCCATCTTCAGCGATGGAGTCTGAACTCATCTGCAGTGGTGGCTTGTGTTTGTTTATCTGGGTATTTCACCTGGCACTCCCATTGCAAGTACAGAACTGTGGCTTAAGGAGTATGGCACCATTCTGCACTATTGAAAGAAATATTTATTCCTGTTTGCTTAATTGAACTGTTCTCAAGACAAGACTGCTCCAGTTACAGACAATCCCACTAGAACAGGTTGCCCTGAGAGACTGTGAATTCTCTGTCTTTGGAGGTGTTAAAAACCCAGCTGTACAATGTCCTGAGCAGTCTCCTCCATGCTAACCCTCCTCTGAGCAGGAGAGTTTGACTAGATCAGCTCTAGAGGTCCATTCCAGCCTCAGTTATTCTGTGATTCTCTGAACACTAAAAGTAAGGGATGAATTTAAAATATATGGGAGTGAGTTGTTTGCAGAACTGTAGCTGGAAACACAAGCAGAAGGTAGCAAAGAAGCAGCCTGAGAGAGCTGCAGAAGGATCACTGTTCTGTGGCGTGGTGTAAAGTGCTGTCAGTTTTGCTTGCGGCAGCTGATTTCATCTTTT
Organism: Daphoenositta chrysoptera; assembly: GCA_013397915.1. Taxonomy (NCBI): domain Eukaryota; kingdom Metazoa; phylum Chordata; class Aves; order Passeriformes; genus Daphoenositta; species Daphoenositta chrysoptera. Next base: position 142,772 of record VZRO01000587.1, on the reverse strand, counting down.
CTTCCTGTAGGTTTAATGACAACCAGATCTCCCTGAACTCTGTGTTTTTCTTAGCTCAGTCCTTATCTACATTGGAACACATTAAAACAGTGAGCCTCAGGTATGACCAGGAGTACTTTTGCTATTTTTTTGCTATTTAAAACCTCAAGCTGTGGGTTTTGAGGAGTGATACAGGTGCTTGTGCTGTCAAACTCCATGCTGATGATGTTCTGTTCTGGTTACAGCCTAGGACACAAACAGGTGGTTCATCTGACCTTTTGGGAAGGAGTCAGGTAAAATCATACCCACTCATTTAAGCCTTTTAAACTTCTTGTGAAATTCTAAACAGAAGATGATGTGTGGGTCCCTGAGGTGTGTCAATTAGAGACTCCTGCCAGGGTGGGGAAGCACAGTGAGCTGTTTCATGGCTGATGGATTGACAGCAGCTTGAGGGCATGGAGCAGCCAGCAGCATCCAGCTGCTGATACAGGCTGCAGTCATCTCCCTGCTGGGCCAGGACACAGCCAATGCCCACGTGCTGAGTGGGTGCAGAACTCTCTGGAGGCTGGAGGAGGGGTAATAAGGCTCTTTTTCTTCTGGGGATGGGGTGAGCCTCATTCTGGCAGGTGGTGAGGGAAAGCAGATTGGAACATGAGGCCACTGCCTCACCCCCTTCATGGGGAGTTGGCTACATGGGGTTAAGAACATCAGCACAACTCACGGGCTAAACTGTTCTTTCCCCAGAAGTACCAGCAGATGGAGGAGTGGTTCCCTGGCACATCCCAAGCAGGAAGCAGAAGGACAGAGCTTTCGGTATGGCAGCCCCAGCTTCCCTTTGTCACCAGGACTGTAGGGTGAGAGGTGACTGAGGGGTCTGTGTCTTTAGTGCAGTGTGGTGTGTGGGACAGACCCATCCCTCCAGCTGTCTTCTCAGAGAGGAAAATAAATAGTGCATCTTTTGCTTGGTTTTGCTTGAGGAGATTGTCTTGCTTTCCAGCAGAGGAAGCTTCTACCCATAAATAACAAGAGACAGATCTGTCTGGCTACTACATTTGTCTCGTGGAGACCTGCCAGTTTGTCACCCAAAAAGGTTTCTATTATTCCCATTTTGGAGAAGGACATAGGAGGCACCATTTCCAGCCCTTCTCTGGGAGAGCTGAGACAGTGCTGAGCAGGGAAAGATGCTGTCTATTCTCCTAGACATCAGAATCACCGATGATGTGGCCCTAGGGAGGCAACACCCAAATTATGGGTATTTTGGTGGACTGGCTCTCTCAAATCAGCTCAGGGATAGGGAAGTCATCTGGCTGTCACAGGTTTTGATTCTCAGTCCTAGACTGAGGGTAGCAAAATACATGTAGTGGAAGTGAGAGGGTTGCTATGGGCATTGTCCTGGGATGGATGTGAGGCTCTGGGATGTGCAGGGAGTGTTGGCATCCTGTGGCCATGTTCAGCTCCTGAGTGCTTTGTTTGCTTCAGTCTCAGGGACTGCAGAGTGGGTCCAGAGGATGTGACCAGGCTGTGCCAGATCCTGGCTCAATGTCCCCAGCTGACAGAAATCGAGTAAGTGTGGTGCACCTGTCAGCCTGTCTGTCTGTCTGTCTGTCTCCCCAAACCCCAGACACAGATTTGATGTTCAGGGTGGCAGCTGGTGTACATCATCTCACCACATGCTCCCAGGAGTCCCCACAGAACTGGACCCAGATACTTAGATAAACCCAGACTTCCTACTGTTCTGTTTCAAAGAGAACTTGGCCTCTCCTAAGTCTACCACATCAGTGTGTAAACACCCCAGAACATGGGTGTGTTCTCATAATCTTCCTCAGTCCTGTGTCTAGACACAGTTTTTGTCATCTATTTCTCGAGACCTTGGCTTGTGTTACAGCCAGAGCAAGAGCTCCTGGCCCACTAAGCCATGAACTCTGCTCCTGAAGAGGTGGTCACCCCAGAAGGAGCTTGGCACCAACAAAATTAGAATACTGGTCAGAACAAAAACTGAGTAATAGCAAATAAAAATAATGCCCTTATTGCGTGCATGAAATACATCAGCAGCATAATTTTATAAATGTACAGTAATGGAAAAGTAAGACTCTTGAAACTGGAATGCTAATTGGGTGTAGGATGTAGAGAAACACAGAGATCAGGCTGTAATGATTAAATCTTGCCCAACTTTCATGGCATTTCTGGATGTGTCCTTTTACAGAATTTGCCCATAACACCATGTGTGTGTGCATGTCCATGTAAATGTTATAGAAGTAACTAGGGATTGAACCAGTTTCTCCTGGGTTTTGTTTCCTTACATGTTTTACAGTCTGTCTGGAAATTCATTGAGTGTCCAGAGCATTGAGAGACTACTGAGCTTTCTGCCATCCCTGTGTCATCTGACATTACTGAGGTAATGTTTGGGGTCCCTGCTTTGACTGCTGCCATGAAACATTGGTCTGGGAAGTGTTAATAGCACAGCATTTTTTAGGAGCATTAATCAGTAACTGTAGACTAACAGGCAAGGCAAAGGAAATGCAGAAATGCTTTCACACCCATTCCTTTCTCGTTTCTAGAAGAAAAGCAGCACTTTAATGATATTTAGCAGAGGGGGAAAAAAGGACAGGAGGAAAACCATCTGCCCTAGGCACAGCATACCATATAATCCTCACTTAGCAGGTCCCATGGAAGATGACTTCCAGCATCCATGACAAGGGTAGGAAATGTTGGTTGGCACACAGTGACAATGCACCACCTGTTTGTGTGGTCAGTGTCTCACAGCTCTGCCCCTGCACAGATCTGATATCCTGCCACACTTGACACCAGAAGGGTTTTCTGGCAGCATATCAGCCATTTAGGCTGGAATTCAGGCCAGAGAAGTGCTAGGGGCTAGTGTCAGGGGCTAGGGCACTCCACTGTGTGGACAAAAAGCCCAGAAGGAGCTTGGCCATCTTTTACAAGACGTTGTAGCATGGAGGAACTGCAGGGTCTCGTGGGACTGAATTTGCCCAGTCAGGAGGTTGCTTCTACCCTCAGTCTGGGGTACCTCTAGTCCAGTAGCTCCAAAGAGGAGTTGTTCAGTGCAAGCCCTTGGTCTGTACCCCGTTTTTAGTCAAAGGACTAAAGGAGACTCTTCTTGAGTTAAAGGAATGCTAGGTGCCAATGCTCAAATCTTCAGGTCCTTGCTCCCTGATCCTGAGTTAAATGGGATGTATCCAACCTTTTGTGTCTCAAAATGAACAATGGGGAAATTGGGTCATGTGTATGGGAGCGTCTCCTCTTAGGAGCTGATTTAATTGTTTCATCTTTCCCCTCTTTTACAGTATTAGGAAAAACCCCTTGTCCCCAGGTTGTGCTGTTTTACTCCTCAACTCCATCAACCTCTGTGAGCGGGTCAGAGTGGTGCAAGTCCGGTAAGAAACTCAGACTGTTTGGAGCCCAGCAGCCCGGCCTTAAAGGGGCTACAAAGCCTGTCAGCTTTGAAGATCAGTGCTGAAGGACTGTATTTTGTGTCTGCTTCAGGTCAAATGAACATGCCTTCTTGCATTTAGGAGCAGGCATGCGAAGCCAAAGGACATCCTGCAGGTACTGGCACAGAACACTTACTGTAATTCACCTGTGGTTGGGTTTAATGCATTAGTGCAGGGAGCCAGATTTCCTCTTGTGTTGAGAATTCATGGGCTGGTGGCCAAGGACATTGGGCTAGTAGCTTAAGCTTTAGAGCTCAATTCTTCTGCTTAAGTGCAATTCAGAACCATTTGGATGCATTGGGGTGGCAGAGGCCCGTGCTTTTCTTCTTCTCTTCTTTTCTGGGCTGCTTATGATCATGAGTTGCACCAAATTCTGCTGCACAAGCAGCTGAACTGAGCCCTCATCACTGCATTTTCCAAACGTGTGCCTCAAATTCTGTGTGATAATCTCCACAGGAACATGTGTGCAATGTGAGATGTGTCTGCAGCCCCTCTGGGAGCGGTGGTTCCTAAGTACCCCTGGAGAGAAAACTGTAAAGTGCCTCTCCATTCTGGCACCAAGGAGATGGCAAAAAATGTGAATGCTGTGCAGGGGCTGGTGTAAAAGTGCAGCTGCTGGTGGGCAGCTCTCAGTGCTCAGGCTGAGCTGGTTGCTGGCCCTGCTTTAACTCTCTTGCTGTCTCACACAGGCTGACGGGCTGTGCCATCGGGGAAGGGCACATGGAGGAGCTCTGCAGCGTCCTGGAGCAGCACGGGTGGCTGGCAGAAGTAGAGTAAGTGTGGCTTGGGGTGTTACCATGACCTTGAGCAGTCACTGAGGGAGAGCTGTGTCCCTGGGGTTCAGCATTGCCTGGAGTTTCCCAGGCTGTCTGTGAGGGAATGTGTGCTCATTCAGACTGCTGAGAAACACAATCAGTTGGAAATAATAGAGGTCCTTTTGAGCTGGTGGGACAAGTTCCTTGGGATTTTCACTCCATGACTGTTTTGAGGCATTTGTTACTTCACCTGAGCTCCTCATTTGAGCTTGCTCTGGAGCTTATGCATGAGGTAGTTTCATGAGGCAGTGGTTTGTTTTAAACAGACCTTTATTGGCCAAGCTAGGATTTAAGTCCAGGAAATTTGAGTTTTTTCTTTAAAGCTTCTCAGAGGAGCATTGCTGTTTAAAAGAATCATAGAAGTATAGAATAATTTGTTTTGGAAAGGATCTTTAAAGGCCATCTAGTCTAACCCCCTGTCACAAGCAGGGACATCTTCAACTAGATTGGGTTTCTCAGAACCCTGTCCGAGCAGGCCTTGCATATTTCCAGGGATGGGGAAACCCCCACCTCTCTGGGCAACCTGTTCCAAAGGCTGAGTTTTGGTTGGCCACATTGTTCTTCTGCCTTTCTCTCCAGTCTCTCCACGAATCAGCTGGGAGATGAAGGCCTGAGGTGCCTCTTGGACCACTTGCACCGAGTGCCCGGTACCTGTTCCCTCAAGTAAGAGAACATACAGTGAGTCTGAGGTGCCCCAACAGAAGGGTGTTGGTGTGATCCCTCCTGAAGCTGGTTCTTGTGCTTCTTGCCCTCTCCTGCCTTAGGAGGAAGCTCTGAAAGAGCCATGAGCACAACTTCAGACCTCCAGGCCATGGTGATGCACAGTCTGCTCCAAAACCTGCTGAAATAAGCAAGTCTTTTTATTAGCATCAGCAGGAAATAGCAATGACCAGAATGGGGAGATGTGACTGAAGTTGACCCAGTCCCCAGAGTTTTCAGCTCATCACTTTTCTGTGTGTGTTGTCCTCTTTGAGTAACTCAAGACCCGCAGGTGCTGAGAGCTGAGCTGTGTGAGCTGAGCTGTGCCCTGCACCAGCCCCTCTCCTTCCCTTTCTGGTGGGGCAGTAACTGCTCCAGCTGCTGCTGCCTCTCAAGTGCAAGAGGCAAATTGCATTTGCTGTGTCCCCCAAGTCATCAGGGCTGTGTCCTGGAGGGGTTCTGTGCATTGAGCACAGCTGAAGGGGCCCAGCACCCCCCAAACTGCTCTATCTTTGGTGCTAACTTGAATTTTGCCTCTGTGGCTGAGGAGCCTGGGGACAACCCTGACTCCTGACACGTGAAAATCCTTCCTTCTCTTCTGTGCAGTCTCAGCCATAATGGTATTTCTCAGGTTGGAGTCCTGCATCTCGTAAATGCCTTTGTCACATCTGGAAACATCACTGAAGTTCAAGTCAGGTGACTGTTGCTCTTCATTAATTCTTCCCTGCTTGTTTTCCTTTTAATTATTGAAAGTTTGTGATTTTCAGGTAATAATGAGGGCTACGTTTTCAACTGCCTTTATGTTCAACTACCTAAAGCATTTGCTTATGTCCATTTCTAATGGCCAAACACAGCTGCCAAGCAGAACTATCGTTCCACAGGGCCAGGTTATTTTTGTGTATAGAGACACAGATATTCAGCTGTACCAATTATTGTCATGTATGTATCTGTTAATGAACCTCTTCAGGGCAGGAGTCAGCATTTGCTATCTAAGGTTCTCTTCAGTATGTTGAGATTTCAGAGGCAACAGAAAGCAATTTCCCATCTTCTTTACTTGGATTTGCATCTTTATCTCCTTTCCTCTCAGGCAAAAGTATCCCGTGGGCTCTGGGCCTGTTGCTCTGGCATGAAGTGCTTTTCTCACAGACTCCAGTCATGAGACTGGGCCGTGCTGCACCTCTGTGGGACCTTATCAGTGTTTATGTTCATGGGCCCACGTGCTCTGTCCTGGATCAGTTTTAACCAGGGGCACTTCCATTCATTCTTGCAGTCACATGTGGGTGCTGAATCTTTCGGCTGCTTTAAAGTCTCGTGTTTTACCTCTCCCCAGAGCTCAGCTGAGAATGCAGAGGAGGCAGATAAAAGCAGAACAGGTCAGGATTGCTTCTCTAAACACCAGTGCTGCCTCATGCCAATTTAGCATTAGTGAGACCTTATGGAAGCATTTACCTGGGCTGGTTTATTTCAGGGAGGGGTGAGCTGGGCCAGGTACCTCTGTCACTGCTGTGCTGGATTATTTTCTGGAGTTTTGTAACATTTAATTCTGACCACTGGGAAAAGTAGTAATTATCCCTCCAAATCTCATCCTCGTGTCTTCTCTGTGCAGTTTGTGCTCCAAAGAGACTTTAATCATCAAGCTGACAAATGGAGATGACCCCAGAAAGATTTTGAGGTAATGTTACAGACTTTTTGTGGTGATTTTTTTGGCAAAGGTGGTGTCCTTTTTTGAGGGACAAGGCAGACAAAACCTTTTTTTTTTCCCTGGCTCCTGGCATGGAGATATTTTACATTAATAGCTGATACTTTTCCTTTGACTGACCTTCTGAGAAGAGCCTTCTCACATCACAGGGAATCCCACATGCCTTTCCCTCTTTGCTTCCCCAATGCCTGTTCCTCACCTGGGCACCTGTAGGTGTGCCTTCAGTCCCTGTCACAGGGCAGGGTGCAATAAAAAGCAGTGCCACTGGAGCATACAGGAATGTTCTAGCAGAACATCTCAACAGATGCTTTTTTGAAGTGTTGCCACGAATGTTTTTTGGAAACCCTTAAAGGTGTTTAAGGCTTTTGTGCCATCCTTCTTTCTCCTGGGGGTTAAGCCGTAATGTCTCAGGTTTCTGGGTCTGAAAGCCTGAAATGTGTTGAACTAAGGCTGTTCTTTCTCATCCTTTCAGACTGGCAGAGTGCAACTTTCAGCCAGAGCACTTGGAAAAGTTGTTTTTACTTCTGGAAAAGTGCACTGGTCTGACAGAGTACACGTGAGTTAATGGCTCTTGGACCTGTTTGGGTGGGCTTGTTTTTGAGCTGTTCATTACAGTGGGCTTTGGTTCTAGGTCCTCAAATAACAACATGACAGTCCAAGCTGCAGAAAGACTTTTGCATTGCCTGAGGAAAGATCTGGGGCTGCTGAAAATCAGGTACTGTATCACTGTGCTTTTTTAGATACTGGTCTGAGACCGGTCTGATCTTCTAAGATCTCCTTTCATCAAAAACAAAAGTGAACTGTGCTTCTTCCAAAGGCAGGAAGCATTGGCCTGAGAAATTCCCATGGCTGACTCTGTTATTGGTATTTGGCTTTATGTCCTTGATTCCTACTGAGCCTCGTGTAGAGCTCTGGCCATAAACTGTGCTGTCTCTGCAGACCACTGCCAGCCTTACAAAGGAGGGTGATAATTCTGGACCCATTTCTACTGCCAGAGCATCCTGCATTTAACCTGGGTAGCAAATTCTCCACTCCTCTGCAGGGAGGCTGGGCTACTTCTGCCTGTTCCCAGTTTGCCCCGTTTCCCATGCAGACATTACTCTGCTAAGCCAAGCAGCCTCTCCCTGTATATTTGAGTGTGGAGCACTCAGCTGACAAAGGCAGAGATGGATCCATGCCTGTGAATAAAGCAGAGCTGCTTGTATTCTCCTTTGCAGCATAGAAGAGCCATGGGTGGGCAAAGACAGAGTCATGAACCTTCTTGAGCTGGCTGCCCAGGCCCCTGGAAACATCACTGACATCACGTAAGTGGCACCTCAGGCTCTGGTGTCTTTCAGACACTTTCTTTTAGCCTGATACTCTTAAGGAAATGGGATTGAAGCCAGCACTGGATCCTCTGTTCTTTATTCACTGTCTCCAGTGAATTTGTGAGCTATCAGCCCACTTTAAGCAATTTTAACCCAAATGGTTGGTGGGTAGAAGGTTTGTGGTCACACAACTCAGAAGGTTTAGTGGAAAGGAGACAATGTTCCTGGTTCTCCTTGGGAGAGAGGGGGCCAAGTTTAAGCTGGTTTTGGAGCTAGTTTAAACATTACAAACCTCTTCAGAGATGGGTGATTAGCTTTCATCTTCCAGCATAGTCCTGTCCCATCCAATCCTCCTGATTTTTCCTATGGAAAATAGTACTTTCTCTCCTTCAGAAGTTCACAGTTTTATGATGTTCTCTATTCTCTACCTTTTCAGAATATGTAAAGATAAAACCCTCTTCCAATTAGTCATAAGGTTCCCACACTGCCTGGAGAAGGTAGAATCAGTCATTAGCAGGTGAGAAAGCAATTATTTATGATTATTTTCTGCTTGCTCTGAATTTCACTGTGGGACGAAAAATATTTTCAGAGTGCCTAAGGCTCTGGTCTCCATGGGTTCAGTCTCAGAGTGCCTCTGTGCCACACATGAGGAAGAAATCTTATGCATGTGCATGTGTCCTTTGGGCTGCTCTTCATCAGGCCCATGCTGGACCTAAACAAGGCAAAAAAAACCTTCCTGGGAGCAAACAGGAAACAGGAGCACTTTGAAGACTCTTAAGACATGCTGGGTTCTGCATGAGTGTGCAGAGAGAGCAGCATTAGTGTCCTTTTCCTTTTGTGCAGCTGAAGGAAGAGGCAGCTCTTGTCCTGGGCACTGGGGACAGGCTGTGTTTCTCTACATTGGACTGTGATATAAATGGGACATGGCAGGAAAGCCCCAGGTGGGCTCTTGAAAGCCCTGATCTGTCCCTAATCGTGTCCCTGGGGGGCACCAGATGCTGCTGTGAGCTCTGCTGATGCTCACTGACAGTTGTGTTGTGTGTTTGTGTCCTGCAGACTGAGTCTGTACAAGCCAGACATCAAGCACTCCTCCTTCTGCCAAAGGCTTTGTGAAAAATGTGCTCAGCTTCAGGAGCTGAGGTGAGTTGCCAGGTGTTGTAAAGGATTTTTGGGGAGGGGAGCAGCTTTTCATTGTGAGTGCAGCACACTGAACACACAGCAGGGCATGAGAGAGGCAGTTCAAGGTCCCAGTCCCTGCGCTTTGGGTCCCCTACTTGGAATGTTTGAATGGAAAGTAGAAAAAACCCATAGACCTGGTGGCTTCCTGGGCTATCCTTTGAAATCATCTAAATCTCCCAGTGCCCAGATAAGCTGTACTCACTTACCATGGCTGGGAGCTCCCATGGGACCTTGCCAAGCATCAGTGTTGTCACTCCTTCAATGTCCCAGCACTGCTATGCTTTATCTGTGAGCTTGGCACAGACCTTTTGCCACCACTGTCATTCCCTCCTTGCAGATGGTCTCACATGGAACTCCAGGAGGATGAAGCAGAAATGCTAGTGAAGATTTTGCTGCCCCTTCCAGAGCTGAAGATGTTTGGGTATGTCCCCAGCTGTGATCTTTCCCACGTATTTATTATTTGCTCAGTCCTGTGCCTCATGCCAGTCCTCTTAGTCCTGCACACAAGGGGTGTGGAAATCTCTCCAAACTTACTGGTCCCTGATGTCTGTGCTGTCTGGGATTTGGGATGGGGCAGTTTGCCTGTCAGTGGAGTAAACTCCTCTTTCTCAGTGTGCTGAGACCTGATCTTCTCACTTGATCCTTGCTGTTTTGCAGGCTGATCTCTAGCAATGTTACATCAGCTGGAATCGATTATTTGATCTCAGGCTTGCAGAACTGCCAGGCCATTGAAGAGCTCAAGTGAGTGTGCTGTCACCAGGCTGCCCAGAGGCTGCCAGGTCTCTCTAGAAGCTTTAGCTAAACTTCAGCCTCTCTTCTGCATGGACAGATGTACCTCTCTACTGTGGACAAATGTACTTTTCCTGATGGCTGGAGGACTTCAGATAGGGAAGAAGCAACAATTCTTTTTTATTTGCAATGAACAGTGTGTGAGAGAGACAGAGATCAGTAGTCTGGGGCAGGGAATTCCAATGGAGAATCAAATGTTTTGGTAGTGTTTTTTACATGGATCTTGTTGTCTTGTGGTCACAGGGGCACCTTGCTTCATGAGGGGCTGGGCTCTTGCTCAAACCTCAACAGAGCTTTGGGATTCTGTTGGTATTTTATCAGAATCCAGACAGGTCCATTAGAGAAGAAAACTGAAATTATTCACAGGGACTAAAATACTCTCCCCCATCTCTCCCACTCTTGTTCTGCTCGCACGACTGTCCCTGGGTAGTTAATTGTACCTCTGGTATTTCATCTTTCAGCCTGAGCTACATGAAACTCAGCAGTGCTGCCATCGATGAGCTTGTGCTGAGGCTTTGTGAGATGCCCTCCCTGAAAAGGCTTGTGTAAGTATGAGACTGCAGCTCAGCTCTGGCCCGGCTTGGGATGCTGAGTAGCAGGGTTTTAATGTCTATTTTCCTGGGGATGTTGTTTCCAGCTTCCACCACAACAATATTGGTAACGATGGCTGCTCCAGACTCGCAGGAGCCTTGAGGAATATGCACAACGTGGAGGAAATCAAGTAAGTTTCTCCTTTCTTGAAGGGAGGTGACCATTAGTGCCAACATTTGGAGAGACCTAGAGGTCTCGGTGTTGTAACAAAAGCAGGGAGGTTGCAAAATGCTCATGTGTGAGGTACCTTGGACTAGAGGAAATCAGAACTTGATGTTCAGAAAAGGAAACACTCTGCTGCAGTCATGTAGAAAATAGATTAAACAGGATTTAAATTTTCTCTGGGATCCAGAACAGGACTAGAGACTTCCTTCTGTCCTGGGAGAGCCTCAGACCCAGTATTTGCCTGGTCTGAAAAAAATCTGACTCTGTAGCCAGTGCCAGGCTTGCTCTGCTTTCTCACTCTCTCTCCAGATGCTGTCCATTCTCCACTGTAGCAATTTGGAAAATAATAACAACCTGTCTTCATCCTGTCTCGCTATTCTGGCTGAAGTAATTTCCCACCCATCAACAGGATCCAGTGATTTTAATTGTTCTTTGCAATTTTTTTAATTCCTCATTAACACCTATTAATTTTTTGTGAGTTGAGATAAACAGCTCTTTGATTTGGCTGGCAGGGCCCAAGGTGTCATCCAGAAAATGGCACACATTAAATAAGACCCTGTGCTTTGCCTGGCATTTTCCTTTACAACACAGCCTTCCTTCTCTTCTTAAAGTTTAAGCCACAACAAGATTGGAGAGCCAGGCCTGAAAAATCTTGCTGCTGTCCTGATGGAAATGCAAAACCTGAAGAAAATCGAGTGAGTCCCTTTGTTTTGGTTCAGCTGTTTTGGTCATGGCCATGGTTGGTGGGGAAGCCTGTGTGGGAATCCCTGTGCTGCCTTCTCTTAGACAATGTTCCACCTTCCAGCATTTTCAATGCAAAATCCTCCAAACCAAGGGAAGGTGTTCCCTCTCCTGCCCTTCCCATGTACAGCCAGGACTGGCCACGATTTTCTCTGTAGAGCAGAGACTCCCCGAGGGTGAAGGTTATGGCTGTGTCCTCATGCTCCAGAGACATCTGCCAGCCCTCACCAGCTGTTCAAACACGGAGATCTCTGGCTCAGTTGTGTCCTGGAAAATAAATCTGCAGCCTGTGGGGAATCATACAAGTCTCATTTCCAAGCAGCACCTTTCCCTGGGCTGTGTAGGGTTCCCAGTTCCCAGGCTGTGTGCCCACACTGCTTTCTTTTACTAGAGGAAGTAGAGGTGAAATTGAGAATTGGTCAAAGCCAGGACATGGCCCCTAGGTAAGGCTCTCTGAGACTTGGATTCAAACTGTTCCTTCTCCCAGGGAACAGAAATCAGAGCATCCAGGCTCTTTGTTAGGCACAGCTCTTGAGGTAAGCCTTGTAACTTTTTGAAATTAAAAACCTGGAAATTACTTGAAGCAAGAAAAGGAAATTCCCAGTTCTGTGTGTGAGAGGGAAAACTGCTCCGTTGAACTAAGGCTGTCAGGGCCAGGACTTGACAAAGAACTTACTTACTTACTCAGCACTTGACAAAGAACCTAAAAATTCCCAGACCATTTCCCAGACACCCAAGTCTCCCATCACAGCAGGCAAACAGTGAAATATCTTAAGCTGGAACATTCTGGTTCTCCTTTAGTCACTGAGAGTCTCATGCTTATTTTAGCCTTTCAGGGAATCGTCCTAATCCTGCTGTAGGGGAAAAGCTGGTGAAAGCTCTTACCCATTGCAAGGACATCGAGGAGTTACTGTGAGTGTGTCATTTCCAGTGTCCCTTTGGGAAGTTGGGCAGAAATCAAGGCATAAATCTGATATGGCTCCAGTAAAGATAAGATCCATTTTAGCACTGATTCTGGTGAGAGCAGGGTAAAAACTCTCTGCTACACACCACAGAAATGTGTGGTGCTGGGTGTGGAAGGTTTGGGGATGGGTTGCTGAATTGTCTTGAAGATTTTGAAGAACTGTACAGTCTGTATTAGTGGAGTAATGGATTCAAGAGCTGAATCTGCAGGTTTATAGGAAGTGTCTCGGGCACAGGGGCTGTGCAGTGCCTGTGTTGCCCAAGAAATCACCATTAATCTATGTGCCTGCAAAAATGGAGGGATGTGGACACATAAAGGCTTTACACAGTCAGATACGTTGATTTTCTGTTCCAGACCAGTTTAAAGAACATATGTGCCCTGCCATATTAAATAAAGAAAATTTAAAAATAACAAATAAGAAGAAGTTAGAGTTAAACTAGGGGAGCTGTCCATGTAATCTTCAGATTACAGTGTGTGTACTAAAGGCACATATGAAAAAGTGCGATTTCAGTTCAATTCCACTCAGGTCAGTTCTGTCAGAAAGGGAGACAAGTGTGCTCCTGAGACGTGCAGATCAGTTTTACTTCCCTGTTTAATTTCTGCTGCAGGGTTGCAAAACCTCGTTGTTTCTTCCTCCCACCCTCTGTGTCCTTTGAATCAGGGACATCGAGTCCTTTCAGCACAGTCCAGGCTGAGGGGGTGAGGAATGGGGATCACACATCCATGTGGGTGACACACAGGTGAGGAATGAGGCTCTGGACTTCACCACCAGTAACATTTCATTTCTGCTCCTTCCAGACTATCAAGGAATTGTTTTGGAGACAGGACAGCAGTGGCACTTGCCCTCTGTCTGCCTCACATGACCAACCTGAAGATCCTGCAGTAAGTGTCAGCCTCTGCACCAGGAAGGCTGGGTATCCTGGGGAATATGGGGATCACTGGAGGAAGGAATGGGAAAAGGCACCAGTGTCTTGTTTAAAGAGTAATTTCAGTGTCCCAGGATTGAGAAACCCTTCACAATTACTCTGCTGTAAGAGTCACACAAACCCTTCTTGCTTAATCCCTTGCAGCATTAACTTTAGAGATGAACCAGGTAGTGAGTATACAGTAAAATAAATAAGCCTTAAAATTGTTTTTGAGTATGTTGGTTTCTGATGCCTCTGGTGGAACATTCTGGTGGAATGTAAGCATAAAGATGAGCATCTTTTATGGACCCTCACTTTTTTGTGCAGGCACCTCTGAGTCATTTCTTTTCCCTGAACTCAGTGATACTGTATTTTTAAAACTTTTGTGGGAGTCTTTCCAGGACTCTTAAATGTAGGACTTTCTTGTCCTGCTTTATAGTAACAAAGCAAGAAATTGGTGAGCTAGAAGAGCTCACTGGGCTTAGTTAGCCTAGAAGTGTCTCTTCCAGCCTGTGTCTAAGATGTCATCAAAAGATAACTCAGAAAAGGAATCTCAGTGGTGGGAGAACACCTTTGGATAGGTTCTTGGCAAGTTAAATATGAGCTTTTGTCACAGCTTTATTCCAAAATAATCCTCCAATGCTTATGTTTCCTTTGTTAGCTTCCAGAACAGTATCATAGGGCCCACGGGAGGGCTGGAGCTGGCCAGAGCCCTGGTGGTGTGTGAGCTGCTGGAAGAGATAAGGTAGGTCATGGCAGGTGCACTTGGCATGGTGCCAAACATATCACAGACTGGTTTGGGTTGGAAGGGACCTTTGATGATCATCTCATTCCAATCCCCCTGCCTTGGGCAGGGACACTTTCTACTAGTCCAGGTTGCTCCAAGCCCCATCCAGCCTGGCCTTGTACACTCCCAGGTATCTCCCCAGATATGGGGCAGCCACAGCTTCTCTGAGAAACCTGTGCCAGGGCCTCATCACCCTCACTGGGAAGAATTTCTACTTCCTAATATCCAATCTAACCCTGCCCTTTGTCAGCCTGAAGCCATTCTCTCTTGTCCTGTCTTTCCATGCCCTTGTCCAAAGTTTCTCTCCAGTTTCTCTCCAGGGCTCTAGGCAGTGGAAGGTCTTCCCACTCTCCCTTACTATCATTTCCTCTCAAGTCACACCAGTCATTAATTACAGTGCAACTTCTGATTTCCAGTTTCACATGCAACACGTGATGTGCTGCAGATCTGTCCTTCTTTGACACAGGTATAACCCCATGTTTCTGTCTGCAAGCAATTCCCTGCTGCAAGGACTGAGGTTGTGAGTTACAGCAGGGCTGTCATTCCCATTGTACCAAGCAGTGACTTGACCTAAAATTGCTATGTACTGATCTGGCTCATCCCTGCTGTCTACACAGTCCTCGCTTAGTCTGGGTAGTAGTTACTAACTTGCTAATTCACATAATTACATCTTCGTGGTGGCTTTTCTCTGGCGGTATCTGCTTTTTCTGCACCACTCAAAGCTTTTCCATTACCCTTGCAGCTTGGCAGAAAATGAGCTCGGGGAACACAGTATCCATGTCCTGTCGGAGGGGCTGCCGTGCTTCAAACACCTGCGGAAGATCGAGTGAGTACCGGGGCATTGAGGGCTGCTGGGGCAGAGCATGGCAGGACACGGGGCTGTGTTCCCCACGGTTCTGACACCCCACACCATGCCCTCTGTTTGTTCTCTCCCTGCTGCTTCAGCTTGAAGTTCTGTGGAATCACTGATGATGCTTCAAAATCACTCTTTCTTGGCTTCCGAAAATGCCCTTCCATGGAGGAGATAATGTGAGTGTGGGGATGGATGGGGAGACACTTCAGCACACACAGGTCACTCTTGTTTTAATGCCTGCTTGTATTTGGAACTGCAGGGCACTTCTGACCCTGCTGAATACTAGGTAATACTTTCCACTAAGTACTTTTCAGTGGTAAATGTACCAGTAATTTACTAACTGACAAAATACACTGCTAAAACATGTCATGGGGTAAAGCTGTGTGCTCAGCAGTCATTTCCATCTTTCACATCTCATTCCCTGGCCATGCAGGACTCTGAGATAATCACAGTCCACAGACACTCCCTGGTGTCTTATCATATATGGAAATATGTGGTGAAACAGAGGAAACTCCTCAAAATGAGGCTTGTAATCCAGGGGAATGTTTACCTGTAATGATAAGAAGGTGATTAGCTCTGGCAAACAGGCTAATAGCCCACGGTGGGTAATGTCACAGTAGTGGTACTAGTGTTTATCCAGACTCACAGCTGGGATTTCTTGTCTGCCTTAGACTGTCCTGGAATGCCCTTGGAGATGGAGCAGCCCAAGAGTTGGCCACTGCTCTCCCAGAGATGGAAAAGCTGAAGCTGTTAGAGTGAGTACAGCCCTGAGAAAAACCCTGGGAAGACTCGTTTGTCTGTCATTGAGCCTTCAATCAGGGGACTTCCAAAGAGGGGATGTACACTAGGAACTACAGGCAGGCTTCTGCAGTTTAGTTTCTTGCTTAGCCTGCTGCATGCACCAAGGGCCAGCCTTGCCTGGCTACTTGAAGTAGCACTTATTTTATTTAAGGTGATTACAGCATGGGACTGCTCAGCTGTTTTCCACTCTGGATTTGTTTTGGATTTCAAAATTCTCTTTTGGTTTTTAAAACAGCCTGGAGAAAAATGTCATTGGAGCCCGTGGGGCCACAGAGCTCGCGGAGGAACTTGCCAAGTACCCAGAAATTCAGTTCATAAGGTGAGCAGGTATTACAGAGCTCTGTGGGTGGGTCTTGGCTCAGCAAGGAGAAGTCAGGGTGACCAGTCTGGGGACAGGTGTGACCCATGCCCCTGCGGCCCTGGGTTAGCTGGCAGGGAATAGGGTATTGCAGGGAATACAGACACAAGCCAAGTAAGATGAGGGTTTTCTAGGACAGCTCCACCTCCCAAGAAAGTCCAGGGAAAAAACAGAACTGAAAAGCTTCCTGGCTTTAAATGAGGCAAAAAAAGAAGAGCCAGTTGCGTAATGTCCCCATCAGGAAGCTGTTGCATTTGTTCTTCTAAGTTTTCTTTCTCTCATTCCTTCTGGTTTCACTTCTGATGCACATTCCTGCCCTGTCCCACTCTCTCCTGGGATCCATATCTTCCAGATACTTGGGCACCATCCTTAGTCCTGCAGTAACACATTTGCTGTCCTTGCAGGCTGTGGAACAATCCAGTGCCCAAGGGCCTCGCTGAGAGTTTGACAAGCCAAGACCCAAGACTGTGTTTCTCCTTCAACTAAAAAAGAAGACCCTTTGCCTAACTGGGAGTTGCTCTCCATCTCACACTGCCCTCAAAACTGCACTGAAGAACCCAGGAACTCAAAGTTCCTACAACCAAATACTGTACTGTCGGTGATTGAAAAACACATAGACCCAGCCAGGCAGGAAGGCTGAATCGATTTATTCAGAGAAGCATGTTGGTTTTATACACTTTCTCCTGGCACATCACTTTCTCCTATGGCAACCCTCACCACACGACCCATCACACACTGCCATGTCAGCAGTGCACCTTCTAAATTGTCTTTGTATAGGGTGATTCACCCATCTGTCAGCTTCTGGTACACCCCTCTCCGCAGGGCTCTGTCCTGTGACACCTCCTTCCCCAAGGTGGTGGAGACAAATTTCTTTGTGTTGCCATGTGCTCTCTGCAGGCATATCCCATAGCCCACAGCTCAACTCTGTCCCATCTCCTCCATACTGTACCTACTGGGTCTTTCTTTGCTGCACTGAACCTAGTGTGGACACTGGGTTTTTTGTTTGTGTTGGGTTTTTTTTGTTTTTGTTTTTGTTTGGTTTTGTTGGGTGTTCTTTGTTTGTTTTGTTTCTTGTGAGCTTTTATTGTACAGAAGAGTAAAATACTGTAAAGAACCTCTGCTGAGCAGGCAGTACAGTTTTCTTGGTGTAAAAACATTGGAATTCTCTTCAGGATAATAACTTTCCAGAAAGTTATCAGCAAATAGTGATAAGAATGTTTATGTACTACACACTATTTATGTATTGCCCTAGTGAAAAAGGGACACCATCACCTCCATCCAAGCTTCAACTGTGTTAAAATTTAAATACTTAGTCTTTATTCTGAGGGAGGGGCAGTGAGTGACAGACCCAGAAAGAACAGAGGCCATAATTAAGTTCTCACATACGGTCACAAAAAAAGCAGATATGAGGTTTTCTCAGAGCTGTGAGATTTTGGAGTCACCATCCCTGGAAGTGTTCAAAAAACATGGATGTGGCACTTGGAGACATGGATTAGTGATGAACATGTTGATGCTGGGTTAAGGGTCTGACTCAATGATCTCAGAGGTCTTTTCCAACCTTAACAATTCTATGATTGCATTATTCTAGGATGAGATGCATCTTCTCAGGCATTCAGAAAGCCAGCAGAGTATTTCATTATCCTTAATCAAGATTACAACACTCCAGGAGAGGATGTAAAATTATTTACAAAACTGTAAATTGTTGGCATTGTTACAGATGAACTCCAACAGGCTGCTTGAAAATCATCTGTAACTGTGTGAAATTCCTCTTTGAATTTTAGGAAAAAAATCATAGAATCACAGATTGAGTTGGAAGGGACCTTAAAGACCTAGTTCCAAACCCCCTGCCGTGGGCAGGGACACCTTACACTAGATCAGGTTTCTCAAAGCCAGGTGGCCTTGAACACTTTCAGAGATGGGGCAGCTACAGCTTTTCTTGGGAGAAGAAAAGAAAAGGTAAGAAAAAAAAAAATATTTGGTTTTGTTTTCTTCTTATCAGCCTCCCTTTCACACAGAATTGCCTCAGTTTTGTAACAAAAACTTCAGAACATCTGAAATTTCAAGTCATTGTGCAAAAGTGATCAATATTTATACTATAATAACAAGGAAATGCTGATATTACCATAAATTTCAATGAGAAACTTAAAAGGTCTGGGGTTGTAAAACAACTTGTAAGAAAATTGACTGCTCTGTGTGACAGGAATGTGCTACTGACTGTTTTCCTGTGGGGTTTTGTAGAGCTTTGTGGGGTTTTGGACTGGTTGCACTAACCTCTTTCAGGAGAAGCAAGGGGTCAAATAGCTGGAAACGTTGTCCACATGAAAGATCCTTCAAGTCTCTGTTCCCCAAACCCCAAAGCCTGTGTGTCGCTGGGTAGTGGATGTTGGACCTGTGGGAACTGGGAGGGAGAAGATCCCAAACACCAAGTTTGCTGCTTCATAGAGGAGACACTGAAACTGCCCTTGGACTCGTGGAATTCTGGCTTGTGTCACAGGAGTGCAGCCACACTGTTCTCACCTATTACCCCTGTTATGTTTTCCTTACATGTTTGTGGCTGTAAATATTCAAGTCTTGTGGTGGGTTTATTTATGGAATTTTGTTTGCAGCAGTGTTTGCCTGGGGAGATGTAACTGATCTGATTTGGGCAGGGCAGGCATTGGGAATGAGCTGGAAATGCTGGTCCAGCAAACCTTTGGGCAAATGGTTGTGAACAGCTGGTGCTGGTTATTCCTGGGGGAGCCACTGTCCCTATTTAAAGATCAGCATCGTGCTCTGTGACATGATGGCGTGGTGGTGTAAAAGTGGGACACGTTTTGCAGAGACTACTCTGAACAGGGTTTAAAAACAAAAACAAAGGGAAAAACAGGTAGTGAAATTCCTCATCGGGCCATAATTCAATGGAGTAAGCAACCACCTCAGATCTAAACACTGCCACTTAGGAAAAGCTTCACCGAATGTGGTGAGTAGATATGAGGAAGGGATTCTTCCCAGTGAGGGTGGGGAGGCCCTGGCACAGGGTGCCCAGAGCAGCTGTGGCTGCCCCATCCCTGGCAGTGTCCAAGGCCAGGTTGGACGGGACTTGGAGCAGCCTGGGACAGTGGAAGGTGTTGCTGCTCATAGTAGGAAGTTGCAACGAGATGATCTTTAAGCTCCCCTCCCACCCAAACTTTCTATGATAAATGAGATCTGAGATTCGCCCCCTGCAGCTCCCCTGGTTCCTGAAGTCAGGAGCTGTACATCTGTACCGTGAGGTTTGCAGGGACATAACACAGCACGCTGCAAATACTCTTGCAGCGCTGCTCTAGACTTGAGATGTTAAAAGAGGGACTCTGAAATCCAACTGCACACCTGCATTTCTCAGGGTCTCTTCCCCAAATTCAGGATTCCAGTCTGACCTGAGAGAGCGGCCATCCCAACGGGAGCCAGGGAAGGGAACTTGCAGGAACACACAGCATCTTTTCCAGAACACCAGGTGTCAGCAAAAGCCCAAAAACGGGGAGCGGTTGTCTGTAATCCAGCGGTTTCGGATACGAACAGGCTCTGTGCTGTATTTTGTGTGCATGGGTTGCATTTTTTAAAAAATCAGAGATTTGGACCAAGTTGTACGTGGAACACAACAACAGAATTGGTCTCTGGATCATTTCTTCCATGTCATGCCAAGGACTTCTGGGGCGTGCTTCCCATTTCCATTGTGCTTGCAATGTCCATGTTCCAGCTTGTGCTCGTTTTTGAAAGTTTCTGAGGGGAACTTGGGGGCTTTGTCCAATTTTGAGGGGTTAAATGAATCTTCTCGAATGCAGGAAGACGTGAGGCCATTAGGGATTGTGTGTGATGGCCGAATACCAAACCGATTCCCAACCATCTAATTACCGTGGGCCATTTTTAGAGCTGTTACTATTAGGTTTCGGATTTATCATGGTCCAAAAATGGAAATGCACCAGGACTCTCTGCACACCCCTATTGTTTCAGGCTGCCTGCAGTCTCTGGAAGACAATGTCTGAGCTAGTCAGTACTGGTTTCCTACACAGGAGGGATTTTGCCCCCTGAGACCAGATCTTTAGAAAGAAATACTGTGCTGTAAATAAACACGCTGCTGGAGGGCGGGAGGGAGCCTGGATTTTGTGCTGGGGAGCAGCTGGAGCCAGGCTGGGCCGGGCTCCTGGACACGATGGCGGCAGCTCCAAAGAGCTGGAAATGCAGCCGCTGTTTCCCCTCTGCTAAAATCAGCTCCAGGTAGCCCTGACTCTGCTGTGACTTGGGGGCATCGTGCTGGCAGGAGAGAAAACACAGGGAAAACTGATCTGGGAGAAAACAGGCGTGTTGGCATTTGTGAAATACCGTCTGCCCCTCCCTTTTCCCCCGCAAAGTGGCATTTTAAGCCTCAGGCAAGGAGGCAGGAGGGCAGCTCTGGCACAGACCCCACTTCTCCTACTGAATTCCTCTTTCAGGCACAACCTTGTCCCTTTCTGTGGTGGTTTTGGCCAGGTTTATATAGAAAGAATGGGTTGCTCCTTAACACTAGGCTCAGCTTTTAGTTGGATGTTGTGTTGCCTGTGCTGAGCAGGAGCACTGGTGAGCCCTGAGCCTGTCCTGGGGCTGGTGGAGGGAGCACCTTGTGCATGCTAAAAACTTGGTGCCTTAAAATTCCTCTGCCTTCCACAGCTCAAGCTGAAGGAGTATTCCAGCTGGCCAGGGGAATACGGGAGTTGCTTATTTGCCTGTGATCTTCCAAAGCATGAGCAGAGCCCATAGTAAAAAGTCCTGAACAAATACGGATGGTTTATTTAATCGGAAGCCTCAGAGGGAGGCTTTCGGCCTTATTACCCTATCTCCACACCAAAAACATCTCTATAAACATCCTGGACACCTGATGATGTGTCCACCAAGCGTCGGGTGAGGTTGCTAATGGCACGTTGGGGTCAAACCCCGGTGGTACCAGCCTCGAAGGGAACACACGCCAGCTCCTTGGGGTGAGTAGGGTGATGGGTCGGTGTGACACTGGCCAGCCCTGTGGCTTGGGTTCCCCTTCGCGTATGGGGTGGGCATTTGGGCCTGCTCGTTTTCCTTCTTTAACCAGCTTTTCCCCATGGGAAGCAGAATCAGCGGGACACGGTCCAGGCTGGAATGATTTCGGCACCAGGAGCACCCACATTAGCTGGGCAGGGAGAACCCTGCTTACACCCAAACAGCACAAACCCCAGTGGCTTTGCTTAAAAGTGTTGGGTGTTGATCCAACAAAAGTTGTTTTCTCTGGATCCGAGTGCCTAACACGGAAAATAATTTTCTAGATGCATTTTTAGGCTGGTTTTATGCTTTTTTT
>VZRO01000587.1:74504-121137 GCA_013397915.1 Daphoenositta chrysoptera | reverse complement strand
CAGGGTGGTGTCCCGCACTGGCTCGTCCCGAGGTGTGTGGTGGCGCTTCTGCCCTCTATCCCTTTGGACAGATCCTCCGTCCTCCCGGACAGACCCCTCGTCTGCTTGGACAGACCCTCTGTCCCCTGGGACAGACCCTCCATGCTCTGAGACAGACCCTTCATCTCCAGGGACAGATCCCCCATCCCTGGGACAGACCTTTCATTGCTTGGCCATCCCTCAGGACAGTCCCCCTGTCACTTTATGCTCCCCTTCCCCAGCCCAGGTCCCTTCATTCATGCACGGTGTGGAAGTTGTTCTGTTCCCACTCTCTGTGTGTCTTTAGCCACTTCTAAAGGTGTCAGCTGGGCATGCGACCCCCAGGCAAATGCCAGGGCCCGATGGCTTCACTCCTCAAGCCTGGGGGTATTTGTAGGGTTTTTTCCTAGCAGCTGCTCAAGCCCCTCTCCTTATCCTCTGGCATTGAGTCACAGGGGGGATCTGGCGAGTTGGAGGCTGGGGAATCGCAGAGTCGCTTCTTCAGGAGCTGTTTGCAGCCCGATGCTGCTCCAGCTGGCGATGATATCCTTCATGCCATGCATTTTGGGGGGACTGGGAGGGTTTTCGCTCACCGATGTGCTGCCTCTCTCTCCTCTGTGCCCAGCAAGATGCTTTGTTCTCTGAGGAGGAGGCGAGCGGAGCGTTTCGCTCAGCAGGGTGAGGGTGCTCGGAGGATGGCAGGCAGGGAGGTGTTTTCCTGCCAGCTCTGCCAGCCTGAAGACCTGATGCAATAAGTCTTTGTGTGAGTAACCCTAATTCAGGCAATTGCTGGACTAAAGCCAGTGGGGCTGGAGGACTTGGTGGGCAAACACATCCTTTGGAGCTGGTCACCACAAGGAGGGTGGAACAGGAAATAGGGGTGAGTAGAGAGCTGAGCTTCGGTGGCAGAAACGTCTCCGAAGGGCTGGGTCCTTGCTGCTGACTCCCCAGGGTGTGAGCTGCTTTGTGGAAAGGAATTGGGAGGATCCTCACGAGCCTCGAGGACCAGGTTTGAACCTCCTGGCAATACACCTGAACCTTGCTGGAAAAGCTGGAGTTGTGAGCACAGCCCAGGTGTGCTCAGTTCTGATCCTGCTCCCCTGTCACCTGCATCAGCCTCCTCGAGCCAGCCCAGGTACTGGGGCCTGTGATGCCACTGTGCTTTTCTGGAGTCATAAAATTATTTAGTATCAGCCAGAAATAGCCTTCCGCCAAAGCCCGTTGGGGGCAGGGAATGGAGAGATGGGAGGAGGAAGGCTGGGAACAAAAGCTCGGGGCATGTGGAAGGGAGCTGTTTTGAAGAACGGAGTCGGTGGAGGATGTTTTCCTGTAGTTGCCTTGGGGAAATGCTGCATTTGCTTTGGTTACAGCTGTCTGATAGTCTGGGACATACGTTTTCTGGTGATGTGTGTTTTTCTTTCTCTGCTGTTGCTTCTGGAGCATCTTGACTGGGATAATGTGGAGGGAAGGAGCGAGGGCATCTAGTGAAGCTTCCAAGTGTCCCCAAAATTTCGTCTACTTGTGGTGCAGGCAGCCCCTAGCACCTGACTTGGGTAGACAGGCAGTCCTGGAGCTGCTCTCTTAGAGCCAACACTGTACCCAACCCCCTGGGGACAGAGTTTGCCAGCAGCCTGCCTGTGCTGGCACTGTTGGCGTGTGCCCCGCTGTTCCCAGGACCTGCTTGGTCAGGAACAGAGTTTGCACCTCTTGAAGGGGCTGCAGGCACTGCCCTGTAGCAGTGTGAAGGTGGGCAGGGTCGTCCGACTGCTGCGAAGCTTCTCCCTCCTTGCTGCCCTTTGAGCTCCAGCTAAAGGGAACAGACCCTGAGGATCAATGTGCTGTCCTGGGGACATCCTTGCTCCCGGGGGCTGTGCTGGGGGACAGCAAGGGACTTCATGATGGTTGCTGACAAGCTGGTGCAAGCCAAATCTTGGTTAGATGACTCCAGTGCATGGCCAGTCTGTGCTGTAGGAGGGGGCCCAGGCCCCAGGAACTGGGGATTCCAGTGTGGAAAAATTCTTTTTGGATTCAGCTGTTGGAGCTGAGCTGTGGATGAAGATGCTCTTTGCCCTGGGGGGATATATCAGCTGCACAGCCCTCCGCAGTCCTCGATTCTGCTCCTCTTCCAGCGATGCCCCTCCCTCACCCCAAAACTGTGGGATTTTGCAGTGCTGGAGCAGCCGCTAGCTACCCTGTGATTTACCAGTCTGCCCAGTTGTGTACTGGAATTGCATCAGCTTTGTTTGCCTTTTAGCAGTCTCGGAGTGGTGTGTGAAGAGTCTGGGAGGAATAACTTCTCCTGCTCCTGTTACACTTGGTGGAAAGAGTTTCCCACTGACTTCAGTGGAAACCTCTGCCCAGGGGGAGCTGGCCGGAGCCGCTCGCGCCACCGTAAATCAGGGCTTGTTCTCCGGGAGCCGTCGGAGTGCTGGGAACATAATTCCAGGTTAATTGATGAAAAAGCAACGCTTGCAGCCTCCTGTCCGGGTTCAGGGCTGCCAGCTCTCATAAGGAACTCTTTATGTGAGAACCTTGGCTGGCGTTCAGAGGCAGGGTGGGGGGATAGAAGGAAAGGTAAATTTTCTGGTGTGGTGGAGTAGCCTGGCATTTGAAATAGTGCTCCTGGCAGCATGCAAAACCCACAAAACAGTGTGAAAAAAAAAAAAATTGAGCACTTCCCCACCTTTTCTGCCCCTGAAGTCTTACAGTTTGTCTTTTAAACCTCTGTAAAATATTTGTTGAGGGACCCAAGTCATCACTTTTTGCTGCTTTGGCTCAGTTTCCTGATTGCTGGCTTTTCAAGGTTAGGATCATGGGAGCGGGGGGGAAATTAATTCCCAGGAACTCAGGTCAGTTTGGAGATCATAACGTTGTTAAAATGCCAGAAAAACAAGTGAGTGTAAAATTCAGCAAGAAGGTCTCCAATTTTATTTGTCTGCTGCTTTTGCTAAGGCCTTGTGTTTGGGAGCTGTCATATTTTCTGCCTGTAGCCAGCAGGAAAAATCTTGTGTCTAAAATAGTCGCCTTCACCCCAGCCCTGGATTTTCCATCATCACGTGATTCCAGAAGCTGAGGATTTAGGAAGAAACATCAGCTGTTGTGAGGCTGATTTTAAAACTGAGACGAGCTGTGAACACAGGTTTTGCTATTAAACAAGTCCAGTGCTGTGCAACCATTTAAACCCAGTCTGATATTCCCTCGAGCGGTGTCTAAAGCTGTTGAGAAGGGGTCGAGAATTAGTCAGACGTCATTCTCATGAACCACAGCATTTTTGTGTCGCTGGCACACAATTCCGTCTCAGGGTGAAGCTTCACACATCAAGTGGCAGCATCTCTCTGCTGCAAAGCAGGCCAAAAAAATTAAAATTCTGTGGGAAAATGTTGGATCTTAGTGATGAAAATCCCGTCTGCGAAGGGGAAGGGATGGGGGGCTCCGGGTGGTGGGATGGAAGGGAAAGGGGAAGGTGGCTCCAGCCATGGGGACATCAGTGCTCTGCATGCCTTGGTGTTGGTATCCCAGTGCAAACGAGTGTTGCACATAATTACCCATGAATTAATATTTATTTATCTTATCAGCTCTGAAGCTCCGGCTGCTTTAGGGATGAAATGGTGCATGGGATGGAGGCACCTGCACAGCTGCCTGCTGTTGGGGCTGTTTTGGCTGGCATGAGGTTAGGCTGACATGCAGTGAGGTCCAAAAGCAGTTAAGGATATTTCTGATCACAGAAATGATGAATTTTTTCTTCCCCTCTCACATGTGATAGATGGTGTTGGCTGGGAATAGGAATCCAATTAAGATTCAGAAAGCCAGCATTTTTGTTTTCAATAGCACAGAAAAGTGGTTAATAAGTTAAACAGCCTGTTATATACATCGTGTATAGTTAGTATGTGGGAGGTTCCCTCTGCACCTGCGAGGGAGCCCTGCTGGCTGCGAGTCCTTTGCAGCGCAGCCACCCTCTCTACAGCCCTGATCCCTTACATTCCATAGGGCCTGCCTTTAATTAAGTCTACGTTTTCCCTCCAAATCCAGTTTTGAAACAGATCTATCCCCCCTCCTTGTGACAGCATGCCCAGCTTTCACATGGCTGCTGCAGGATGGGGCAGGGAATTTTTAATACTGGAAGTTCAGATATGCCCCAATTCCTGAGAGTGCTGTGTCCTCCCTTCCCACATCTCCTGGTTTGCTTGTTTGTCCCACCCGCAGCACGTGTCCGACAAGAGCATCGCTGCCCTGGGGAGGTAGGAGATTTGTGTTTGGCGTTTGTCTTTGGGACAGAGGCTCCCACGGGTGCTGCCTGTGGCTGCTCCGGCAGGACTGAGCCTCCCACTCGCCCGCAGACCGGGCAGCGTCCGGTTCTGCCTGGGAACGCGGTGGGTGCGGAGCCGGCACACGAACCTTTGCCTTGGGTCCGCCTTGCAGGGCGCTTGTGTGCAGGGTTTGATGTGATCGCCACGATTCACAGCGACATCACGATGTTTTCTGCCCTGAATCACAGATTTCCCTAAATTGCGCCCCAGAGGAAACTCGTAGTCAAGCGAAAATGTGCAATCCTTCTCTGCGCATCTGAGCCAAATACGTGCGTGCCAGTGGCGACGGGAATGGGGTCGCTCTGTGCGGCTCGGCCATCGCTGTGTGTCCCGAACGGAGGGAGCTGCTGGGCTCTCAGCTCGCCCTGCTCCTCATTTGCCCTTTCTCCTGTGTGAGCTGCTCGCCTGGCAGGCACACACGGATCCGTGAGCAGGGCACGGTGCGGGTGCGGCTGCGGGACGGGCGCTGAGCGCGGGCTCCGGGCTCTGCCTCCCGCACAGGCACCCCGGTGCTGCTCTCTGGTAGCAGCCGTCAGAGCCCCTCTCTTTTCTCTCCGGTTTTGAGGAAGGACTTTTTCCTGTGATTTTTTGTTGATTTTTTTTTTCCACTTTGTGATTTTCTGAGCACACTCGCAGAAGGCGCCCAGCCCCTGCAGCTCCTCCCGGCCCGTGTCACCAATGGTGCTGCCTCTGTCCCCACGTCACCGCGGGGTGTGGAGGAGCGGGTTTTGCTTTCGTTTGCGAGCCTGGAGCCCTCGGCTCTGCGACGACGGCTGAGGATTGCGGAAACACCCTGAGAGCTCAGGGGCCCCGCTCTCTTCGGAGCACTTGGCTCTCCTGCTCTTGGGGCTCGTGATTTCTCAGCGGTAAGTGGCTTTAGATACTCTGGGGGACATTTTCCGACTTCATCTCTAGAGGGTTGGAGAAAAAATTTGCTCTTTGCGCCCTGGTGACAGGACAGGCTCTGCCCGAAGCTGCCTCCATAGCTTTAGATACTCTGGGGGACATTTTCCGACTTCATCTCTAGAGGGTTGGAGAAAAAATTTGCTCTTTGCGCCCTGGTGACAGGACAGGCTCTGCCCGAAGCTGCCTCCATGCCGGAAGCACATAAAGGTGTTTGGTTTTCCTCGCACATCCCTGGCTTGCTGAGATTTCCAGTTTTGGTGTCTCTGCGGGTGTGAGCCCCTCTGTGAGGACCTGGGTCCATCCTCTGGTCCTGGAGCAGTGGCCAGGCAGTGGCCGTGCCCCTGCTGTTGCAGAGGGACCATCTTTCACCCCACAGGGATGCTGGCACAGGGGCTCTTGCCTTTCCCAGCGCCCTCCAGCAGCTCATCTGAGCTACAGGATGGCTGCTCGGGACAGAGCAGCCCCAGGTGCTTCCAGTTCCTGATCAGATGGGGGAAGCATCCAGGGTGGCAAATTTGTTGGTGACAGGGGGACCCTTGGAGTCATCAGCAAGGCTGTGAGGTGCCTGTGAGGGAGCAGGGATGCAGGGCAGGGGGGAGACTGTGCGGAGGAGTCGCTCCCACCCTGCGGATCTTCCACGTGAGCCAGGCTCTTCACTAATGCCACTGCCTCCCCGAGCCCAGCAGCTGCTGTGCCACACGTGGGGATGGCGAGGAAGGACTTTTTCCTGTGAGATCCGTGCTTGACATCAGAGTGGCTGTCTCAGCTCTGTATTGGGCACAGGAAAGTGCTTTGGAGTTGCTTTTCAGGTGATGATACTTTCAAGATGAGATGATCCATTTTGGGCGTTCCAGCTCTGGTGCCACAGGGTTTGCCTCTGAGTTTTCCTGCAATTTGTGACTCTCAGGTCACTTTGAGTGACTTCTCAGGGCTCTGCTATCATCACCCCCTGGAGAAGCTTAGCTGGGTGCTACCCATGTGCCGGTTGCTGCAGACACTTGGGGTTTCAGCAAGGTGGGCACTGCCCTCACTGGCACCAAACCTGCCAAGAGCTGGTGAGTGGGAGCTTTTCTGGGGACAGCAGTGGTCTGAGAGGGGCTGGCACTGTGGGTGGGGACGGCCCAAGCATGAAATGGAGAAGCAGCCTCTGTCACACCAGTGGGCAGCAGCCCTTGCGAGGGAATTTGGCAGTGCTGGTGTGAGAAGCCCAGCTGTCAGCACGAGCAGCATTGTCTATTGTAGCCCATTAGGGACAGTTTCCATCAGGAAGGGTTCATTGGAGAAATCACTTAATTAGGTTGTCCTGAAACACTTTGTCCTTCTGTATTAGGCACCAAAGTATCTCAGCCCTTGGCTTCCAGCAGGCAGGACTGTGGGACTTGTGCATCAGGCTGGAAACAAGAGCCCTGCCTGGGCATCTCGCTCTGCCAGGTTTACCCCAAATCTCTGTGAATTTGGGAGCATTTAAATTCAGTCCCAGCTATGCTGCCTGTGCTGGGATGTTCAGATGCAGTTTTCAGCCTTTCCCTTGTGGGAGAGATGAAGATCCTCTGATGGTAGCAGGTTCCCAAGGAACATCTACAGGGATGTACCAAGCATCCCCTTTCTGCCTCCCAGCTGCTCACCTGTGGCAGAGGCACTTGCTGGGGGACATGACTACTTGCAGGTGTGTGCAGAAGGGAACGAGGCTGCTAAAAGGACCAGGTGCAAGCTGTGAATCCACTGAGTTGCCCAGGTAGGACTGAGAGGCAAACATTTTTGCTTTGCGAAAGAATTCTAGAGCTGACTCTGTTTGTTGGCAGGAGAGAGCAAAGTGACCACTGTGAGTTGTGGTGGTGTGGGGAGCTGCCTCAGGCTTCCACTGCAGTGCATCCCAGCTTTTCCTGGGGTCTCCAGCTCCATGTGTCCTGTGTTTAAGCTTTTCTGCTACTCTGAGCAACCACTTTCTGTATCCTCACACTCCTCTCCTGCTTCAATCTTCTGACAACCTGTTTTCACCTGCTCTTATTCCTTCCTCGGGTCCTGCTGCTCTCCCTCTGCATCTCCACTGCCTGTGAGCTCAGATATGTGATTTATAACAATCCCAATTTAGCTGTTTGATACTCCTCTCTCATTTTCGCGTTCCTGAAAGGAATTTGGCTTCCACAATTGCAGTAGGCTGTAGTGGGACAGCCTTAGTGGGGAAACAGTCACAGGTGACTTTTGTGGGCTATTACAGAGATCATGCATCACCCCAATGAAGGATCTCCTGTTCCCCGGGATGGACACAGCAGGATCTTGCATGGTGTCACTGCTGGGTATTGGTACTTCTAGGGCTATTTCAAATATGCCTGGTATTGGCTGTGAAAAGAAATGACTTCTTTAATGAGAGGAGATCACTGAATTTAGGGCACTATTAATATTGAAACCCCCCCCCCAAAATGTTTC
Organism: Daphoenositta chrysoptera; assembly: GCA_013397915.1. Lineage (NCBI taxonomy): Eukaryota > Metazoa > Chordata > Aves > Passeriformes > Daphoenositta > Daphoenositta chrysoptera. The sequence continues at coordinate 113,479 of VZRO01000587.1, read as the reverse complement.
ACCTAAAGCACAGCTTTATATTTTCCCCTCTGTTTTTTCTTGTTAATGCTTAAAACAGAGCTTTAGCATGGCCTGAGGAGCTGCTGCTCATGGGGCTGCTCTTCTGCAGAGGGAAGGGGGACCTCTTCAGTCACAAGTTAATTTGCTAAATAGATATCTCCTTCCCTTCCTTCCCTTTCAAACAAGAGAGTAAGTAAAGGCCCCAGGTTTTTCTGCTGACCCTTTTACACTTTGTAAAAGTGCTTTGGGGGTCTGCTGTAGAGATTGGGGTGCCATGGGATGAGACTCTGCTCTGGGACTGCTAGATGTTCTTAGATATTCAGGGTAGCCCCAGGGCTTGTGTGCACCCCCAGCCAGCCAAACCCTCCTCTGTGGGATGTTGTGGGCATGGAATAGTTTGGGAGTGACCAAGGAAAAAATAGAGGAAAAAGTACTTGAAAGTTATAAGCACAAAGATGTCCAGTTCAGAAGGTCCTGGAAGCTGGAGCCCAAAAAGGATTTGGTGAACACGTCCCTCCATTCTGGTCCTGCTCTTGCAACACCTCTTGATAGCAGGCGGGACCGTGGGGCAGCCAAACCTTCAGGCTTGTCCCTGAGACCCCTCATTGGTAACCTGGCCGTGTTTTGGAGGGAGACCACGTGTCTGCGTGCTCGGCACGGAGCCGGCAGCTGGGATCGTACATCGGGAGAATATTTGGCTGCAGATGCTGAGCGAGTCACAGGACTTTGTTCAGGGCAGCGATTGTGGGGAGAGAACAAAAATGGGAAGAGAGACTGGAATACAGATGATGGTATGCCGACTCTTTCAGTGCCAGCTCAAATACCCCCTGAATTTAAAGCATTTGTGGGGTGTTAGAATGGCGCTGGCTTGCTGATTGTGCCTCAGATGTGAAGCCTCTGAGCTGGGGAGACCCATGGCAGCAGGGGCTGAACCCACACCTGGCCCTGTGGAAGGTGCTGGATCCATGCCAGTGCAGTGGGAGGAGAGGTGGCTTTCCAGGGTTTGCTCTGGCTGGTGCTGGCCATCTCTCCTCATCCCAGTGCCTGTCCTGACCGTGTGCACCCTGGGGAACTGGATGGGCTGAGCTCAGGGGCTGGAGCACGGGTGCTGTGCTGTGCACCAAGAGGATGTTTTGGTGTCTGCCAGCCCTGGGAAAAAAGGTTTTTCCATTGAGTCACTTGCTGCCTCTGCTTTTATGAGACAGCACTGAGATCTGGGGGAAGGGGAGATGGAAAAACCCAGCCCAGATCTCCCTGCTCCAGCAGGACCAGACCCATGCCAGCACAGCTGCCCCATGTTTGCTTTTCAGAGGGAGCAGCAGACAGACAGCAGCATAAATAGAACAGGCTTGGCTATTTTAAGACATTGATTACATGATCTGTGCAATAAAGAAAAATAATTAAGTAAAATCTTCACTTTAGCTGCAGCTGGCAACATGGGCTGGGGTGGAGCAGAGGCAGGGACGGGCACCTTGGAGCTGGTTCCCCAGCCACGGTGGATGAGCCATGAGGACTTTTACTTCTCCATGTGTTCCTCCTTGAAGCTGCAGTAGAGGGAAGGTTGTCCACATGTGCCTCTGTTTTGGTGTCACACTGCCACCGTTCTGGCATTGTGCTGCTGTGCACAGGGAGTGATGGCACGAGACAGGCTTGGTCTAGGCAAGGGGGAGCCACACTTGGGAAAGGGACACGGGCGCTGTTCTGGTGAGGTACACGCGTGTGTGCAGCCAGGGATGGGCATTTCCTTCCTCTGGAGAAGTTTCTGGGTTCTTATGGAGCTGGGATGATTGTACCACTCTCCATGAGCAGCAGGCTGGGAGGAAGAGCTTGTGTTTAGTGGTGGGGGTTAAAACCAGGCTTGTTTCTGGTGACTTAGTGCCAAGCAGAGATCTTGGCAGGCACGAGAGAAGGGCTCCAAGCCTTGGAAGCTGGAGCTGTTTTCTGCTCAGAATTCATTGCAGCAGGGCTGAGCACTCAGGACAGCTGGTGGTGAGCCCAGAGCTCCTTCTCCCACAGCCCTGCTGGGATCACCCTATCCCTACAGGAATCACCCTATCCCTGCCCTCTGACCCCATTCCAGCTTGGAAGCTGGGCTGCAAGGGAAAAGGGCAGCAGCCCAGCTCCCGGCAGCACAAGGGCTTGTAAATACTCAAACCCAGGCAAAACAAATAGATAATATTAATTGGGGTTTCAATGCCAAACAGAAGCAGATGGTTTATCAAGATGGAGGAAGGCAGTGTTTGGGGGTTTCAGATAAAGTGGATGAGCCAGGAGCCACTCCTGAAAACGAAGACAAAAGGTATTGAAGCAGCTGCTGAGAAGAGCTCACTCTCCACTACCAGTCACAGCCAAAAAGGTTTGTTAGTATAAATTAATCTGAAAATGCTTTTTCTTCTCTTTTTTCTCCCCTTTCTTCTCCTTTGAAGACCATTGGTAGTTTTTGACAAGTAAATGTACATCAGAAGTCAAGACTGTCCTGTGGGATGGGGTTTTGCACTAATAATGGTATAAAACATATTTATATCTGCAAAAGGGCTTTGGTAGCAGACTTTTGATAAGATTTTAAATGGATTTTTAGTCAGGGCCCTGTAAATCATGCTCCAGGTCATGCAGTGGTTGTCACATTTGCCTTCATTTCTCTGAAACAACTATTGCCACTTTTTAACTGCTGCCAGAGCCGCTGTTCTCTGCTGGCCTGGGGAGCCGAGTGCAGATGTGGCTGAATGAGGGCTGGAGCTGCCCTGCACCACACTCATCCTCACAGTCTCACCCCTTTCCCTATGATGATTTGCAGGGCAGAGCTCAAGTTTGCCCCTTGTGGCTTTGGTCCGTGGTCTGTTGCTTGGGGGCGGGCAGACAACAATCAGGTTTGTGCTGAAAGATGCTGTGGAAATGTGGCTCCTCACCAGAAACAAAAGCCCAGCATGCTGGAAGAAGAGGTTGGGGAGTCCCCTCTCCCTTGAGGGGATAAGCAGAGGATGATACCTTTCCTTGAAAATCTGTTATTTATGGAACAAACTGACAGCAGGTCGTGGGTGCTCTGCTGGGCTCCCACTCGGGACATCTGGGAGATGGCGCCAGGAAAGCCTGATGGCTTGGACCATGTGTGTAACTTAGAGCAAGAGGCTCTGCCTGTGGCCACTCTGTGCCCAGCTCAGCAGTGCTGACAGGCTGTCTGCTGCCTGCCAGCACTGAGGTTTGTCCCTGTCGTGTCCCACAGACTGCCTGCAGCTGCTGCCACCGGGGTCCATGGCGTACACCATGACTCCCACGCCGGCGGGGCCCGTCGGCTCCCAGTACTGTGTCTGCAAAGTCGAGTTGTCCATCTGCGGCCAAAACCTTCTGGACAGGGATGTCACTTCCAAATCCGACCCTTTCTGCGTCCTCTTCATGGAAGTCAACGGGAAGTGGGTGGAGGTAAGTCCTGATGTTGTGTGGATTTGCTCCTCCTGTGGTGTGCTCGTGCTGGTGTCCCTCTGTCTGTGTTCGTCCCTCACCGAGCAGAAGTGGAAGCTTTTCTGGTGCTCCTGAGGCTGTGTGTGGCACCATTGTGTGAATTCTTCTGAGACACAACTGGTTCTTCCCCTATCAGTGCTTTGTGATGGGCAAATTTTAACTGCAAATTCCATTTTATACTTGCAGCTGGTGGTTGGTCTGGGAGGGAGCAGGGTAGGCAGAGTATGGATGTGTAATGGAGGCAGGCACCCGTGTTGGGTGCAGCAGAAAATGAGCATTAAGGGATTTAAATCATGTAAACCAAACAAAAATTTTCCCAGTTCCTGGGGAATCAGCTGGTCTCATTTTTTCAGGTACTTGGCCAAGGAGCTGGTGAATCACCAGCACCACCTCAGGTGTCCAGGAGCTGATCTCACGTTCAGCAGGGGGAGTGTAGGGGAAAACCTCACCTTTCCATGATCTGCAATTGACTTTTTTTGACAACCTGGATGAAGTTAATGAGCTTTCCAGCTTTGATAGGTGTCATCTCTGACCTAATTCTGCTTTTCAGGAATTTCTCTTTCTGTCAGCAATGTCTCAGTCCAGCAGTTTTGATCTCAAAGCTTCCTTTGCAACACAAATACGTGGTGCTTTTAGGTTTTTTTTTTTTCTCTTCCTCTGCTATTTTTAACTTCCTTTTAATTGGCAAGCTAGGCACTGGACGTGAGCCTTGGGCAGCAGCTTGCTCGGTGCTCTGCTGCCCTGGTGTCAGCAGAGGTGGAATGGGCTGGCAAGGGGTGGGGTGTGCTTGTGCCACTGAGCTGGCTCTGGTCAGTGGCACCTCGGGGACACTGCTGGCATCGAGAACCCCCAGCACTCACACGGGGCAGCAGTGGTGTGTGGGTTTGGGTGGTGGCTGGGTGCTGGGCAGGGTCAGGAGGGGTGGGATTGCCTGTGAGAGCCTCGCTGGGTGGGGTGTTTGGTGGACTTTGGCAACTCATGCTGTGTGGTTCAGAGCTACCCCCTTGTTCTGCGTGGATTTTGGCCACACAGTTGTGCCCCTTGCCCTAAGATGAACCTCTCCTGTCTGAAAGTGGTGGCCTTAATAACACAGCTGAAGGGTAGGATGGATGAGGACAGAATAAGCTCATTGGTGCAAGCCCATCCCACCCCACTGCCCCTTTGTCCTCCACACCAGATTAGGGACATGTCCCAAGCCTTGGACCTGGTTTGGATGGTGGGTCTCCTCCTTTGGCACCAGCCCTGGTGCTGGTTCTGAGCTGGACGGTGGAGCTGTGGCACCAGCTGATGCCAGCAGGAAGATTTTTGCTCAGTGTTCTTTCTAGCTGTCACATTTGTTCCCAAATACAATTATTTTGTCTTGCTGAGCTTAATAGGAATTAAAAATCTTTGTGAATCAGCCTTGGAGGGGTGGGGGAGGGAGGGAGGGAGGGAGGGACAATAAACCACAGGCTGGGAAGTGAAGATGGGTGATGTTTAAATGTTCTGCCTGGTGATGTCATCTCGCAGAAGCCATGAAAGAGCTGACCTGTGGTGCCAGGAACAGGGACAAGGGACACATGACTCAGCCCTGCAGCTGCCTTTGTGCCACTGAGTCATCCAGGCCGTCCTGCACCTTCAGCATGAACTTCCCTTGACACTTCAGACGCCATCTCCCATGTTGGAGCATGAAGCACCTCCACGTGCTGGGGATGCTTGAGGGTCTCCAGCCAGCCTCCCTGTGAACACTGGAATACTCTCCAGCTGCATTCACTGAGCACAAGGGCTGTTGCTGGAGATGATTTCCCAGTTTTGTGCTTGATTTGCAGAATCGTAGGATCATGGAGTGGTTTCTGTTGGAAGGGACCTTAAAGATCAACTCGTTCCTACCCCCTGCCATGGCCCTTGCTTGAAGCCACATCCAACCTGGCCTTGGACACTTCTATGGATCCAGGGGCAGCCACAGCTGCTCTGAGCAACCTGTGCCAGGGCCTCACCACCCTCCCAGGGAAGAATTTCTTCAGAATATCTAATCTAAACCTGCCCTCACTTTGAAGCCATTCCCCCTTGCCCTGTCACTCCACGCACTTGCCCAAAGCCCCTCTCCAGCTCTCTTCTAGCCCTTCCAGGTACTCTAAGGTCTCCCCTGAGCCTTCTGTCTTCGAGGCTGAACAATCCCAAGTCTCTCAGCCTTTTGCCACAGGAGAGGCATTCCATCCCTCTAATTGTCTTTGTGGCCCTTTGAGGCTCTTATCCAAACAGGTTACTTTAATTAGCCTGGCTGCCTCTTAAAAACCCTTGTGCTTTTCTGCTTTTGGGTGGCAAAGGCACCTCTGTTCTTTCCAGGAATTACAGATCTGTAAGCACTGGGGTGAAGGGGATGGCAGGAGCTGGTGGCAGGTGAGGGGTGGTTTGTGAAGAGACCTCATCTGTGATGCTCACCGGCAAGGTGATTTGTGCTCAGCAAACCAAAGATCAAACCGTGTGCAGCTGTCAGCTGGGCTTTGGGACATTGTTGTGCTTCACACTGGCACTAGGCAGGAGGTTAAACTGTTGAATCTGGGTGTTGAAGAAAACCCCATCACTCCCAAGGTTATCTTAAGCTGGCTGGGATTTTCATACCCTTCCTTTGGCCACCTCTTCCAGAACGGAGCTGGAACCTCAAGTTATCTCCTTCATACTGGGGTCTGGGTGTGAAAGGACTGGTTTCCCTTGGTCCCTGGCTTCCCAGTAGTTGAAAGAACATGGAAGGACCTAAAATCCATCTCTGCTGCCTGTGCAGTCTCCTCTCCTAGGCCTGAAGGGGGATTTGTCTGCGTTTTGCTGCTGAAATAAAGCAGAGCTGTGGGTGCCCTCTGCTCCTGGTCCACAGCATCCCTGAGCAGATGCTTGGCTCCTTCAGTGCGGGATGGCAGCAGAGAGGGGAGGATCTGTGTGAAGCTGTGTGGCCCTGGCCAGCTCACAGCCCACTGGTGTTGATGGGTTTGATTCCCCGGAGCGCAGCAGGTGGCTATTCTGGGAACACAGCATTTACTTTAGTCGTTTCCTGGCAATTAAGACAGACTAAGCGAGCAATTTCAAAAAAACCCTGCGATCGTTGGGTGTATATATAGCAAACTCACCACATTTCCACTGAGCCCCTCCAAAACCTGCCTTCTGTGCTGAATGAGTTTCTTTGGGACTAAGGTATGTGTTTGCTTGCTTTTTTTTTTTTTGCCTTTTTCTTTTTTTTTTTTTTTTGGAGGCTTTTTTCTGCTCTGCTTATTCCTGGCTCGGCAGCTCTGGCAGACATCCCACCATCCCACAGCCTGGTGCTGCCCAGGGATGCCAGCACAGGGGCTGCTTTCCAGAGAGGTCTTGCCCTGGGATCTGGGATGCACAGGCAGCTCAGCCTTGCCCAGGACTGGGTGTCCTGGCTGCAAGACAAGGTGGAATGCCAGCCAGGGCCACGGCATGGCCAGAGGCTTCGTGCCCGTGGCATGGGATGGTCTTTCCAGATACTGAGGGCATCAGCTTTTGATAAAATCACACTGGACAGTGCCTTTGTTGTCTTCTCTTTTAATATCCATGTTACCATACCCTGGGATAATGGAGTGATGTGGCAAAATGCCAGTGCTGTCATGACAGCTTCCACTGGATCAGGTTGCTCAGAGCCACATCCAGCCTGGCCTTGAACACTTCCAGGGATGGGGCAACCACAGCTTCTCTGGACAACCTGTGCCAGTGACTCACCACCCTCACAGGCAAGAATTTCTTCAGAACATCTAATCTAAACCTGCCCTTTGTCAGTGTGAAGCCATTCCCCCTTGTCCTGTCACTCCAGACCTTTGTCCAAAGTCCCTCTCCAGATCTCTTGGACCCCTTAACATGCTGGAAGGTGCTCTGAGGTCTCCCCAGAGCCTTCTCTTCTCCAGGCTGAACACTGATATCAATGTGATACCAACAGGTGCTCTCCTGACAAAGCTCCTGCTTGCTTTGCATGCTGGAGGATTTCCCCTCCCAGCTGTGGGTGTTTCTTGTTCAGCTCTCAGGCTCTGCTGCCCATGCCCTTCCTGCCCCTTTCAGCTTCATAGGGGTATTTTGCATGTTGGGCTCTAACCTTGCCCTGGTCTCATGTCTTTCAGGGTGTCTGGGGAGGAATATGGCTCCTGACATTAGAATTCAGACTCTCCTTGCCCACTGACTTTCAGAAGTAAATATACCAGCTTTTCTGAGTTTCCCCAGTTTCTAACACTTTGGCCAAAATCCTGGGAGTTTGTGCAGGCTCATGACAGGATCCCAGCTGGTGCTGCCACCCTTCCCAGCCCTCCTGCAGTGTGAGTTATGGGGTCTTGGAGCAACATTCCATTACTGGAGGGCAGCGTTCTGGGATCTCCATCGTGACTGCCCTCAGGATTTATTTTTTTTTTGTCTCACACAAGGCTTTCTGTCCACCTGTGCCATGCAGTGTTATAAACCCACACTACTACCAGTTACCTGTCAAGTTTCCTCTGCTTCCTGTCTCTGCTCTTGTCCGTGGGATGCTGCTGAGAGCCGTGGTGCTTCCCCTCTGACAGCGGGTTCCCCACATGCCTTCCAGTTTCCATCATCCTCTGTGCCTGCCCTTCCGATTCATCAGGGACATCACTGCTTCCAGCCTGCTCACAATAGCTCGGGGTGACAATGTCTATTGAAGTTTTGTCTCTGGGCCCTTCCTGCCTCTTGTTTCTACTAATGCTTGATGAAATCTGTGAAAAAGGGACTGCGGTGATGTTTTTTTATCTTTTTTTCAATGGAAGGCCAATAAAGAAGAAACCACATGGATGTTTTGTTTTGAGGTCTAGAGGGAAATGCTAGAGAGTTGTGTTCTAGCTCATGACACTTCTTGTTTTGTTTGTCCTTGTTGCTGGCTGCACAGCCTGAAAGTGATAAGTTTGGCACTACAGCTGTGAGGGTCTGGTTGAAGATCTGAGATGTGTGAGACCCTCAGCTCCTGGGAGAACAGGTCTTAGAAGCAAATGAAGCAATTCTGGCTTCAGTGATCCTCAAGTCCATGCCAAGGCTTGGCTGGGTGGGTGCTTCCATCCTGGCTGTTGGATGGGGTGGGTTGTCCAGCCCCAGGTACCCCATCCTCGGGGAGGCAGCTCTGCATGGTGTGCCACTGTGTGTTTACATGGGTCCCAGCTTGGGCACCTGGGTGTCACAGCCTGTGTCTAGGGACAGCTCTGCTGAGGGCCTGGCCTGCTCGTTCTGATGGTCACCACTGGGTTTCTGGGTGGCTCTGCCTGAACTCAGTTTCAGTGACTAAGCTGTAAGATGCACTTGCCTAAATACCTCTTTTTCTTTGCAGCTGGACAGGACAGAGACAGCCGTGAACAACCTCAACCCAGCTTTTGCCAAGAAGTTCATCATTGACTACCACTTTGAAGAAGTGCAGAAGCTCAAGTTTGCCCTGTTTGACCAGGACAAGTCGAGCACGCAGCTGTACGAGCATGACTTCCTGGGAGAGTTCTCCTGCACGCTGGGCACGGTGAGTCTGAGGTCCCTGCAGCAAAGGGACCCCAAAACACATCAGCCACAGGGGTGTGGTGAGATTGCAGCTGCTCTTCTTACCTTGTGCAAAGTTTTCTGGCTCCTTCCTGGAAAGACAAATTTAATTTGCTTGTCACACTTCAGCTCTTGAGGTTGAACTGTCCCACATCAGAGCCATTGTCCATTTGTTCAAGTCTGAGCTAATCATGGTGTGGGTCTCTTCTGGTGCTGGCAAAGAGGCATCAGCTGGGGGCTTTTGGAAGTACCTCTGTCTCACCATGGGTTACAGTAAGGGCCCTATTTGGGCTTAGGAAACTTTCAGGTGTTTAAAGTTAGGACTACGATCAGTCTGCCTTTGTATCTCAGTTTGGTTTTTCTCTTTCTGGAAGTTTTGTCCATTGCTGTTGTGTAGCAAAACTCCTCCTGCTTGAGCATGTTGTTGCTGGAATGTGTCTTCTGCTCTTCCTGTGGAAAAGCTTTTGGGACACAATGCGATTTATAAGTTTTTGGAAGGTCTTTTCCTTCATGAGCCCAGACCCTGTTAGAAGCTGGCAGCTACGTTCTCCAAATGTCTTTGTCCTCTGGCTCAGAAGCAGGGAATGAGGGGGATTTTTTCCATCTTTTTGCAGCATCCAGCAGCTGAGGGCTGTGGTACCTGGCACAAATGGAGAGGCTGGGAGAAACTGCTTCTGTTGTGCTCAGTGCTGGGATGGGGAGGAAGGAGGTACTGTAATAGCTTGGGGAGCCAGCCCGAGGTGCTCAGGGAGGCTCGTGAACACAATTGCTTTGTTACACAGACTGCAGCATGGCACTGCCTGTGACAGGCAGGAGCAGAGACTTTGCCACTGCCAGCTCAAGAGCTTGACGTGTTAGAAGAGCACTGACATTTACAGAGTTTGAAGTTTAATGGCTGGAATTTTGGAAGTGCTCTGTGATGACCTAATTCTGCTCCTGCAGAAGTTAAGAGACAGTGCAGGCAACAGCTCTGGCCTACGTTCAGTGGTTGAGTCCAAACCCATCCTTTACCATTGGTTCTGCTGTTGCTGAAACACATCCAGCTCCAGTGTGGGGCAGCTCAGCAAGGGCTGCTTGTGAGGGTCATGGCCTTGGTGGAAGCTGCAAGCAGAGAATTCATGGACATAAGGAAACAGAGCTGAAGCCTTGCTGTTCCTGAATGTGGCTCTACAGCAATCCAGGGCTCTGCAGGCTCGTGTTGGAGAAGAACATTATCCACATGCAGTGGGGAGGAAGGTGGAAGGGTCTGAACCATCTCCTCCTGCTTGTTGGGTCTCCCAGATGGTCTCAACCCTTCTAGTGCTTGGGAAGGTGATTATGTCAAAGATGAGCCTGGACAGACCCTCCTGGGCTGTGGTGGTGCTGGGGATGGGCAGCTGTTGGCAGGTCTCCCATCCAGGGGCTCTCTCAGGACAGCTGATGGTTTTGCCATGGTGGCATCACTGTGTGCTGTGTCTTTGGGCACAGCTGGTGGGCTTAGTCTGCCAGAAAGAAGAGAGCTTGGAACTCTGTAATCTTGCACCAGTATTTTCACTCTGCAAAACAGAACTTGACCTATGCCCAATTTTTGCAACATTTCCCATGTCATCTTCTTGGTGACATTTAGTACACAACAAGACACCAGCTTGGAATGGAGGAATCTTTTAATTTCCCTTTTTTCCCTTGAAATCCTGTTAGCCTCCTCTCCCTGTGGCCAGCATGGGCTTGCAGCACAGCCCAGTCGTGGAGCAGAGGTGGACTGGAGGGGTGGCACGTGTGCAAGGGTGAGGAGGGGGGTGAAGCGAAGTGGATGGGGGCTTGTGGGTTCAGCCACCCTGCTGTGGCTTTCCTGGTGGCTGGAATTTGCCTGGTGAGATGTTTCCACAAGGACTCAGAAGAGGAGAGCAGCTGTGGGCAGCAGCAACTGCACAGTAAGAATCTGACTTTTCGATTCTGAGTTTGCATCGGAGCTCTGTCAGATTAGCTGGATTGCTTAGTGCAGCTAATGAGGTCTGTAGTAGGATTTAAAAGGACAGTTGGATTATTCCCAGGCCTGCAATGACCTCTGTGGCCAAAGGAAATGTAGCAGGGATTAGACTCCAGGCTGGAGGGTGTCCATGATTTCTGCTAGGATTGTGAGACGGCTTGTCCTGCCTGTGCACAGTGTGGCACAGAGATCTGGTTACACTGGCTGGTGATTCCCAGGGACTTGGCTGGCTCCTCACAACTGGAAAGGAGTTTTGCTTTGAAATTGCAAGAATCACAGGATCACAGTATGGTTTGGGTTGAAAGGGACCTTTAAAGCTCATCTAGTCTTGGTGACTCGCTAGATGTGGGATCAGGGCACAGGTAGTTCCAGCAGGTTGCTGGATCTCCATGTGGGCATCTGCACCTCATAAGGAAAAATTACAGGTTCCCCAGATCTGAAGGAGACTGAAACTCACTGAGCTGGGAAAAATCTCAAGGGTTTAATTCATCTCCCAGTTTATTCTGTCTATGTTGTTACAAACCAGAAGTGAAGGAAAGAACAGGCCTTTGGGGGTGCTGATGCTGCACAGGAGGTCCAGAATGATGCTGGAGGAGAGCATCCAGCTTGTAATCAAGATCCACCCATGGAAACGTGTCCTGCAAGCGAGGTGCTGGCAGGGGCCATGTTAGAAATATGTAAAATGGGGTTTGAGAGATTGAGTGCTGATTTTGCTGGAAACAAATTGCAGTAGCTCTGTCTGTGTGAGGACCCACTGACCTCCTCCACTGGTCCCTGGGTTCAGTGGGCAGTGATACTTCAGCCTCCTGTGCCATCACTTCTCTGCATCATGCACCCTGAGGGCTGGGCTGTCAGAGGTGATATTCCCGCTCTCATGATCATCCCTGGATATTGGTGCTTTTCTTCTACTGTTGTGAACACTTAATCTGAATTAACTAACATGAGCAATGATCAGTTACTTATGAGTCTGCTTTTGATCACTTGTACTATCATGGCTTTATTGTCTTTGGCTTCCCCAGATTGTCTCCAGCAAGAAAATAACACGGACTCTCCTTCTGGGGAATGGCAAGCCAGCTGGAAAGGGGATGATAACGGTGAGTTTGCTCCTTTATGTTACTGCTGACTTTGTAAAGGTGGGTGGGGGCAATGCAGGATACTCACATGGGGTCCAGGAGATTGGGGTGTATCTCTTGAATATTTTTCCCTTTACCTCTTGTTTTCCTGGCCACTTTGGTCTGTTTGGAGGACAATTTATTTGGGACAGGGACAGTCTTGCCCAGTGTCCGTCCTGTGCTCGGCACTGTGAGTCTTCTGCTTCAGTCTCAGAAATAAAAAAGACCTCAGTCTGGAGAAGGATAGAGTAAATCTGTGCTGCTCTTGTTTATTATCTGGTACAAGGTGCCTGCTCAGACCTCTCTGGTGCAGTGACAGGTAAGAGGGCTCATTCCTTTTCCAGGGATGGGTAATTTTGTTTGTAGGATGCGGATGTGCCATGGCAACAACTCTCATAGCAACAGCCACTGATTCTGATGCAGACCCCTTCGGGCAGTGGCCTTCCTGCTGCGGATCTCTTTAGCAATGTTCTTTTTAAAAAGAAGAGACTAAATTTAGGTGTGTTTCTCTTCTACCACTGATCATTTTTGAATCTCGGCTGTGTAACGGGTTTTGTGAGATGTGCAGCTGGGCTGCAAAGTTGTGGAAGGAAAGGCCAGTAAGGAGTTAAACTTCTGTCAGGTTAAAAAGCACTGGAAAGGTTTAAAAGCCTGGGACCTGGTGCATCTCCATTGCTGTTTGCTTTAGAGGAAGATATTTTCCTCTCTTAATTGCTGCAGTTAGTCTTTAAATGTGAGAGGAAAAGCTGCAGTGAGGTTTAGAAGCAGGGCCATTCCCAAGGCTCTCAACATCCCGTTCCGATGACTGAGTGGGAAGGGCTGGAAAAGTTTCCAGTCAAGTTCAAAGGTTGCATGCTTTAGAAAAAGGAAGGTGCTGTTTTGTCACTAATGTGTCATCAAACACCCAGGGGGCAGAGACAGCTGCTTCATTTTGTACAACTGATAGGATTTCCTGATCTGGGTTTTCTGCCCTGGCCTGGACTAGTGATGGCAACAGGGTCGTGTGTGGTGGGCACCTCTCCTTGCTGCTTGGCACGGTGCTGGAGCACAGGCCATGGACACCACTGGAGGAACAGGCTTCAGGGAATTTGGAGCCAAAGCCTGACTTCCCTGCCCTCATTTCCTTCAGTTTTGCCCAACTATCCATTTTCTTAACTGAGATGCCACAAGGGTGAATGCAGCAGAAGAACCTTGGCTGAATGGATGGGACTGTGTGGGGGTCCCTAGGTTTGAAGCAAACCTCCCAAAGCAAACCTCTGTGTTTGTGGAAGTCAATCCTAAAATCTTGCTGCACATCTCTGCTGGACATAGCAGAGGGGATGTTGTCATTGTCCGAGCTGGCCAACAGAAGATGCCACCAGCAACCTGTGGCAGGGTGGCACAAGGACATTCCTGGCTTGTCTGCACAGCCTGGCTTTTAGACAGCCTACAGCGAGCCCTAAAGGGCTGGATACCAACGGGGCATGCTTTTGTGGGGCTCAGGAAAGGGCCAATTGCATCCACTTCCCTACAGCTCCTCTTCCTCCTGCTGGTTTTGGTGACTGCTTACACCCACCAGGGACTAAGTGAGAGAGAAAAGTACTGCCATGCCATGGCAATAGGGAACTTCCCTGTGGAGCAGAGGGGAAAACTGGGGTTCGTATGCAGTGAATGGATCCTCTGTGGACCAAAGAGTTCTGTCTGCCATGGGGAGGCCAGGAGCTTGTCCAGGAGCTGTGGCTCATCCCCTCACCCAGCTGCCCAGGCAGATGCAAAAGCTGCATCTCTGCCTCCTCATCTCTGCCAGCTCCCCAGCTCTCCTAAGTGCCAATAACCCTCTGATTGCTCGTTCTGTAGAAAATTGTCCCCTGGAGTTCTGTAAGTTTTTCTAAAAGCCTTGGTGTGATGACACTGCATAACTTCAGTGCAGGACAGCCCCTGGTGAGAGCCAGCAACCAGCCATGCTTGAGACACTGTGCACAAGGACAATGTCCATGCTGTGCTCCTGGCTGTTCTGGTGCTGGCTTCTGCCCTGGGAGAAGGAGGATGCAGCCAGGAATGCTGGGGAACAGCTCAGCCCACCCCAAGAGATCAGAGGAAGGAGAGGTGGGGAGCAGATGCTTGGGCAGGAAAAAAAAGACAAGTGATTCAGTAAATGGCTTGTAATAAAAGTGAATAAATGTGGGGGTTTGTTATAAACATTCCCTTAAAATACCAAGAGACTGATTAGACTGTATTCCAGGCAAAACTGGCCCACTGGGGGTTGGCAGCTGAAGCCCTTCTGGAGCACATGTGAATAAAGTCCCTTAAACTGAAGTGGTCTGGGCTGTGCTCCTGCCTGCTGCAGGTCCTCAGGAGCAATCATGGAATATTCATCCTTGGAGCTGTCTCATCAGGTGTTTTTGTGGAGACATGGCTCAAGTCCTGGGTTCCACCAGCATCTCCCTTAATGGATGGGATGGCTGTTTTTGCCATGGCTGGCAAGGGTTTATATGGCTTCTCTTCCTCTTGGCTCAGTCCTTGGAGGCTTCTCCAGGTCCTGAATGAGCCCTGGTGCAGAAAAGCCATGTGAGACCAAGTCCCGCATGACACCCAAGAAAGGGGTTGATTTTTTTTTTACCAGAAGCTTCATTTTTTGTGCTGAAAATGAACACAGCCTTTCCTTGTCTTCCAGATAGCTGCCCAGGAGCTCTCAGATAACAGGGTGATTACTCTGAGCATGGCTGGCAGAAAACTGGATAAAAAGGTGAGTGGAGCTGTGTCTGGGGGATGCAATGTTAAACTTCTGTCCTTGGATTTAAAGAATCCTGCTTTGGGTGTAGCAGTGACAGAAAGCAGTCCCACTGGAGAAAGCATCAGGGTGAAACCGGGTGAGACCCACTGGCTGCTGGGTGCAGCTGTGCCTCAGTTTCCCCTTTGTCACAGTATTTCTTCCTTCATCACACTTCCATCTTGAGATGGAAGGATTCTGTGTGGCACGGGATCTGTGTATCAGCATGTCTCAGAGACAGCAGATTCACTGCTTCAGTGGCAGCTGTTTGGAATTGCCTCCTGACAGAGCTGGAAGTTTTGATGCCCCTTGACTCTGTATCTTAGATGTGCTGAGAGCTCCTGGCTTGTCGCCTTCAGCCCCTCTGGAAAGGGAGCAAACATCTGCTTCTGTATGAAACTGTAGGGCCTGTCTGTCCAGGGAAGAAGTGTGGATCTCACAGAGGCAGGTAACACATGAGCTTTGCATTGGATATAATGCACAGGAAACAGTGAGCCTCTCTGAATGGCATCTTCTGACCTTATTTACCAGGCAACCAGAGCTATTCCTCTTGAACCAGTGCTGTTGCTAAGCAATCGATGGGAATATTATTTTGTCCTTCTTCCTAGTCTCTCCAGAGCTTGTTTTATTGGCAGGATGGCCCTCAGTTTCTTTGAAAACAGGGTAAAGCAAGCAGGCAGGCAGAAGGGTATTTGCTGGGGCAGAAGATGTGGTTCATCCAGTCCCATTGTTTAAACTGGATGGATATCTGCCTTATCCAAGTGTTTTTTCCCACCTGTTGGAAATGGCTGTTTTCTCACCCATCTACTTACCTTGCCTAGTGCAAGGAGCCAAATGCCCCTGTTAAGAGGTAACAAATAACAAACAACTCCATTTCATCTCTAGGTGTCAGCAGAAAGATTGAGCTCAGTGACCGCCTGCTGTCACCAAGGACTAACAAGATTCCTTTGCCAATTCCTGTACTGCAGGACAGAGTTGCAGTGCTCAAAATCCTACTCATGAGCAAAGGATGCTCAGGTCACTTCATGCAAATTAAAATGGCCCTTGAACGAGGAAATTGGATGGAAAACAGTATTTTTGGGTCATTTTTGGTTATGGATGAAATGCAGCCGTGGGAGCTGGGTAAAACTTGTGTAAGCTTAGGAAAGACAGTGAAAAATTGAATAAACAAAAGAAAACCAAGGCTAAGGTTGCAGCCTGGGGAGTTACAGCACCCTGTACCACACAGCATGGAGCTGGGGAGCATAGCGAGAGGATCAGACATTATAGGAAGGGATTGGATCTCACGGGATTTTGTGGTGGGGTCAGGGGATCGTCTTTGGTGCACACACCGAGCTGAAGCTGTGGGCATCCCTTACTGGCAGCTGTGCCACAAACCCAGCCTGGAGCTGTGCTCAGCCCCGGGCAGCTCCTTCTGCCGTGGCTACCCAGAGGCTGAGACCTCTCTGAGGCTGCAGGCAGGGCCTCCTCCCCATCACAAGTCCGTTCTCTCCGCCTGCAGCTCACTACCTTGATTTAAATGTTGAAGCTGCAAAGCGGGAGCATGTCAGCAGCAGATTCAGCCTGAGGCTCTTGTACCTTATGTCAGATCAGTTCTTGGGAGAGTTGTTGAAAGATAAAATATCTTGCAGAAGAGGAGGTACTTCCACCTGGGACCAGCCATGTGAAGCCCAGAGCTGTCCCTGCCGCCACAGCAGTGGGGACAGCAGGAGGGCAGTGATGCTTCAGCATGGCTGTGGGACAGCAAGTGCTGCGAGCCAGGAGTGCTGCTGGAAGCTGTGCTACAGGGAGCCGTATCTGCTGGAAGAGCCAGCTCTGTCCTCCCTCTCCATGCTGTGCAAAAACCAGTTTGGATCGTTTAGATTCTTGGATCAATTTGCAAATCGATCTGGTCTGCTGAGCTTCTTTGGTTGCTCAGTTTCCATCTCCCACCAGGTTTGCAGGGGTGAGATGTGTGTGGGTTTGATGTTTTAAAATAGCAGCCCACA
This sequence comes from Daphoenositta chrysoptera, assembly GCA_013397915.1. Classification (NCBI taxonomy): domain Eukaryota; kingdom Metazoa; phylum Chordata; class Aves; order Passeriformes; genus Daphoenositta; species Daphoenositta chrysoptera. The sequence goes on along the minus strand of VZRO01000587.1, from coordinate 96,703 downwards.
ATCTTGTGGCTTGGAGGCATCTCCTACCCTGCTTTGAACAGAACAAGGCCGACCAGACTTGCAAGCCAGGCTGATCCACGTGGGATGGCAGCAGACATCCTTCAAAGCTCCCTGCTGCCCTCGGAGCTGCTGCCTCCACCAGCCCACGCTGGGCTGGTGCTGATGAAGCTGCCTTGGGTTGGAGGTTAAGCCAGCACAGGCGGGGTCAGGTACCCACCACTGGTTCTTTAATCCATCTGTGAAGCCTGAAAGTGCCAAGTCCAGGTGGTGGGTGAGCAGGATCCGAGCTGTGCTATAACCATAATGCTGCAGAAGGAATGGCTTGTGTTTCTATCCTACAAACGTGTGAAAAAGGGTAGGAAAAAAATAACCTCATCTCACCAGAGAGCATCCCTGTGAGCCTTTCTGGTCTGCTTCTGTGCCAGAAGAATTTTGACTGAAGCAGGTTGTAGTTTCCCCAAGCCAAAACACTTTGCAGTGATTTATTTTTCTGGCTGGCTTCAGAAACAGGATTTAGATAGAAATGTTGATGGATTTTCTGCTGGGACATCACTAGAACCCATGTGCATCCTAGCTGCCATCTCCTGGGCTGGTTGTGGACAGGAGATCCTGGAGTGTCCGTGTTTCCTCCTCCTCCATGCACAGCCCCTCTCATCCCCACTGCATCACTCAGAAGCACAAAAAGCTCCTGTTCAAACCCATAAAAAGTTCCTCCACCTCTTTGAAAGACTCAGACACCCACCTCCTTCTAGGAGGAAAACCCAGCTGAAATAACTTGAGCTCTCGATAGATTGTCTGGAATATTTGGGACTTAGTTTCTTGTTAGCAACTTCTTGGTTTTTTCTGAATGGGAATGAAGTTCTGCCTAGACAAGCTGGAGTTTCCCTGCCGGTGCCACCAGCGCCTCCCGCCTCCCCGGGCTGCGGGTGCCGAAGCAGCCCCCGTGCTGATTCCCAGCAGGGCTGTGTGTGTATGTGTACATACTCCTCAGAAAGCAGCAGCCCTTTGTCGGAGGATTATCTGAGGAGACGCTGGCAGGAGAGGCAGCACACGCTGACTCAGGGCTGCGTATCTCGGAGGGTGTTACATGATCTCTGTCAACACCAGGGCAGCTCGTTCCTTAAAGATTTCCTCTGCTTATGCTTTACTGCTGTGTGTAGGAGGGTGGATTTTTTTCCTTTCTCCCCCAAGACGCTTCATAATTCTGTTTTTCCTTTGAAACTTTGGATGTTTTTCCAAGCCCAAACGCAGCTGCCTCCCAGCTGGGGTTGTTTTCTGTGGCATCTGTGTCCAGAGAGCTTGTCGGGTACAGGCACACGCTGGGGTGCCAGCACACCCGCCGTGCCAAAATGTGGTGGGGAAATCGAGGGGAGTCACACAAGCAGGACAGGGATTTGGGCAGGATGCTGCCCGTGGGTGCTGCCTGTTTGCCAGTGTGCCTGACCCGGCCCCATGAGGACAGGAGAATGTCTGCAGGGCTGCATTGCCAGGGAAACATTTCTCTTGGATCCCTGCTGCTCGCAGAGCACCGTGTAACCCATCCTGTTCTTCTCCCACCAGGACCTTTTTGGGAAGTCAGACCCCTTTTTGGAGTTTCATAAACCAGGTGACGATGGGAAGTGGATGCTGGTTCACAGAACAGAGGTGAGCAAAACTCCAGCCTGAGCTGCTGACACCCCCATCCTCCATCCTCACATCAGCTCCCCTTGCCCTTCATGGCGCTACCTCATCTGTCACCTGCAGAGCAGGGTGGGATCCAGGGATTTCAAAACCTTACAGCTCTCTTCCTGGCGTCCAGCAGATGCAGATTCACTGAGGCAAAGTCTTGAGATTTTTTTTCTGTACTATCCACTACTGCATCTACAATGCAGAGCGGGAGATGGTGGTATTGAAGCCCAGGATAATCTCTAGGCTCATTCTGGGCTTAGACTGAGCCCTGGACCACTCTCCCTCCACTTGCAAGAGCATCAGAATGAGCTGTGACCTGGGGAGATGGTGGAGAGAGGTGGTGTGAAGTGGGGAAAGGTTAAAATGAGCTTTTGCCACACTTTCACCTAAGCTGGGTGTTCAGGCACCTCCAGTTTCAGTGCATGAGCACTTGGCCTCATGTTTCATTGAGCCAGAGCCACAGCCAAGGAGGCAGAGACCCAGGGTCTTGGTGGATCTGATCAGGGCCAGCTGACCCCTTCTCTCCCTCATTTGTACCTGCTGTGATATTTTGATCTGAGCTCCCTCTGGTTACATTCTCAAGCTGCTAAAGCCAGGGATGTTAGGAATACCAGGCACAGACGGGCAGGGAGAAACAGGCTGGGTTCTGCTTTAACAATGGACTAATAAGTACTTTTCAACTGCTTTTTTTCTTCTCCTCAAAGCTTGTTTCAAGGCTTTTTTAGTTTGCACATAGTTCCCGGCAGCTGGCAGAGAGAGGAGGGGGAATCACTGGAGGGGGGACTCACTGCAGCCTCCATGGCAGAGGAAGAGAGCTCCATCTCACACCCTTCTGTTTCCATCCCTTTCCTTGTCCCCTCGAGGCCTGGTTAAGGAGCCTATAGCACCATCACAGGAAACTGCTGTAACAAAACACAGGGTGAGCTCAGGTGGAAGCAGAAAGTGATGTTTATTTACAAAGTCTCTCCGTATGCTCAGTTTTACCACGTCTCTGTGAAGTCCATGAGGATTTCCTTCACTCACACACCCACGTGCACATGAGCACCAGGATGTTGGTAAAACCTTGTGTCCTGTGGTACCAATACAGGCCATCCTTATAATCCCAGCTCTACTGTTTATTTTTCTGTGCTTTCCCACACACCTTTCTGTGCATATTTGGTTCATATCAACCTTAGTATTTATCCTGTATTTCTGTGGGAGCAGGCTGGGACCTTGCTTGGTTTTCTCCTCATGATTCAGTGTGGGTAGCTGGGCTTTGACTCAACAAGACTTGTTTCTCAGCTGTGGGGATTTGGAGTGGCCTCTAGCCCTTCCTCCTGGAAGAGGTATGGGATTTGGGAAGGTGACTGTGCACCAGCCATTGCTGCAATCTCTATAAGCAGGTCAGGTTTGTGGGGAGCAGATGTCTCTACTGGTGTTGCCTCTGAGTTGCTGCCCAGTTCCTCCACTGTCCTGTCTCACTGGATCAAGGTCTAGCCAACTTTTCTTTCAAGTAATGGATGCTCCAGCAGCCTCCACCTTACCAGCCCCGAATGCACCCAGCTGCCCTGAGAGGAATCCCACATTAGAGGAGCCATCCCTGGAAGTGTCCAAGACCAGGCTGGAAGAGGGCTTGGAGCAACCTGGTCCAGGGGAAGGTGTCTCTGTCCATGGCAGTGGGTTGGAACTGGATTATCTGTAAGGCCCCGTCCAACCCAAACCAGTCTGTGATTCTGTGACCATCTTTGTGTTTTGAGGCGGGATACAAAGAAATAAAGTCCTCCATTCTTGCAGCTTTCAGTGCAGGAATATAACCTGTTCTCAGTCTGATGCTGGCATTTCTCCTGCACAACAGACAGGGCAGGTCTGACAGGGCAGGATTAGTGCACTATTGCAGCCTGTTATCTAAGCACAAGTGTGAATGCTCAGCTGGAGACCCTGGATCCTTCCCCACCCACCCTGGTGACCTGGCATGCTGGGGGCAGCATCTTGGGGTGTGTGGGCTCCCCCTGCTCTCCCAGGCTCCTGGAGGAGGTGTTTACAAATTCAGCTAAGCTGTTCCTGCAGTGTCAGGGTTTCCCCCACTCTCAGTAAGAGCCTGGCTGTCAAACGAGATGCCTGCTCCAGGTCCTGTGCAGCTGTTTGCCCACAGCAGCCATGGATCTCTTCCTCACTGCTCTGTGCTGTGATTGTCCCAGCTGCAAAGTTCCAAGGTTCTCCAGGCCAGATACCCCCCATGTTTGCCTTGCACAGAGAAGGGTTAATTTGCTGCCTGTCCCTGACTTTCTTAATACCCACGTGAATCTCTCTTTGTGAGCACCACACCTTTGTGAAAGAGGATCTTTGCCTGCCCCGAAGGCGCCTCTGATGTACACAGCATGTGCCTGGAGCCCGCTGGAGTTTGCTTAGGTTTCTACTAAGCGATTGCATTCTCTCAGGAAATGTCAAAAAGCATCAATTAATATTTCTCAAGCTCAGGCAGCAGATGTTACACAGATGAGACAAGAGAGCTTAATGTGCCTGGGGCTGTTTTGGCTTTCCAGGGCTGGTTGCAGCATCTTGCTGCTCCATCTTCTCGGTGGTCAGATCCCAGATGGATTCAGGCTGTGTTTGGCTGCTGCACGGCTGTAAGCAATGAGTAGGGGGCAAACAGTGGGATGCAGAGGGCAAAAATAGTAGCTGCTGGCCTGGGAGTTGTGGGGTGAGTGGCTGTGCCCGTGCTCTGAGCATGGCTGTGCCCGTGCTGCCCAGTGTGCCACAGCTGTTCTCTCAGGCAGTTTTGTTTCATTGCTCCCAGAGGTGGATAAATCACCCAACGCAATGAAAACAAACCTCTTTTAACTCACACGTGCTGCAGCCTGAGAAGGGGAGTGTGCTGTGTCTCAGTTATGGAGGCAGGAGAGGGCAGAGACAGCATGCCTGGCCTGCTCCACTGGGAAGCTGGTTCAGGGTCACTCTTGGATCTGTGTCCCTGCTTTGTCCTGATCTCTACCTGTGGATGTGCCCCTTGTAACAGCAGCATCCCTCTGCTCCCACCCCCAGGTGATCAAATACACACTGGACCCTGTCTGGAAGCCGTTCACTGTGCCTTTGGTGTCACTGTGTGATGGAGATATGGAGAAGCTGATAAAGGTAACGGGGAGCCCTCCAGCTTGTATTGTGGGGATCAGCCTCTGGGACTGGCTGTGAAACATCTAAATCCCCATGGCTGGCTTAATAAAAAACCCAAAGCAACAAACCTCCAAAACAGCAAAAAACACCTCATTTGGGGTCTCCAGCAGGAAAGGTTTGGGACTTCAGCAGGTGTCCTTGCAGGAGATAGTTCCTGTGCCTGAGTCTGGTGTGTGCTCCTTCCTCCCCAGGTGGTGTGTTACGACTACGACAGTGATGGGGGACACGACTTCATCGGAGAGTTCCAGACCTCAGTGGCCAGGTTGTGTGAAGCCCAAGATGCCTCTCCAGTGAGTGCTGACATGGTTTTGGGGAAGAATGGGGAAGGGTCTCCTCAGGGCTGGTGATAGACTTTGGTACTTGCACCCTCAACCTGTACTGAGAAGAAGCTGAGTCCAAATTCCTTTCTCCTTCCACCAGCACCATGAGTGACCCAGGCTATGGTTGTAGCTAAAACATCTGAGTTAGAGACAGCTAAGGCAGACTTTGCTGAAAATCAGGCTCTGCTGGGATGTCTGAAGCAGCACCCATGATTTGGGGTTGCCCTGTGGTTTGAGGGGCCAGAAGGGGAGGTGTGACTTGCTGCTGGGGCTGCATCTGCAGCAGGGGCAGTGTGGTCACCAGGAGTGCCAGCTCCCTTGCAACTCCACACCAGTTTTGTGCCAAAGGTGTCCCCATTTTCCCCAGAAGAGCTGGCCAAGACCCTTGGCAGATGCCTCCTGCTTGAAGGTGTGTTGTAAGGCCCCTGGACAGCAGGGGTTTGAACTGCTGTCTTCTCTAGGACTGCAAACCAGGACAAGGCATGGGGGGTGTAAAACACCAGGTGTGGTGCACTGAGTTTCCTGTCCGGGGAAACTGAGACACAAAGGCATGAAGGTGTCCTGTCTAAGACTGCACAAGGTGGTGGTGCCAGAGGCAGGCATTGAGCCCGTTTTTCCTCTGGATTTGCAACCTATAGCCTGGCAATAAAATCTTCCCTTTCAGCACTGGGGGGAGGGTACCCCCAGGACATGCTGCTGGTGGCATCTGCAGCCACGTGGCACAGCCCAGCTCTGCTCTCACACCAGGGTCTGTCTTGTGTGTTACAGCTCGAGCTAGAGTGCATTAACCCCAAAAAGCAAAAGAAGAAAAAGAATTACAAGAACTCTGGGATCATCATTGTCAAGTCCTGCAAAGTGAGTATGTCACTGAGATGTTTCCTTCAGCTCCTGACTAAACTTGGTCTTCTCAGGCTCCCCCAGTCCCTTCTGCCTCTGCCTCCCTTGTGTTTCCAAGGACAGGCCCTGCGTAGCCTGAATAATGATGGCAATTGCTGAAACACTGGGTTTTTGTTTTTTCTTTCAGATAACCAGAGATTTCTCCTTCCTGGACTACATCCTGGGAGGCTGCCAACTGATGTTTACTGTAAGGACTTCTGCTTCTCTTTGTCCAATAATAGTAACACCTATGTAATGGGCAGAACTGGGGAGGAAGGGAGGTTCTGAGTGAGATTTGGCACCAGCTTGGGGTGACTTCTCATGACAGTGAGGAGCTGCCCATTTTGCTGTCAAACCATGTGTGTTTGTGGATTCTGAGGATGCTCAGGTACACCCAGAAGGATGGAGGGAGCTGGCTGGACTTTGGCTGAAGGCCAGACTTTCAAAAAGACCTTCTGACCCCTCACAAAATGTCACCAACTTCTCTCCCCATTTCAGGCTTTAACCACCCATATTTTTTTATGGAAGCTCTCCTTATTCTGAACCCAGATGAGAGGCTTTGGGATGTTAAAGAGATGGTTTTCTGTGTTTTTACTGACATTTCCACCTTCTTTCAAGCTGGACCACAACTTATCAGGAGTAAATAAGCAAGAACATGACAATACTGAGTGAAACCACCACAATGCAGAAGTGGGGTTCTCAATTTCTGCAAACTTTCCTGGTGCAGTATCCAGAGAGCTGCAGGCACTCGCAGTTAGTTCAGTTTGTATTTTGTTGTTTTATCTAAAAACATGATGGGGGAAGAGTAGGAGGAGGAGGAAGAGTTGCCATAGGAACAGCAATGATTGGGAGAGCTTTTTGTGTGCTGTTCTGCCTCTGTGTGCTTTGGTCTTGGTACTGGAGAGTGAATAGAAGAGAAAATCAGTGAATTTATTGGTAGTACAGAGCTCTTGTGTGAATTAGGTCTGAATGCAGAAATCTTCCCCCCATCTGCTGGTTATTGGAGGGCTCGTCCTCCTCCCAAGGCATCTTTGGTCCAAAGGGTGTGTTTCCAAAGGGTGCAGCACTGCAGAAACACCTGAGCTGGGAGGAGGATGCTGCACACACCCCCTGCAGTTTGGAAAGGCCACTGGTGTCCTCCCCAGCGAGGGAGGGGGTGGGGAGGGAAGGGCTGAAGCCACAGAGAAGAGGGTTTTGGGCCCAGTTGCATGCCTCATGTTGGAAGCAGACCAGCTGTGTCCCTCTCAGACCCATTGCCCGAGTCCTGCTCTTGATGACATTGCTTGCACGAGAGGGACCCTGCCTGTCTGACTCCACTGAGCCCCCACCCCGTGCCTCAGTTTCCCTCTTGCTCTCTGGCCATGGTGGCTTGGCCAGAGCTGGGTGCAGGGGCGTAACAGAGGTGAACCACAGCTTTGGTGAGGCTGTACAGTTGTTTGACAAAGAAGCCAGGTCTTCATGGAAGACCATAGGATGGTTTGGGTTGGAAGGGACTTTCAAAGATCATCTCATTCCACCCCCCCGCCATGGGCAGGGACAACTCCCATTAGACCAGGTTGCCCAGAGCTTCATCCAACCTGGCTTTGGAACACTTCCAGGGATGGGGCAGCCACAGCTTCTCTGGGTAACTTTTGCCTCACCACCCTCATCGTGCAACATTTCTCCCTTATCTCCAATCCAAACCCACACTCTTCCAGTTTAAAAGCACATTCCCTTGTCCTGCCATGCCTGTTTTACCAGCCACCCTGGTACAAGGTGGTGGCACGTCCTGGGCTGTGACGTCTTCTTGCCCCAGCCAGGCCAAGGTCCCTTCTCAGGCAAACTGCTGTTTGTCCTCCCTCATTACAGATACAGAGCAAAATCTCCCTCAAAATCCCTGAGCTCAATTTAGCCAGTGGAGTTATTTTGGGTTTGCCTCTTCCCAACTCTTCCTTCCCAGTCATATCAAATTGGGTAGCTCAGCATCTTGCCTCTTCTGACCAGATTTATCTGGGTCTGAGATAGGCATTTCTACAAATGCCTTTAAATAGAAAGCCTAATTGAGGAGGGAGAAAAATGAGTGCCTTCCTGACAGAGTCCCCTGAGAGCTCAGCATATATTGGTCCCTGGGGAAGCCTGGTGAAAAGCAGGTCTTCCTGCCTGCAGCGAAAGATCTGCTCAGGTTTGTGATTCTTTGGTCAAAGACCTTGAAATCGAAATACCCAGATGGCCCGGGCTGCCTTGGTGTCCGTGGGGCTACTCAGTTCCTGGGAGAGGGGCAGGGAGAGTCCTGAGCTGGAGGTGGTGGTGGCTTGCTCCAGGAGTAGGGGCTGCTTGGGGACACCTAATGTGATGCTCATTGATGAACAGTGGAGGTGTAAGAGTGGATGACTTTGCCTAATGTTGTATTTAATCAGCTTTTTGCAGGGAAGGTGGAGAAATGGATTTTGTTAAACTTTTTCAAAAATTTGAGATTTGGGGTTTGAGGGAACTGTGTGTGGGCCTCACAGCAATGAAGGCTTGGTGGCCAGGTCTCTGGTGGCATTTGCTGCCAGAGGATGGGTTTATGCATTTCTCTTGTCCTCCAGGTTGGGATTGACTTCACAGCTTCCAACGGGAACCCCCAAGAACCCTCCTCTTTGCACTACATCAACCCCCTGGGGACAAACGAGTACTTGTCGGCCATCTGGGCTGTCGGCCAGATCATCCAGGACTATGACTCGTAAGCACCCTGCCCTTCTGCCACCACCCCTGTTTTGCAGATGTTTCCCTGGCTTCCCAAACAGGCTTCTGGGATGCATCTGCCTTAATCCAGGGCCAAGTAATACCTTAAGGATGTTATTTACCATAAACATCAGCATGCAGGAGGAGAGGGTTGGGACAGGCTTTCTCCTCTCCCCCCATTGCTGCTGTGGAGAGGAAGGAATGTTAGCAGAGGTGAAACATCCTCTGCTGGGGGCAGGTGCTCTCAGCTTGCTGTTGTTTACTGTTTACTGTGACCCCAGATTGCCTCATTCCTCAGACATCCTGAGGAGTGGAGAAAATATCAGAAAAATGTCATCCCATACACTGAAGAGAAAACAGAACAGAAGTCTGTTGCTCTCACTGTGAGGCTTTTGTGACCAAAATGGATTGTTCATTTTTTAAAATCTCCAGGGTTACATGCCTGCAAGAGATGCCTGTGTTTGGGCAAGAGGATGCTCCCGGTCTCTATGGGAAACAGAGCAAAGCTGGACTCTTTTTTTCTCTAAAGATCAAATTCAAGGGGGAATATCTATTCTCTCTGTTCAACTCCCGTTTAAAAGCACTGTATGTTTTGGGAGAAGCTGTGCAAGCCTGCTTTGTGTGTGTCAGTACACCCATATGTTTTCCTTCTTCCCTTTAGAGACAAGATGTTTCCTGCTCTGGGATTCGGCGCCCAGCTCCCGCCAGACTGGAAGGTGAAGTGCTGTGGCCACCTGAGTGTTTGAGATGGGTCTGTCCTGATATTGCCTGGGCAGGAGCAGAAATGCCAGGGCTTGGTCAGGGAAAAGCTGCTGGGGAGAGGGGGAATGGGCAGATGTGGAATCTCAGCCGGGGAGAAGTGTCAGTGTGGGTGGGCAAGGGAAGGATGGGGCATAAGCAGCCCATTCCTTCATTCTGCACCAGCATGAAAGCAGCAGCTCCCTGGCATTAATGGGCAGAGCCAGGCATGGATTCAATTTCCTGCCAGAAGGCAGGAACGATTCTGGGGAAGGGAAAAGGCCTCTGGATGAATGTGTCAGACGGCAGATAAGTCTGGAAGGCGGCTGGGAGCAGGGGAGCCTTGTCAGAGGCTGCAAGGACTGAAGCAGAGGAGCTTTCCCAAAAACCCACCTTGATCTTTGGTTAGGATTAGACACTGGTCCTGCAAGGGCTGAGCTGTGCATCCTGCTCATCTGGAGGGCAGGGAATGGGGCTGTTCCTGCAGCCTGGCTGGCAGATGGGGAGCATCTTCTCACGGCTGAGACAATGTGCTGGGACACCACCATCATTAATAACTGGCTGGGTCTTTTGGCCGCTCTTTGCTCACGCCCTTCATGTGCATTTTCTTTCTGTTCACTGGTTTTGAGGCGTTCCCAGCTTCAAGCTGGGGTTGAATCTCAGCGAGCCCTTTGTGTTCTGTGGGAGGGGAGCTGTGCTCTGAGCTGAGCACAGCGGGGCACGTAAGTCATGAGCAGCTGGGAACTGGGCTGGGAAGCTCATCACTGCCAGCCCTCGTGGCTGGGGATGTCCTGCCCGCTCCGGCTTTGTGCTTTTCTCTGCTCTCCTGGCAGCCAGAATTCATATGACTCAAGTGGGAGCTCTTGCTGTTTGCCAGCCACAGAAGGAGATCCCTCCATGTGCACTTTGGGGCTGATTCATCCTCCTTGGCCTGCAAATGTCTCTGGTCTGTCACTTTATCACTTTTGTTGGGAAAATCTAGGTAGGCAGCTTCCAAGGTTTAAGAGCCAGATGCTGCCAGGGATTTATTACTTGGGGAGAAGAATGGGAATGGCAAATGCAGCAGGGATGGAAAGGGCACAGCAGCTCAGGATCATCATGGAGAGCATCCTGTTCTGCTGCCCATGTGTGTGAAGGGCATTGCTGGGTTTGAAACAGCCCTTCTGGAAAGACTGGGGGTGGTTACTGGGTTGAGGGTGCTGGCTGGGGGCTCTGCACATGCCTCCTGCAGCCTCTGGTGGGTCTGGAGATGCTCTGTAAAAGCTACCAGAAAAAAAAACCCTTGTTTTTTCCCAGAATGATTTCTAAGCCCAAATAAACCCCAGTGGGAAGCAGCTTCTCCCTCCCCAGGTGCTTGACCCGTGCCTACAGGTCACCCATGACCCATCAGTTGTCTCGTGTTATCAGTGGGGCCATCCCCGGTGCATCTCCCTGCACCTCTCCACCTGGGACTTCATCTCTCCCCAGCTCTTTCTGAGCATCACTGGCTCCACTCACTCATTAAAGATTTTCTGGCTTTCGAGGCTTGTTGGGTAGTTTCAAAGCCGAAGCAGCAGCTCTTCATGAAGACCTGTGGCAGTGGACAGAAAGCAGGGACCCAGAGACCCAAGTAAAGATTGCCAAGAGATACAAGAGGTATAAATGGTGCTTTGTGCTCCCGTTGCCATGGCTCCCCCAACGCTTCTCAGGCACCCGTCGGAGCGAGGTGTTTTGCACACAAAAGTCGCGTTGGAAATGTCAAAGAACATCTTGCCGTGTAACAGCTCTGTAGAGAGCCTCGAGTGGTTTCCTAGCAGGGAACAGGAGAGGGGAGCAGATGGGTTGTGGTTTCTGGGGGATGAGCAAAGGCAAGGCAGCAGCAGAGAGGGGGATTCTTAATGTCGGAGCCACACAGGTCACCTGGATTTGGGAGACGGGATCATCAAGGAAGCTGGCAGCTTCACTGATGTGCAACCCCCATCCTTTTGCCTTTTGTATATATACATATATATATGTATATATATANGTTTCTCCCTGTGAGTTACTGGGGAATGGGATACCTGTAGGTGCTCTGTGTACATTTAACTGGACTCCGCAGAAACTATTTTCAAAGTACAAGCTGAATAGGGAATTACATCCTTTCTTTTAAATTTTTTGTTATTTTGAAGCCCTTCTGTTGATTTTTTAGCAGATACATATATAGAGAGAGATATAGATATATATTTATATATATATGTAAAATTCATAAAAACTCCAGAGGAGGTTTTGCAACACTTCTGCCACGTAGGGGTTCTGCTCTGTAGACAGTGAGGAACACTTCAAACCATTTCATTGCTTCTTAAAAGAAAGAGAAATCCCTCTTTTGCAGTGCAAAACATGGAAATATTTCTGCCTGCCTTGTCTATAAATACTCGTGGCAGAATTTTGAACATCTTCTAAAAAAAAAAAAAAAAAGGAAGCAAGCCCATTGCAACCACAAATCAATTGAATTTGGGTATATTGCCCAAAATCAAGGCGTCTGTGAGAAGGGGTGTATGCAAAACACAGCCATGCATTGAGCTTGTCTCTGACCTGGTGGCTGTGAGTGTTCCTGGTTGTGCTCTGCAGGCCTGCAGAGACCTGAGCAGGCTGTGGCCAGTCAGGCAGCCCATCAGCTTTGCAGCACGGGGAACACTTTTGGTTGAGTTTGCTTTTGTTTGGTTGCTATTTCCCACCCCACAGCCTCTTGTAAAAACAGTTTCTGCTGCTTTCGACACAATGCCCAGCATAATTGGAAAGTCTGATTCAGACGCGTGTTGTGTTTGCAGCCTCGGGAGGACTCCAGCCTCAGACAGTGCTTTGGAGGACACTCGTTTTGCCAGCATGGGGAATATGCATATCCCCAAGCAATTCCCTTGCTGAAAAGCTCAGCAAACCTCCACCCTTCCGAGAGGGAGACAATATCCTTGTTTTGTAACGCTGGCACGAACAGGGTGGGAGCTTTTTGTTTCAGAGTCCTTGAGCTGGTGGCCTGAAAGCCCAAATGACCTCTTCAACTTTCAGAGGTGCTGGAAGAGGCTGTTGCACATCCTTGATGCTCCTGAGAGTTTGTTTGCTTCTTAGAGTGCCTAAATTGCTGGCTGCAGAGTGAGGAATGCCTAACCCCACACATCTGGTGGCTGTTCCACCAGCAGGCTGTTGACCCACACCAGGTTCATACTGGAAGCCAGGAGCCCTCTCTTGCAGCTGGGCTGCTGAGCTGCCTTTGCTGGCAGAGACAGGTTCAAAGCAACTGCTGTGTGCGGGCTGTCTGCTCTTGCCCATGTCCTACAAAACCCTCAGCTTGAAAGCAGGTGGTGGAAAAGCTACAGGATCTTGGATGTGCTGTGGCATCATCCTCATGCAGAGATGGGGAATGGAGATGCTGCCAGGAGTGGGACTCCCTATGATGAGTTTGAGTTTTCTCCTTTTATAACCTGCAATAGCATGAAGTCATTTCTCCTAGTGACTGGTGAGATGGCACAACTGGCTGAGAGCCTCCCTTCTGCCCACTTCACCTCTGGGCTGCCAGCAGGAAGCCACGTGGACAAACCTGCTTTGATAACTGTAGAAGAATGTATAGTGTGATAATTTCAGGAGACTCCATGATGGAGCGCTGGGGAACTGGTTTATCCTCAAGTGCTGCTCAGCCCTGACCACGTTTGTGTTTGGTGTTTGGGTAGCAGAGGGCTGGGAGGTGTCACTGACCCAGCAGGATGGACCATAACTCTGTGACTACCTGGTTCTGCTCCAGGGAAGCATCACACCTAAACCAGCCCTGCAGCATCAGCTAAACTGATGGTGAGCTGCCTGCCCTGCACTGGCCCTCCAAGTTAATTTGGGTCTTTTCTTCTCCACAGGTATCCCATGAGTTTGCCATTAACTTCAATCCCAGGAATCCATTCTGTTCAGGTAAGCATCTACCAGGCCTTTAGGACTCCTTAGGTGCCTTCAGTGCCTTCTGTCCTTCCTCTGCATTTCTTCAGTAACATCTTCATCCCTGGAGGTGCAGAGCATTTCTTCAATAACATCTTCATCCCATGTCAGCATGGTTGGCACTAGATGATCCCTAAGGTCCCTTCCAACCCGAACCATTCTATGGTCAAGGGGATTTTTCAAGGTGCGTTCAGACAGACACGAGGGGTGAAGCAGAGCACATGCTGAAGGCACACTCAGAGGAAAGCAGAGAAAATTTGGGGTTGTGTAGGAAGGCCCAGGGTAAAATGCAACTGGATTCAGACTGTGTAAAATCCGCCTTCGCTCTGCTGTCTGGTGTGTCCTACCAGCCGTCTGCTCCCCCAGCAAGGCTGCAAGAAACACAGGGCCTGTTTAGCAGATGGGGAATTCAGACTTAATGCTCCATTTAGCAGCTGAGAGCTGCTCACAGTGATGGCTGAAGGACTGCTCAGATCCTAAGTGGTGAGGGCTACCCTGGACCCTATCTGTTTTTTGGTTGTGTTCAGAGACCAGGAGTGACTTTTCTTTTTTCTCCTCCTCCTTGGCTGATTATGAGATTTTTTCACAAGCCCAAGGGATGCCTTCATTGACTGTAGTTGCTACAAGGGCTTCCCTACCACAGAAGGGCTGAGGACCCACTGCAAAGTGACTAAAGAGCAAAGCTTGGGTATTCAGAAATTTGGGGTGGAAGAAATTTGTGGATCTGGATGAGTCAGGCAGGAAGTGGGGGGAATAGATCTAACTTCAGCTCCATGACAGCTAGTGATTCCTAATTGGGCATACTGTGGTCCTGGGTTGTGACACTCTGTAGAGCCTGGTTTCTCTGTTTTCCCTGAAGGTGTGGAGGGCATTGTCCAAGCATACTCTGCCTGCCTGCCCCACATCCGCTTCTACGGACCCACCAACTTCTCCCCCATCATCAACCACGTGGCTCGTTTTGCAGCTCAAGCCACCCAACAGGAGACTGCATCGGTAAGTCCGTGAGATTCCATGAGGTGATGGCAGTCCTGATGGCTTTGGGCAGGGGAACACAAGTCCTGAGCTGGGTTTCGTGCCTTTCTCTCCTCTGTGGGTCCGGCCTTGCCAGTGACCAAGGTGTCCTCTTAGGGGTGTGAAGAGCATCTGAAGTCTGCAAGATAGAGCTCCCTTGGGTCCCTGTGGCAGCAGGCTGTCCATGGAGGGTGGTGGATCTGGCACCTGGGTTTTGCTGGCCAAAACAGCTCAGCTTGGGCATCAGCAGTTGCATGGCAGGAGACGTTGGGGTAAAAGCTTCCCTGATTCCTGCCTGGAGCAAAGCAAGATCACACCTGAAACCTCTTCCCCACGAGGACCTTTTCCAGCCTTGCTGTGAGTGCTGTTGCTCTTTCCAGCTCCAGGCATAAGGAAATACTGAATTTGGTTTAATTCAGCAGAGATCCAGGTCGCTCCTCATTTTTTCGTTTTCTCTGTCGCTGTCAGTGGGGGAGGGAGAGCCCACGGGCTTAGCACTGAGCAGAGGCGCTAATCGTATGCAAATTGCACCCCTCTGCTGGCACTAATAGTTTAATCAAGGGAGATTTTAAATAATGGGCACTAATAGTGGCGTCAGAGGCAAGCCTAGCTTGGCTCGGGAGTTTTTTTGGCAGCACAAAGCGTTATTGATGAGGGATCTCACTCCCCCGGGGTCTTCTCCTCTTCCATCCCATCTTCAGCTCGTGCATCAAAGCCACCCCTGGTGCTGACGGCTTCAGTGGCTTCCTGGACCTGCCCTCCTCTTCCTCCTGCTCTCGCTTGCTCCCAGCATTTCAAATAAAACCACAAAACCTCGTAGTTTTTCCATAGCAACATAGATCACAAACAGAGCCCTCAGCTCTTAAGGGATGGGAAACTAAAACATCCTGGGGCTGGGGGAGGGACAGAGGGATATTACACGATTTGACTCTTGGGGAAGGATTAATAAGCTTTGGGGAATTAAACTCACCTTTCCAGCAGGGTCCCTGCATCCAAACCGCCCCTTTTCTTACCTCATGCTGTTCAATGCTGCCTGATCCCTTCAAGTCCTGATCACCCGCTGGAGCCTAATTGCTGATATCATTAACAAATGGATCGGGAATCATCCCAGGAGCCCACGTGGATGCAGAGATCGGCCATTTTAACAACAAAAAGAGGAGGAAGGCGGCAGGTGCTGCTGGGTTGGTGTGCTGTGGACCCCCCAGCCTGGTCCCTGTGCACCAGCAGCTCTGACTGGCTTGGCAGAGGTGTCACCCTGGCAGGGTACTGCAGCTGGAGCCCGGAGGTGCCACCAGCACCCCTGTCCCACTGTTATTTACTGACACCACCAAAACTGTCAATGCTCTTTGGGGAATCTCCCACTGACGCTCTCCAGCAGTGCCCGCTGCTCCCTTGCCAATAGTGATGCTCATCACCCCTACACAGCCCCTGGGCTTTGAGGCTGATCCCCAGCATCAGCTCTTCCTCCTTTTGACCTCTGAAATATGTTGTGATAAACATTTGACAAGCTCTGCCTCCCCACCCCTTTTCCTGCATACTTTCCAGCATTTTTCTCTGATCCTGTCATGGATTTCACAGAAAAAAAAGTAACAAAGGGAATAGCCCTTTCCATCTTTCCAGTAGAGAGGCCAGGCAGGGAAGGGGAGAATCAGCTTAAAGTCATTATCAGCTGCTCCCCTCAAGGTTTTATACTCTTCCTCCCATACTGGTTCCCAGACAGGGCGAGGTCTGAGTCCTGCTTCCAGTTATGATCAGTGCAGGTCCTCTCCTGAAGTTTAGTCTTGTCCTGCAGACTCAGATGTTGCAGCCCTGCTCTGCAGATCACCGTGATTTGCTCTCAAAAGTTCATATTTAGACAAAAACTAAACCCTGGGCAGTGCTATACAGGCAGGGTTAATTCATCAAAAGGGACTGGAGTGGGGAAGGGTCTGGCTTGGGAAAACCTCCTCACTCGTGTCCTCAGGTTGTGTTTAAGCTCTACCCAACCTTGTTTGTACTTGGAGTTTAGCACTGGAGAGCATCAAGAGAAGATGAAGCTTAGGGAAGGTTTCAGGAGATGTGGGCTGGAGGAAGACCAGAAAAACAGGCTTGGGGCAGCACTCCCTCCTTTGCTTTTCCAGGACTCTGCACTAGTGGTTTTCAGAGGAAATGGAAAGAATGAGGGGAGGAACAAAGGGCTTTAATGCTCTTAAGTGCTTGTGTTCGTCATTTCTCCAGCACACACAAGCTCTGTAATGTGCTAAAATTGAGCCATTACTTCCCCTGGAGATGGAGGAGATGGGATTTTGGGGGGTCCACATCCTCCAGATTTGCTGAGTGCAGCAGGACCATCTGTCCATCTGTTTGTTTGTCTATCCTTCTCTGCAGGACAGGCCCTGGTGCCCTACTTTTCCCAAGGGAAGGAGAGCAGCTCCTGAGGCTGCTGCTCTGTCATCCCCCAGCTTGCTGGTACCCTCTGCATCCCTCCTCGGTGCTTCCCATACCCATGGCTTTGTACAGGAGATGGACAAGCCCTGAGCACGGGATGGCCCCACAGCCTGGCAGGGCGGTAGAGGAGATGCTTCCCATCGGGGCAGGGAGATGCTCATGGGGAGCACCCCAAAACACCCCCCACTGTGTGCAGGCAGGAGGAGATTTCATCTCCCAGCTGGGCTCATGTCCCAACCCTGACCTCCTCCTGGCCCTGACATAAAAGTCCTGTACAGTTTAGAAGTTGGGTTTTTTTCATCATTAAGTACAGTAAATCAGTAATTCAGAAAAATATTTTGGGGTGGGAGCTGATTTGTTATTGGTTTAAGATCTTTCAAAAGCCAGGGGGAATAGGAACACCTGAATTTCTGGGTTCTGCTAAAGGGAGTGATGCCAGCTGTCCTGGGAAAGGGTGAACCTCACTCCCAAATCCCCAGGGACCTGCCAGCCTTCGACATGTGAAGCACCCTGGCCACTCACAGCCCGCAGTGTGAGGGTGTGCTGGCATCCCACTGGGCCTGACCCCGTGCCCTCCCCTCCGCAGCAATACTTCATCCTCCTCATCATCACGGACGGCGTGATCAGCGACATGGACGAGACGAGGCACGCCGTGGTGCAGGCGTCCAAGCTGCCCATGTCCATCATCATCGTGGGCGTGGGCAACGCTGACTTTGCTGCCATGGAGTTCCTGGACGGGGACAGCCGGGTGCTGCACTCCTACACCGGCGAGGAGGCCGTGCGTGACATCGTCCAGTTCGTGCCCTTCCGGAATTTCCGCAACGTGAGTGAGGGCAATGGGGGGGTGACCACGGGGAGAAGTGGGGTGTCAAACTGGAAATGATCCTGGAAGTGGAACAACCATGGTAGAGGCACACAGAGGCAAGAGGTACCTGCCTGTCTGACCCGTCTTGCCATCCCTCAGGGATGCTCCGGCATGGATCACATAAATCAGCGCTGCAGGCAGGAGCAGGGAGGGGTAACTGTGCCCTGCGGCTCTGCAGTGGGCTCCACCTGAGCATGTCACGTTTCTCCACCCCCCTGTCAATGTCAGACAGGTGGGAGCAAACACCAGTGACTCGGAGCAGGGTCTGGGTTCCTGCAGCAAGCTGGGCCAGCACTGGGCTCACGTCCCTCGCCACAGTCCTGTGCTTGTGTCTCCCACTCAGGTCTTACCCAGCCCCCCTGATGTGCCACACGCCGAGGGCTTCGTGCTAAATTGTCCTGAGGATGAGCCCTGTGCCCCCCCGTCCCCTGTAGGAAGGAGCAGTGGTGGCACTGCCCCTGCATGTCCCCTCTGTGGGACAGGTCCATGGCAATCATCCAGGAGACAGCTCTGGGACAGAGGCTGTTGCTGGCACAGGATTGATTGCCAAGGATGCAGCTTGTGTTTATCTTCCCCTTTCTTACAATTGATCAGTGTCTTTCTCTTTCACCTCCTGCTGCTCATACCATTTTTTTTCTGACCTACTCAGGATATTTTATTCTTCTGTAGCAGTGAATTATCTCCTGGAGGGAAGGGTAGTATAGAATATAACAATCCCAGGTGTATAAAATGCTGGCTATCAGTAGACTCTAGAGGGTGTTAAATGAAATGCCAGGATCGGAAGTTGGGGACAACACAGCCATGTTAGCTCAGTTGGTCCCCTGTGGCTGTCCTAACGCTGGTGTTGGTTCCCTTTGGCTCTCAGGTCCCCAAGGAGACCCTGGCCAAAGCTGTGCTGGCAGAGCTGCCCCAGCAAGTCGTGCAGTACTTCAAGCACCAAAACCTGCCACCCATCAACTCGGAGCCCGCGTAGAGCTGTGCCAGGCTGCACCCTCTGCATGTTGCCGAAGCCTGTTGGTCCTGCCGAAAGCACGTTCCACATGCTTTTAAGAGAAGAATACCCTCCCTGAAACACTTTGTACTTCTTAATTTAATTGCTAAGTTCTTAAGACTCATCCCAGCAAAGCGTCTGGATTCATTTTGTACAGTCTTGGCCCGAGGTAACACTAAGCAGCCTTGGTCCTGCTCCGTTGAGTCACTTTTCAGTATTGAATGTACTTTGTATAATTTCAGTGGTACAGGATACGATTTTTATGATCAAAACTTGCTTTTTCCAAGCAATGAAATGCTTAATATATTATTATCATTCAATGAAATGGTCGTTGTATAGTTCATGTATTTGTGTTGTACCTGTACATCTGTCAGGTTCCGTGTTCATTTTTATACTGTGTACATGTTATATTTGTTATACTCAGGTTAATAAAGAAACTTGGACATTTAAAACAAGTCTCCTAGATGGGAAGCTTTGGGAGCAGCTTACGCTGTCAGCAGTGCTGGGAGTTTGGAGTTACCCTGACAGGGCCTGTCCTGGTCCCTCAGATGCTCTGCTGGCTGTGCCCCAGGATCAGCAGCATCCGAGGGAGATTTAGTGAAGGTGGATATCCTGGGGAAGGCAGCATGCCCTTCATGCCTGCCTGAGCTGAGTCTGTGCTTGGGAAAACCCCGGTGACCCCACAACAAACCATCAAACGGAGTTTCATGGTTCACTGCTGCTTCAACTTTAGCAAATTTTCCAGGTCTTGAGAAACAAAAGCTCCCTGCTGCCTGGGAGAAGAAGGGCTGGGTAATGAAATCCTGCTCTCCAGCAGCTCCTTTGAGCTGCTCATCAGCAATGTGCTAATTGCTGCTTTCTGCTGCTCATAACTAGATTGAGGTCTTTTGAAGCTGAGTATGCTGTTGAATATCCGGCAGGGATCACCAGCCCTACTCCGAACTCAAGGAGACTGGACCTCCCTCCTCCCCCTTAGAGGAAGCTTTTGAGGGGGGAGGTTGCTGTCCCTGTATAAAGCCTGCAGCCCTCTCTGCACAGGCGTGTGCTACTGGTTGTGCTCTCTGCCACCGACCACCCAGCAACCTTGTGGCTGTCACTGCTGTCACCGAGTCACCAGCACACAGACGGCCCCGGGCACTCCCACAGTGAGTTGGCTCTAAGCACAGTGCTGGGTGAGACCCCATCCCTTGGGGGAGGTGGGACTGCTCCGTGAAACATTTGCCTTGCAAAACCTCCTGGAAGGGAAAATAAACAACCACCACCACCCTTTTCCAAAGGGAGAAGCAGCCTTTGAAGGGTGGCTTGTTTAAAAATAATGCTGTATCCAGCTCAGCTTCCAGATCGAAGTCTGCGGCTTTGGAAAAATTACTTTTTTTTTTTTTAAATTTCCATAAGAGAACCTCACATGCAGCTGCAGGAGCTCGTAAGCTCTTCTGCTAGTAGAGTGTTTGTGGGGGTTTGTCGGGTTTTTTTAACACCTCACTGAAGCTTTAACAACTAGCACAGACAACAAGCGGTTTATTGAGCTGTCCCTGGGGAGGGGATGAAGCACACACTATGCAGTCATGGTTTTTTCTTAAAAATAACCAAAAAAATGTATCTAAATCCACCAGTGAATGAGAGTTGCTGGAGCCAGCCAAAGCCAGCTCTTTGTCTCCAGCTTTGGCGGCCCAGGGCAAGGTTACTGCCACAGCTGCCCTTTTCAGGTCTCATTTATCCTCCATCCCATGCACTCCTCACTTCCCAGCACATCTCCCAGGGCACTGAAGTATTTTAATGTCAGATGGCTTCTGATGTACGAAGGTAAATGGGACCAAGGGATGGAGTGAGGAGCTGGGACAGCTCTGCAGTTTGTTTACACGGGCCAGGCCCTGAGAACAGCAGAGCTGCCTCAGACTCAAAGGCATCCCCCAAGTGTCCTATTCCATTCTTTTAGGAACAGGAGAAAGGCAGAGGGCCCTCACACCTGCTTCTCCTGGATTATGTTTCCTCCTGGCTCAGTATAAACACCATCTCACCTGCAGCCCACCACCACATCTACCACAACTGGCTGGCAACTCCCACTGTAAATTTCTGTCTAAATCAGGCATTTTGACTGCAGCTGTGCAAGATACCACTCAGGAAAATGGCCCCAGCATGCTCAGAGCTAGGGCAGGCTGCTCTGACTCTGCAGTCAGATTATTGATCTAGTTTAATGCCAGGGAAAACACCAGCAACTCTCATACTAATTCCTCAAGGCTCTTGCCCATGCAACTTTAATAAAAAAATGCCTTCTTTTTTTTGTGCACCACTTCCATTTCACTCCATAGCTCAGTAAGATCAAAGTCACCAAAAGCAAAGCATTAGGGAGGCTGCACGAAATCTATTTATTTTCCACCTGGAAGTGCCATAATTACAGTAGCTAGAGAGGAGGCAGGAGCAACTCTGGAGCAAACAAAAGAGGTTCCAGGCAGCCCAGAACAGGGGAGGAATTGCAGTGTGTTTGTAAGGATCTGACTGTAGAACAGGGCTCTGCAAAGGGAAAGGGTATTTGGCGAAGGATAGCTTCATTGTGAGCACATCTCTCCACATTTCCTTTGGAAAGCTCAACGCTCAAGCTAAGGCATGAATCCACTACAGGCCTTGTTTTCTCTTTTAGCCAGCTGCTCCCTCCCAAGTCCCTCGGTGTCACGTCCAGGTAACTGCCCGTGGGTACACACTGACCAACTGCTGTCTCACAAGTGTAGTACATAGAGCAGGATTGCAGAAGGACACTTCCACCCCTGAGCAGCTGAGCTGAGCTGTTCCAACCCTCCAAACTCACAACAGCACACTGAGATTAAAAGGATGGGCCCTCAGCCCTACTTCTGCAGTTCTCCAGCTTCTGTACAAAGGAGTTTGGCTGAACAGGGGAATCCCACCACGCTCTGGATTCATGCCCTGCAGGACACTGCTGCTGAAAAGCTGCATGACTTGTCAAGCCCTGGTGCTAGAGCAACAGCCTTTGAGCAGAAAAGCCAACTGCAGTTCCTGTGAACTCACTCAGACCAAGTTTTCCATCATCACCTCTGCTTTTGTGGGAAACTGACCTACACCTCTCCTGGATGGTGGTTTGAGGGAAGGGCTGGTTGGGTAGAGCAGAAATTGATTAATGGAATGAGAACAATTATGAATGGCACAAGCAGAGATAAAAAAATGCATTCAGAACGTCTTTAATCATGTAACACTAAAACTTCTTTACAGTGTCATGGCAATCTACACTTTACCATCTGCTCAAATTTGGTTCTGCCCCCATTTTTCAAATACAGAATAAAAATGACATTTTAAAACAGAACACATGGCTGCTTCTACAAGACTTCACTGTTCAAGTGATTATTTTTTGCCTGTTAGTCTTGTATAAACTTCTTAAATCAACACAATTCTTTCCATAAGAATTGTAAAAGATAAAGCTCTCTCCTCCATACCCTCAGACTTTCATTACATGGTTAAGTGTGCCTTCTGCTTTAGGATGGCAGCTTTTCTTCCAGGCTCAGTATGC
>VZRO01000587.1:61258-74492 GCA_013397915.1 Daphoenositta chrysoptera | reverse complement strand
GGTGGGGGGGGAATAATGAGTTACTTTAGGAGTATCTGAGTGTATTAAAGTTGAGAGGTTAGCTAGAAAGATTATATTTGGGGCAGAAGGATGCAACAAGCATCCACCGGGGCTTTGGAAGATATTCTGCACTACATTACACACGGAGGGATTTTGTTATGGACCATCAAAGAAACTGTTGCCACGAAAGACAGAAGAGACAATCTTCCCGGTGGAATTAATAGTGCCTTCGCTGTCCGAGCTGGACTCGGAGTCGCTGCTCCCCGAGTAGGCGCCCAGGCCCGGCAGGATCCCAATGCACACAGCTGCTGAGGGACAGTGCACTGTGGAGCCTCCCACTGAGCTGCTCCCCAAGGGAACACAGGAGGGTTTTTCTGGAAGAGAGAAACCTCAGTCAAAACACAGACTGCAGGAAAGGGCTTTCAATCAGTCCAGGAACCGCCACGTGTCGCTCACCTGCTCTTCCCACATACGCGGCGGATGATTTCAGGATTTAATTAAAGCATAAGGCAGCTTTATGCTGTAATAAAGCCATTCTGACAGGAAGAACTTGCTACCTCAGGGGATTTTTTTCTTCTCATCACTAGTTTAAGCCCAGCTCTATGCTGGCATTACAGATTTTTTATTCTAAAGTTGTCAGTTTGACGCTTGTCAAGTACCAAACCCACTAAATAAGAATAAATGGCTCTGCTTTGAGTAATTGAGTATTTTTTTTCAATATAACAGCACAGTTAA
Organism: Daphoenositta chrysoptera; assembly: GCA_013397915.1. Lineage (NCBI taxonomy): Eukaryota > Metazoa > Chordata > Aves > Passeriformes > Daphoenositta > Daphoenositta chrysoptera. The sequence goes on along the minus strand of VZRO01000587.1, from coordinate 73,757 downwards.
GAAAAAGTTTTATTCCATCGTTCTGCTAGTCAACATCTCCCATCTTCCATGGCTAATTAATTATTTCTGCTGTTCTGAAAGTTTACTGAACAGAAGGAGATTCAGGAAGCGCCTTGGGTTGTCGTTACACAATTGCAGCTCACCCGATTTGTGTCAGAGTATCTTGACAGCAAGTCAATTGCAGCCCTGACAGCTAAAGCTGAAACACAACTTAATTTTTCTTCTAGTTCCCCACAATTTTCTGAAACAAATTGATTTCAGGATGGACTGAATCACTTCAGAGCATAAAGCTGAAGTGGATGTATACAAATACATCCAGTGCTGCTGTGAAGAGGAAGGGGATGATCTGTTCTCCATGTCTCCTGCCCACAGAACAAAAATTAGGGTTGAAATGCACTGAGGAGACTTCCATCAGTTATCAGGTTAAACTCTTTGAGATTAAATCAGTTAAGTGTTAGAATAAACTCTCCAAGGAAGGTGCACAGTCTCTGTCTGTGGAGACTTTAGAGGAGTTTAGACAAACATCTGTCAGGACTGGTTTAGGCAGGGGACATCCTGATAACCTGCAGAGGTTCCCTGCAGCCCTATTTTCCATGAAGGCTGTCAGCACCCACACTTACTATTTCCACTGCTTTAAAAGAGAACATGCCAACCAAAGTCCGTGCTGTCTTGCCCAGTGAAGGAACAGAAAGGCAAAACCTCTATGAGATTTAACCCCAAGTCAATTGCTGCTCAGTGACAGACACACAGCTTCCCACATGCAGAGGTTGGGACATACCTTGATTCTTTTCGTCGTGGTCAGTGTCTAGTTTCAACCTCTTCACACTGTTACCACCATCTGAACTGTGGAAAAAATAAGAAAGTGTCTTGTTCCTTATAGGCAACCACGTAATTATTGTGAAGTCATTGTTACATCTTTGCCTCAAATGCCATCAGGGTGCCCTGATGACCATCACCACTTCCAACTGCCAGTAACTGAGGCTACTTGGGGAACATGTGGGATCCAAGGAAGCATCAACACCTACCCTACAAGTATCACTTGTTAACCTGGGGAAGGAACACGCCTTGTGGAGTCCAAGTCAAACCCCTTGCACTGCAACCCAGAGCTGCCTATTCAGCAGGATGTGCCCCACAGGAGAATGGGAATGACTACCTGAGCTTCAGGCACCCACATGACCACAGCCTTGCACCTGTGGAAGACTACCACTGTTGCTGGTGCCAACACCCATGGCTTTTCCCTTCCAGGGCTTCCTTCCCCTCCTTCAAGCATCTAGAGGGCCTGTTCTAAAACATCTAGAAATGCACCCAGTAAGCTCAGACAGTTTTACAGCAATTCACACTGCTGCAGCGTCTAGAAAGGTCCTTTTTGGGTCCAAAGTGGCACTGGGAGAAAGGAGCATGGCTTGGACTTCTGACTGTTCAGAGCTTCTACAGCTCTCCCCTGTCACTACTCAGATTTCCCACCCCCCACCCCGCTCCTGCATGTTCCCAGTTCTAAGCCATCCACATAAACAAATGCTTCCCAGATTCAGCTGCAATGAACTGATGAAGCATGAGCATTATTATGCATTAACTCTTTTCTGTCCCTATCAGAACATACAGTACAGATGAAAGGTTATTCTGTGCAGAGAGCTTTTAATAGTAATACATCCTTTACAGGAAATTACAAAGCTCAGGGAGCAGATGTTGAGCTCACACTACACTTGCTTTGGGCCACTTTGCAATAAAAGATAAGATGGCAAAAATAGAAGACTGCAAAGCAAGTCTGCAATGGCACTGACATGTCAGTTAAGATGCTCTCTTTAAACAGATGCCATCTGCAGACTTTAGAAGTACCATTAAGCACATGCCAGCTCCTTTTCTACATCCTACTGGGTTAAGTACTAGTAGTTACAAGACAATAACAACATTATTGTCTGCTTGTTATCAGCTCAGGGTTTCTCTTCTCTGCCTTCCCAAAACCCAAACTGTCACCCAACCCCACAGACATAAGGTGGTGGAAGTGCTTACTTCAGTTTTCAGACATGCAATTACTGCTGTACTGGGAGCTAAACATCACCCTACAACCTAAGCTTCTAAAATAATCTCACATTCTCTGAGACGATTTGAACACACTGAATTTTGAGATGTCAGTAATCATCTTAAGTATTAGATGATTCATCTGTGGGAAATAAGTCTGGTCCCACATGCCTGCTTTCTCCATAACCTGTAGCACACCAGCAGCTGTGTTTGCAGGCCAAGATCAAAGCAGCAAACACATCACAAACCCTGCTGCCACCTCCCTGGGATGGAAAGGGTGTTGATATATCAGTGCAAATTACTGAGAAACATGGGAAGTTTCTCTGATGTCCACAAGACCAAACTGGTACACAAAGCTCCTCTCTTGTAAACTTGTCTACCCCATGCTGTCCCTAGCAGCAATTAAAACAATCCATTTTTAACACGGGTAAAATTGGCTGATAAATTAGGCAACCTGAATGAAATTGCATTTGTGAGGCGACACTGATATCTAAACGTAGACATAAAATAGATTCCCTCGATCCCCAAGCAGGATTGCCCAAGCCTGGCACTCTAAAATGAAGAATCTACCCACTTGCTTTACACACACTTATCTATTTGAATTGCTTCATGTTTTTCCCCACAGTTTGTGAGAGCCTATAGAAACAAGACTGGTCTTTTCTTATACCTTCCCCCTTTTTTCTTTAGGGCTAAGGTTTACACCTCACTCTCTGGAGGCAGTTTTGGCCTGTCTCCCTTTACACTGCTAACTGGGTTCCGTTCCTCATGAATTTATAGAGGTGTGAAACTAACCTTCTGTGTTTCACAGCTCCTGCCAACAGCTTTGCCTGAGAAAATTTGTTCTTGTTTTCCACTGACTTCATGGGCAATTTCTTCTCAGTTTCCCTCTTTGGGTCCATACTGACTCCCACTTTAGTGAGAGTGCTGTGAATTAAGGGTTAAGGATCAACTGGGAAGGAACGGGGAGAACAGACATTTCCTCCCTGATATATTTAGCCAGCTCTGCTGACAGCAGCGACCGAAGTTCATTCACATATTCTATCAAAATAAACTTATTTGTAATGACATTAAGCTGGTACCCTCAGCCAGAAGAGAAGATACTTCACCCTTTGGGGTCAGAGCTCTGTCAGGTATCAGGACCAGCTCTCCCTGTGAAGATGTGCAGGCAGCAGCCTGGGAACTGCTGTTCTGAAGCCAGAAAGGTGTAACACAAGACACCCAGCACCCATTAACATATCCACCATGCTGCTTTTTCCTAAAGGCCTTAGAAAAGCAAAAAGGTCAGGCTGGACCAACACAAATAAACCAAACAGGCAATGCAGTACTTACCCTTCTGTGGGGATCAACACATTTGTAATTCAAATTCGCTGCTCCACACTCTAATCCTTACCAGAAAAGCTAAGTAGCAATATGTGCACTTACTTCCACTCCTCAGATCATCTTTTTGCTGAGCCCAGCAGATTTCAGCCTAGCAAGACAGAACAGTTCCATTTTTTTGGGTTTGGTCTTTAGCACTCTACCTTTTCAGCTCATCTTTCTGTAAGGGCCACAAGGCTGCAACTGCTGGTCCGAGCACCAATTCCATGAGGAAGGAGATATTGGTTAAGGGGGAATGTGGTCCAAGATTCACCCAAAAAGATTGCAACTGCACAGAAAAGCTGAGTAGCTTTAAACAGTGTTAGCAAGGTGGAATGCAGCTGAAACCCACAATGAAGTGGAGAAGCTTAAGCAGGTTTTCAGATGGGATAAGAAGGAGCTAGGTCTGTTTGTTACTAGGGCACACTCTGCATACACTGAACACGTCTTCTTGTGGCAGCAATTGATAACAATGTCCAGCTGTATCTGATGAAGAGAGGTCTGTCAAAGACCCTGTCTGTAGATGAGGTGCCAAGAGAGTCACACAAAATTCTGCAAAAATTTTAACTGCACAGGCAAAGGCCAATTAACCTAGTTTAAAAGCATGTTTATAAACTCAAATCTAGTATTCTAACAGTTTCTCCTCCGACTACAATTCCACAAAGTGGCATTTCACAGGTGCAGACATATATTGGATAGTGGATTTCATGTTGATGGCCCATATATTTGAAGCCATAGCTTTTTTCCCCCACTGAACAACTACAAATCAAAAACTCTTAGACTTTGCTTTGAAGTGACACACTCAGTCTCCAATCACTTTATGCAGTCAGGAATGTTCAGATGCCATTTCTTATTTGATTTTCCTAAGGATAAAGCAGTAACCCAGACTGTTCCTTACTTCAACCAAAAGCCTTCTCAGCCCAAACCACTGTTCAATTTTATCTATTTTTGAGATGGCACAGGAGTGCCATCCTGTGGCTGTCCAAAGCCATCTGAAAGCTTCTTGTGCAGAACACAGTTTGATGTTGCCACACAATTCTTCCACACACTGCAGTGTTCAACTTCCACATTTAGGTCCATTACCTTGTTATATTCTAAGCCTGGCTAAGGAACTCAAAGGCTTTTCTTTTGAAAGATACCAAATTACAGGCTTTTAGCTTCCATCCACGATGGCATTCTCCTAAAACTCCTAAACTAGAAAGGCACAGCACATTTTTAGTAGGTATTTTATACATCCTGCTGTCATTAGCAAATGTAATGCTATACCCAGCCAAGAAGTGTTCCCTCTCAGGAAGACAACATTAGAAATAAACCTCTCAATCTTAAATATCAACTGCACTAAACAAGCTGTCCTTCAGTAAAGTCAGCTTCTTGGAGGGGACTGTTCCTACATTTAGATAGCAGTGCAGACAAGATGATCTTGTTCTCAAATACTTCTTGAAAATGGCTTAAAAAATATTCGTAAATCTTTATCCAGACAAGGAGATCTGGATAGGGTAAGGAACAAACAAACCTAGTTGTTCATGCAGGAGAAAGAAAAATTCCTATTCATCCAGGCATATGAATTTCTTATGCTCAAGAGTACATTAAAATATTCCAAGGCGTATTTATCCTGAAGATGTATAATTTTGTGATTGTTCAACCTGAAAAATTAAGGAAAAAAGAAATCTCCGTACTTGGATATTGACAGTTTTTACCACAAAATTAATGCCTCTTAGCTTAAATTAGATGCTATACCAGGAAAAAGAGCAAATAATGAAACCACTGGGTTGATATTCCTCTTATTAATTTGGAAGAGCCCTTAAACAGTACCTATAAACGCAGCACATTTACCTAGTACACAGTGGGTTTTGTCACTGCAGTGATAAACCATTAGTAACAACCTGCAGAAGCAAAAAACACTTTTGCATTTCAGAACACCACCAAAATTTTCAAACACAAACAAGTCATTTTGCTCTGAGGCTGCCTGAAATACTACGGTTAAATAAAAAGAATTTTCAAAAGGAAATTAAATAGGCAACATTTTTGATTTTCTCATGAGATGAAGTGACTGTAAAACATTCTCCCTTCCTCCACCCTATCAGCAATAAGTTCTACAGTTTAATTTTTACAGCAAGACTTCGGATTCAGAGGCACCAATATTACTAACACTGCAAAGACTGAGGTAAGATGGCCTGTACATCTTGATCAGGCCATTCAGGGATCTGTGTGTTATGGGGCTAATTCATGCCAACTTCAGATTCCCTGGGGGCTGGTATGGTTCACCCCAGATGTACATGACATAACAAGAGCTGTCAGCTGCTCCCACAATCCAATCCTACACTGCACAACCCTGGATCAGCCAGCCCCGCGAGCAACCATCATCAAAACTAAATATATCCCTTGAATATCCCATTATTAGATCCAGCAAATCAAGAAAATACTCCAAATCCATCAACTAACTGCAGCCTGTTCCTGAACTTAAAAAAAATGCATCAGGATTGCTTTTTCATAACTGCATTCCTGAGCTAATTGAGATGCTCCTCACAGGCCACACACTCCAAATAGTAAATCATTGACTAACACAAGGTAAAACCAATCTTTGTAGTATCAGCACTATTCAATTTTATTTGCTGACTGGTTTTGGTCACCTCCTTGTATCCACAAACTCTTTCATTTATACTAAAGCTTCCCTGAGAACTTGTGTTTTGTTCACCCATGACTCAAAAGCAGTGAAGACAAAGAAACCATCAGATTCCGCATAGGTTCAAAAAAGCAACATTTCGCTTAGCACAGAAATTCTCAAATTATTCCAACCTCCGTTGACTGGCACTAATTAGAGAGAAAAAGCTTCCTGTATGATTTTGTAACATATCTTCAAGAAAATTAGGCATTTAACAGCAAAGCCAAACTGTCCTGCTCTTAGTCCTGCCAACAAGTGTGTATTACCCAAAGGAGCCAATCTCCATGGGCTTCTCCCAGAAGGAAGTCAGCACATCTGCACAGATGTATTTAATTTCTCATCCTGCAGGTATCAGCAAGGGAGAAAGTATCTAATACTTCAAGAAGAGTAACAAAGAGAGCAATTCAAACATTATTTCAAACAGGTATGTTAAAATCAGGCAATATACCACACAATAAAAACCTGTATTGTATACAAATACAAAAATTATTATTTAATTTTCCCTAAGACAAAAGGAAAGGATTAGAAATAATAGGCTGGTTTTTCTTCGTGTTCTTATTCTCTTTTTAGTCATGGTATTTCATGACCCCAAAACCGGAAAAAAAAACAAACCACAACCAAACCCCAAAACAATGGAGAGGGGAGAAGGAAAGAAAAGTACCAAAGAAGTGGGAGTTGAGTGGGGAATATCAAATATTGCTACAATGAAACCATTAAACTCTGAAAGTGTATCATTATACATGTTCTGTAAAGCAGTTTTATAAAAAGAATGTCAACTGACAGAACAAACTACAGCCCACTCTTACCCTCCTCTAGGTAACCACCAGCCATTTTAGTGCAAAGGATATTCTGTATTCATTTAGTTCTTTCAGCTCTTCTTCCCTTCGTTGCTTCTCTAGTAGCTCTTGCTGCCGAGAAACCTCATCAAGGAAATGCGTCTCATCTTCATCTAAGCCTCTTACCATATTTTCTGAATAAAAAAAAAGAAATCTGTTGTTTTGGTTTCAGACACCAAGTCTGAGTCTGTCTCCTCAGAATATTCTTAAACCAACCAATAACTAAAAAAACCACATTACTTCTTCCTTCAGAAATCTTGCCTCAAAAGAGGAAGTACATTTTCTTAGAGCAAACAATTTGTAGCTAATTAATTTTAACACCTGTTCAAAAAAAAAAAAAAAGTAGAAGCAAGACAACTCCTAATTTCCAAATAAAAACAAATTCTTTCTAAACATGCTACCCTACTTTAAGGAAAGTACATGCTAGTGCAGCAGGAAGGTCTTTTATTTCCTGTTCTGCAAATGTTCAGCGTCTCTTGAGCAAATGATTTAATTAGAATGACAATAAACAGTATGTTTTAGAAAGACCAAATCTTGCTGTTTGTAGTCATCCTCAGAAATCTTAGCCCAAACATCACCTTTAGTCTTCATTAAAGTTTAATTTCATATGAGGATTTTTAGGCTTTTACATGAAGTCACCACATTTTTAATCTTCACCCACATAGGCAAGCCCTAGTCACTTTAAGGGCAAACTAGGAAATCCATTTACACTGATAATTGGCAAGCTTGTGTCTTTGACAGAAAAGCTCTGGAAATCAATCATTATTTGAGGTTACTTTATAAAAGCCAATCCCTGCTCCTTCCAACTCATGCAGAGCTCATTCATAAATCTTTAAACAGTAACTTGTAGCAGTCACTACTGCTGCTGAGGACCCCTTCAGAGAGCAAAAGTTGTGAAATTCAGGACATTTTTTGAAGCAAGTGACATGAATTAATTTCATTTTCTGCCTGCCTCATCTGTAAACTGAGAGGAGCAGCCACTGAGGTCCTCTGAGCTGAGGTTTCATTGAGGTTCCCTCCCAGGCACTCTGCAGTAGGTTTTGTTCTCCAGCTGGTATCTGATATCCTGCTGTGGTTGCCTTAAAAACAGAAGTGGGTTTACTTCTAAGAGCTGCTTTCCATTCCAGTACTTGGTTTACCAAAGCAAAGGTGTTGCAGATCTAATATAACTGGGCTAGAAAAACTATTAATTTAGACAGTTATTAGAAACCCTTCCCATTCAGGCTGACAGCAGTCAGTTTTTGGGTGGCTCCTTGGGCAAGAATTGCTTAGTCATGTCACCAAAAATGACTGGGATCAAAAGTTTACTGAAGTGGAAACTCTCCAGCTGGAAAGAATCCTGTAGGCCCAGTTGGAGACTTTAATGCATTAATGCTGCTATCTGTACTTTCCACTTTCCAAAGGACTTTTCTATAAAACCAGAAATTCAAACATCAATAGAAATTAGGTTCCCATTTCATTAGAAGAGTCAAACATCTACTTTTGAAGAGCCAAAGCAATGTAAATTTACTTCTTCAAAATCATAATCTTAATTCTCAAATCACTTTTAAATCAAATAATTATGGCTTGGAAATGTAATAGCTGCTCTAACAGGATTTCTTTAATTGATTCAAGCAGATGTGTTAGAGCATGAGTTCAAGAGTCACAAAACTACAATACATTTCTACCTTTTCATGGATGGCTATCAAGTTTGTTTAGGGTTTTTTTGTTTGTTTTCATTTTATTTAATATGCAATATAAGCCCAGTATCCAACACTTTACAGGAATGCAGCTTTATAACTGCCAACACCTTTTGAGTTTTGCATTGTGCAGTGCTGCCTCAGTGTCCAGAACGTGTTCCTTTAAAAATCCAGGATTTTGATAATACTCTCCTGAAGCTTTTGTTTCCTTCTCAGAGAGGGAGACAAGACACACAGATATGTCCTTTAGTTAGAAGTTGTGCATACAACACATGCAGTTTGCTGCTGGTGCTTACTGAATTTAAATTGCTCCTCAAACTCCTGCTGCTTCTTTTCTCTCTGTTCCTGGAGCCTTTCATACAACGACCGTGGGTCATATGCCTCCTCTGGGCACTCTGAAAGGAACAAATCAGGAAGGGAGACCATATGTTAGAAACACTAAACCGCCAACAGTTCTCAGTTTCTCCATTTACAAACCTTTTAAATTATAGAATACAAGCCATTACTTTTTATTTCTATTTTCCACAACAGTGAAATATTCTCAGATCTTCTTCCTGTAATTATTAAATTTTTTCCCATACCTTTTGGATCCTCAGGTTTTCGGACCTTTTCCCATTCCTCTTGCCTTCTCTTTCGTCGTTCCTCTAGCTCTGCTTCAGACACAAACCTCTTGTTAATCACAAGGTCAGCAGTACCATCTCCCCCATCCATTGTGGAATAGTGTCTCCTAAAAACACAATATGAAAGACATCAGGAGTCTGATTATGCTTTCCAGTGAGTGAAACATTACTAAATATCCTGAAAAACAGACCTGCTGCCCTTACAATAACTTCAGTTCTCTAAAGAACACTTCATAGTAAGCACTGAGACACCAACTCACTGCATAACTGCTAAGACTAATAAACATCATCTATTACTCCTCTTTACTCTTTTTTCATAATTAACATCTTTCCTGCTAGTTGTCTACCTCTATTTTTCTGAAAGACGTATTTTAATGGATTTACTTTGCTTAAACAAATATTTTTAAAAAATAAAATTAAACACCCTCACCTACACTCCCATTCTTTTATTTCTGTTCTTCCAGGTCTCTATTCAGGATAGAGATAAAGTGAGGGCAAAACATCAAACGCCAAGTTCTTTTTGCCCAACCTATGAAAATTTGAGAAAGCTTGCCTGTTTTCAGTTGTTGAATGCATGTATTTATAAGTGATTAACAGTGAGATTTCAGAAATTAGCAGCTGTTCTGGTTTTGGCTGGGATAGAGTTAAACTTCTTAGTAGGTGGTACAGCTCTGTGGTTTGGACTTAGTGTGACAATAACATTGATAAGACTTGCAGTTTTAGCTGTTGCTCAGTAGTGCTCCAAGTCAAGGAGTCCTCGGTGTCTCATGGTCTGACACTGAGGAGCTACACAGGAAGCTGGGAGGGAGCATGGCCAGGACAGCTGTCCTGAACTGGCCAAAGGGATATTCCATAGAACCATGCCCTGGGTATAAACTGGGGGGAGCTGGCTGGGATTTGCTGATCACTCTTCGAGGACAGGCTGGGTACTGGGTGGTGAGCAACTACATCAAGAATCACTTGTTTGTCTTGGGTTTACTCCTCTCTCTCCTCTTCATTACTGTTATTGTTAGTTTATAATCAGTAATATTAGTATTAATATTGTATTTATTTTGTTTCAGTTGTCAAACTGCTCTGATCTCAACCCCTGAGGTTTATTTCTCCCTGTTCCCCTCCCTGTCGAGGTGGGGCAGGGACGGAGCAACTCTAAAGTGCTCGAGAGCAACTCATCTCTCCAGCCTCAAACTTCCTGCAGCCCCAGGGAGAGCTGAGCTGTGACAGGCTGTGCTGGGGGCTATCAGGGTTACCTGGAGCTCAACAGGGGAGTGAGAGAGGGAATTCCCCATGGCTGAAACAGAGCTGGGGTTAGAAAATGAGCAGTACTTCCCCTGGAGAGAGCACAGCCCCTTCCCACAGAGTGCAGCCACCCTCTGCTTCAACATTTCAACACCAGGTGCAGGGTGAAGATGCTCCAAGTACTCGACTTAACAGGGAAACTCATGGTCTTGACACCTGTAAGCCCAGGATGAAATAAACTGCTTCTGTAAGTCCTATGTGTCTCCTTTCAGAATTATTCTGCCAGCTCCATGCTACACAATGAAGCCCTAATGTTTCTGTTTCAAGCCTGTACATCAAAACTGTACACAGAAATACAACATAAACACAACAGACAGAGCTGTTCATTTAAAGACATGTAAACGTAAGTTTTTTCTACTTTATTATCTCTCTGATATAACTGCAGCAAGTTAAGGACTACACATGATTGCTCACAGTTCTGCCAAGTACTATTAATTTGGGATCTCACCCCATCTGCATTTCAGCACCTAAGAGATCCCAGAACAGTTACTCTTCCAAGGAGGAAGGGATGCAGGTACCCAAATAAAGGAAGAAATCAGTTTAACATCCTTCCTTCACACCACAAGGAATCACTCCTGCAGGAAGTCCTGAAATCCTTACAAAAATTGATACTTTTATGGGGTATCATTTCTAACAAAAAAGAAAAAAATGAAGTCTAAGGAGAAATCCGGGTTAGAGCACTGGACAGGAGGATGTTACAGGAGGATGCATTCTTAAGGTAGGTATTATCAAAAGAAGTTAAGACGAAAGGATTCTCTTAATAGCTGAGGACAGGAAGGACAGATCGAGGGCTGGTGATTTTCTCTTTTCTGAGTTTTTCTTCCTTTCTTTTTTAATATCTAACAAAAAAACCCACCCTACGACAAGTCCACTTTCCAGAAAGCATGGAACACTTGCTCTTTGAGAGTAATTTCTGAAGGTGGTTCAAGCTGGAAACCTACAGAGAAGATAAAAATTGAACCTCAATGCTGAGTACACATCCTGATCACAAGGGAGCTTTCCTATCCAAGTGCTGCATAAACAAGATTATTTGTTTCTCCACGTGTGTCATCTCAATCCATACATTCAGAGAGGAAACAAAAGGTTTCAATACAAAGGTGACAGAAAGTAATAAAAACAAAGTGAGAGAGAGGGATTCTACAAGAACACAGTATCCCCTGGGGACTAAAGCCTTCAGCAGCAAACCACCTGGATCAATTCACCTAGACAATATATTTCAAGATACATGAAATGGATTAGGGTTTAATTATGGCCTGAGATGCAGCAATGGTGTTTTGAATACCATCCTGAAAAACGGTGTCTGATACTGACTACCCCATCTTGGGGCACAGAGATGTGGGGGGAAAAAAAACCTATCATCAAGCAGCATCATATTAAAGTTCATTTGCACTTATAAAGTTTGCTAATGTTGCTGTATTCTTTGCCCTCTCCCATCTGAAGGAAACACACACAAACCAGACCTGACAAAAAACATGCACTTGGCAACTTTCCCCTGTTTATCTGTTTTCGTCTGGTGACTGTATTCCAGGGCTATAACGACAGAAGTTTGTCACAGCTGTAAACTGCAGGGTTTTATGCTACCAGATGGCCACACCCCTGGGATCAAACACCCTCCCAAACTTTACAGCCGTTCCACCACCTAGACTCGAACAGATGCAGAGCAGCGACGGTGTCTTGGGTACCCATGTGCAGCTTCCAACACCTTCAGCCTCCATTAAATAACAAAGAGTACTTTACCTACTCATTTCATCAACCCACCGCGGAGCCGGCTGGGGCAGCGCTCCGCGCACCCCCGCAGCACATCAAATAACGCGCTGGTGCCGAGCCCGGAGCCGCCCCGGAGACGGAGGGGAGGAATCGCTCCCCAGCAGCCCGAACCCGCCCCCGGGCCCGCTTCCTGCGGTGCCCGCGGAGCTCGATGCGGGGAACCCTCCCGGCCGCGCCGGGCTCGGGCTGCTCCGAGCCCTCACTGCGACCTCTTCTCCCTCCTTCCCTCAAGCCCCTCGTCCCGGGAGCGGCCCCCGGCCCGCC
>VZRO01000587.1:12866-60626 GCA_013397915.1 Daphoenositta chrysoptera | reverse complement strand
GCCCCAGGCAGCGGCCCGGGGTCCCGCCGGCTCTGGTGGCTGGTGCAGGTGCCCCCGGCGGCTGTAGGGACCCCCCGGCTGCCTCGCCGGGCCCGCCGGTACCTCCCCTCCCGCGGAGGGCAGCCAGCGGGCAGAGGCGGGTGGCCGAGGTGCAGCCCCCGGGCTCGCTGAGCCCTCCCGGAGGCCCCGGGGCTGGGCAGAGCCGGGCTGGCGTGCGGAGCTGGGAGCTCGCTGGAGAGAGCGGCAAAAGCTGAGTGGAAGGGGGGTGGCGATCTGGGGCGCCCCGAGCCCGGCGCTGCTCGGGGCCGGCAGGGTTGGAACTTCCTAACGGCGCCTCCCGGCGCGGGGAGAGCTCCGGGCTGCTCGTATGACTTGCAAAACAAGGGCTTGGCTACAGCGGTTTTGGTGTGCGAGGGGCAAAATGACATGGAGTCGCGGAATCACTGACTCGGCGGGCTGCCCTGGCAGCTCGGGTGCACGGCGGTGTTGTTGAGCCCTTGGATTTGGTTACATGAATGTGAGGACTCAGAATCCTGAAAACTATATATCGCTCTCAGTGTAGAAGTATTTCTGGAGAGCGAGTTTTCTGTTTACAGAGGAGATGCGAAGGTGTGGAGCGGGCCACCAAATGCACTGGTTTACCTGGATATTTTGGTTTGCATTCTTGAGCGATAGATTAGGCAGCGGCACCTTTGCTGCGGGTGCGGTAACACCTCTGCTCTGCTACCCCACTTCAGTGCTTATAAAGCAGGATTTTTTCACTGCTTGTATTATGCCCATATCGAGCATGAGTTTCTCTTTTAATCCCTTTGATTCTATCCTGCTGATTGCTGTTTCTATCTCGCATACATTCATTGACCCTTCTTTTTAGGAACTGCAGTTTTTTTATATGTTCTGGTCTGTAGCAGTAGGTGCAGTGTCTCTTCTGAGTACAATCTTAATGTAGATCCCAAGAATGACTCTAGTCACTTTAGTTATCATTTTCTGTTTCGTTATTGCAGACTCTCATCCCTGAGCCCAGAGTTCATTTTAGTGTTCAGCTGGTGTTAAGTTTTTCTCACACAGTGAAACTTTGGTCCATGGAGAAACATAGACATAAAAGCTGCCTTTTCTCTCCTAAATTTATTCAGCCTGCTCTGTTTTCTGAATGCTGGTGTGTTTGGTGGGTTTTTTTTTTAATTTTATGTCTGTGTCAGTGTTTGTTTTCTTCAATCTAAGAGATTTTTTTTCTACTTAGCACTAGCTTTGCCTCAGGATTTTAGTTTTTCTGTCCTTTGTCTTGTATTGAATGCATGTATTTGTTTTGGTGTTGTTTTCTCATGCTGGTCCTCAGCTCAGTTCTGCTTTTCTACTAATTTGCTGTACATCCATCACTGCTGTGAGGTTATTGTCATGTGGAAACCTACATCCACTTGTGTAGTGTCACTTTCCCTTGTTTACTTCCTGGTATTAAAATTTTTGCTATTTTCTTGCTAAACTATACAGATTTTTAAACAGCGAGTGTTCTCATCACCTATGAGCCATCTGAAATAATTTCCTTGCATCTTGTCTCCTTTTGGATTCCCGTGTTTTTGGATTTCTAGAGGACTGTGCATTCTCAAAACTTGTCATATTATTTTAAGAGTCTGTGATGCTATGAAATGTGTTTTTGTTTTGCATTTATCCAAATGCACAGAATTGATCTATTCTTTGATCTAAATCTGGCCCATTCTTCTGTAAGCGCTTTTGCCTCTGTCTTTGTTCTCTGCCGAAGTCCACTCAGCAAAAGAGGCCCTTTCTCCTCCTGGCACCCATTCCTCTGTCCCTCCCTTTAGGACATTGCTGTTATTGCTTTGTGCCCCAATCTCTGCTGTTTGTTCCTATTTATAGGTCTGCTTGAACAGATTGTGAATTTCCCGTGGTCTGTTCTTTTTCAGATGAGTGAAGCACAATTGTAGTTGCGTGATCACTTCTTGTCTCTCCCCTTTTCATCCAGACGTTCTCCTGAGGTTCCTGCTAACTGAAAGTTTTCAGCTTCCCCTGTCCATCACTTGAGTAGGAAGCTCCTCCAGGGTATTTCAGTGCTGTGTTTTGCATTCTGCACAGCTCTTGTCATAACTCTTGCGGATGCTGATTGTTTACTAGCTTAGCCTTGGTTGTTTACCCACTCTTAGATTGCTGATAGATCTAATCCAGCTTGTCCATACACTTCCCTTATCAGGTGTGATACCAGTGTATGCTTGTGTGAAGGTGGGCTTATTGGTTTCCCTGAGGTCTTTAACTTTCCTTTTTATTTACTTTCAGCCTCCTATACGTGGAGTTTGACTGCAACACTTTGTGGTAGCCACTGTGGTATCCTACTCTGTGGCCTCATAATTTGGTGTTCACTCAGTGGTTCCCTTGTAATCTGACTGATACATCATTCTGTGCTTTTCTTAATGTTCTTTTTTTTCCTCTTAGAGGGACATGATGGTTTTCTGCACAACCCTGCAGTGCTCTCCCTGGGTACATTATCAGTGTTTTCACACAGGAGGTCTTGGCTAGTAATGCATTTCATTTGCTGTGAGTCTAATGGATAGGACTGAAATAGATAATTTATAATGTTTTGGTTCCCTCCTGTAAAGTAAGACATCTCTCATATTCTGCCCATCAGGTGGAATCAGAGTCAATTTTCCTCAAGCTTTTTTCTTGTTTGTTAAAATTAAGGAGTAACAGGAAGAGATTTAGTAGGGTGAGCAGTAAGTTAGAGATACAGGCAGTGATTTGTCATGGAACACCTGCTGACCTGTAACTCTTTAGGTTTCTTCATTCAAATTTCCTTTCATATCATTATCTCCCCTACTCGGCAATGTGCTGTGTTTGGAAATGTTCTCTGTTGGTCATGTAATTATGTGGTGATATCCTCACAAAGTGGAGCAAGGCTCATCATCTGCACTGTGTGGTTTCCCTCAGCACAGAGGCAGCAACTTAAAATGCTGTCACCTTGTAGTAAATTGAAGGCCAGCTATGTATTTGTCCTGTTTTGCTCAGTTATCAATATGTTGTGTTCAGCATTTCAAACTGGTTTTTGTGGGGGTTTTTTTTCCTCTATTGAATTTATGATTGCTCAGTAGACTTTGAATTTATTCATTCATTTTAAAGCAGTGCAGGTAGTGTTGCTGGGATTCCTCATCTTTCAAGTATCTCACGTGCTTTGTATCTCCTTATGTCCTCACAATGTATTTTATTTTCATGATCTGTGTGTGTGGTAACTGTAAAGTTGGTATTGCAGGGCAGTGGCTGTGCCAGCATGATCTTTATTTCCTTTTCTATTCTTCATTATGTTGTTGAGGTCTAATAAAAGTCAAATGTTCACACATGACTCATGAGGTTGCGTGACTGACCAATGCATCACGATCTCTCTTCAGCAGAGCTTGTAATTACCTGCCCTTGATCTACCAATGCTGTGACCAGACTTGTGCTTTGGAAGCACAGCTCTGCCATGGGAACTTTGTGTAGCTGGTGGGTTTTGCCCATGCAGTCGGGATACCTGGCAGTCCAAAGTCTGGGATGAGGTGCTGCTCCTTGGTTTTCAACACATGTTTATTTATTAGATGGAATTCAGTGAGTTGCCATGATCAGTAACAAGAAATCCATCTTTTTACTAATATATTTCTCCCCTCAAGGAAGTAGTGGTTTCTAAGCATATGAAACACAACTGTAATTAATTTTCTCCCTTTCTAAGGCTTTTTTTTTTTTTCCCCATGGAAAAGGTTTCCCTTCTGCTCTAAGTATCAGAATATCTTGATGTTTTGTTAGATGTGAGGAGAAGGACAAGAGTTGAGGACATTTTGATCTGAAATATTGGCATGGGTTTTTGGATTGCTGACTTCAGTGCATGTGCACAAACTGATACAATTCCAGCTTGAATCATAGGTTAGAGGGCAGCTGGTGAACTAGGAGCCAGGAGGCTGCACTGTTCATGTGTACCTTATACCTTCCTGCAGACAGTGGGACGTGCTAGAAAGTCATACTGGAAAAAGGAAATCCAGTAACCTGCTGATGCTTTTTTTTTTTTTTTCCCCTCTAAAAGCAAAGCTGTCTGGCATGGAGCAGGCTTAGAATTGTTCTCCTTGCTTTTAAAAGCATTCAGCTAATGGTAAATGAAGAATGGTGTGTGTTTGCACTCAAACTCAGGTTAATGTATCAGTCCTGAAATAAAAGATTAGAAAAAAAAACCAATAGGTGAGCTATTCTCTCTTTAGAGCATTATCCCTTTGTAACATTTAGTGAAGTGGTGTTTAAATGTAATTACCAAAACAATTTAATCTTAATTCTCCTGAAATTCCTCAGAAAGTTATTTAGCAGAAGCCCCAGGTGACTGAGACTTTGCGTTCCTGGTACTATTACAGGATTTTGAAAGCCTCTTAAATAGTTTTTGAACTTTCTGCCTTTTTTGACTAAACTGGGTGTGCAGTCTTGTTTAAACCATATTTAGACTGCCTCATGAGACCCATACGTGCTCATCTTCCTCCCACTTCCTAACCCACCTGCACTTGTCTGTCTCTTGGGCAGTCAGGCCCCTTCCCCTCCTTTGCCACGGCACATTGACCAACTTCCTCTGGGTTTCTTCGTACTGGCAGAGGCCCTAAAACGCTGTAAGAAAATACCACAGCTCAGTGCTTGGGGCAGGACACCTGTGAGACCTGGCAGAAGCCCTGGTTCCACGTGGCTGGCTAATCCACACCGGGATCTCTCCTGCAGTGTGCTTTGCCGGCAGACTTGTAGCAGGGCAGAAAGGAAAGGTCCTGAAGGCAGAATCTGAAGAGACAAACGGGGAGAAATGAAGCTGAGTTCTTGTGTGGGTGGGTTTTTTGTTGTTTTAATTAAGTGAGATAAGGGGGTTCCAGTGACCTGGCCAGAGCTGTGCATTAGGCATTCTTCAGCTCCGGGAGCCCCAGGTAGTTCAGGAATCGTGCTTTCCACGAGCGCTTCCGAGGCAGGTTTGCTAACCCAGTGACCTACATGTTGTATTGGACTCAGATGACAGTCTCTTGAGCAGCTGTCACTGTATCCACTAACAGGAGGAGAGAGAGTTAGAAGGACATTTCCTGCTCTGCCGGTACAGTCCTGAACTTTGTCTAGTGAAGAGCAGCCAGCTTTCCATGGCTGGCAGAGGAGGCCACAAAGGTGGCTCTCAACTCTGGCCACTGGAAGACCATCCTCTGATGCTGCTTCAATTATCAAGAAATGGAACTTTCTTCAGCCTGTGTCTAGACATTGTCTGCTCTGTGCCCTGCTCACTGAGGCAGTTGTCAGACAGCTGACAATGCAGGCTTCCAACTGAGGCAACGCTGAGTTTTTCAGCAATGTTATCAAAATTTTACACTGAAAACCGTTTTTGGACGTGTGAATTTTACGCGTTCATAACAGCTTAGTCGTGCTGTGTAGCTGGGCTTAGTTGTGTGGTCTACAGCAGGAGACTGTTCTGCCTTCTACAGAGTAGTTCTGCACCCAGTGTTCCTCTGAAAACAAGCCCAGCTCTGAGTTAAAAGAAACAAAAGCACTAAGATTAGTTTAGACAAGAAACAGCCAACCTCTGGGTTGCCACTGTTTTGGCTCAGTTACATGAAGCTCGTGGTTTGCTGACAAGAATCTGCCCCTGCTTCCAGCACTCCTTCCTTGTAGCATCTTCCTGATGCCCACAGTGTGATGCCCCTGTGCTACCCCTAATTCTAGTTCCCAGAGCAGGACTACAATGGGGCTGAGCTGCTCAGTCTCTTGACTTGCCCCTCAAAATGCTTTTGTGGTTTATATTTTGCTCAAGTACAAGGGGTTTTAAGTATTGCAGTTTACAAGGAGTTGATCTCCATGTGACTGAAGAGAACTTTTTCATTGGTTTTTGGGTACTGATATAGATAAAGCCTTATCCTTTCTGAAATGGACTACTGTAAATTTTACTACATAAAGCTTAAAAGAATGCTGCCTTCTTTTTTTTTCTTTTTTCTGTGTGTGTGGTTTCTTTGCCATTCTACACATCTGCTTGGTATCCAATGAGTCGCTTTTATCCCAGCATTGTCTGTTATGGAATTTCTTGTGGATTTTTTGGGAGAGGTTTTGGGTTTTTTTGCTGGGGTTTTTTATTTAATTTTGAACCCTGATATCATGAATGCCTTTGTCAGAATTGTATTGTTGATAACGCCTTTAACTTTCTGGGCAGCAAGGAAGATTAACTTGAATTAATTGAAAGAGTTATTTATAAGCCTCCAAATGAATGTCTGTGCCAAAACTTAATAGGGTATAGCTAATCGATTTTATTTCATGTGCTTGTATCCCTGCAGTTTATAGGATTAGTGTTCCTTGCCATCTACAGGGCGTTATCTTTATCTCCCAGCCACTTCTGAAGCAGTGCATTATACTCTGCTCCTTGGGCAACTGCTGAGCTTGTTCAGCTCTGCCAGGCCACGTCACCCTGCTGGAGGCACCTCTTGTTCAACTTCACTGGGCTGTCAGATACCACTATCTCTATAAGAGATCATTATCTCAGAAGTGCTTTCATCTGCCTCAAAGCATAACTTAAGCTCTGTCTCTGATAAGAAATTTAATGATCCATCTGTGGCTTGGGGAGCTGAGAAGCAGGAAGCATGATCGATACCAGCATTGGTTTAGATGTGAAGCGAAGTTGAGGTTTTCTGGAGGCTGTAGTACAAAGGACAGTTCCACCTAAGTGATTGAGAGATGACGAATGATGACCTCTGAGATGGGGAAGCTCAGAAGGTGGTAAATGCTTCAGTTTCCCTTTCAGAAAGAAAGCTGAACTGTCTGATGCCTGACATGTCCTGAGCACTAGTGTCTCTGTATCCAGAGTTAAGGGAAAAACTGTGCAGGGGGGATCCCTAACAGGCCTGCTCTGGAGACACTTATTTAAGTGAGAAAGTGAAGTTCACTTTAAATCCATGTTGCAATTTTAGTGTTCCTGTACCAGCTTAAAAAAGGGGTTTAAAGGAAGTGAAAAGACAAAGTAGTACAATGTGCAAGTGACTATAAAATTTGACTTTCACAGTGAGTCTACAGAACAAGAAACCGTGGTGATAGTTACTGTCCGCTTCTTTCTGCTTCTACTGTTATCACATCAAGTCAAACAAGAGATCAGATCCTCCAGCTCCTGTGTGTTTGTGACAAAGATGAATTACTTGGAGAAGACATCAGGGTTAAAGCCCGGTTGTTTGCGTAAACCTTGTGCAACCCTGGGGGTTTTCACTGATGAGCACTTGCACAGGAGCTGGAAAGCTCTGAGACATGATGAGTCTCACTTTCTGTGAAACTGGCATGCTCAAGGTCAGTCTGCTTTTGGTTTAGGGTGCTCTTACTACAGCAAGAGAGCAACCAGCTGTGGCAATGCCTTTGTGAAATGCTGTGTGCCAGTAAAGGCTGCTTCCCATCGAGTTTGGACACTAGTCTTAACCCTCCAAGGTATTTTTAAAGAAAATAGAATTGAATTAGGGGTTTGTTTCAGATTACACAATACGGTGGTTGGTTACCACATGCAAAAGAACCAGCAGGGTATTTACTGGCTCCTCCCAAAGCCTGCGGTCCCCTGACTGCGTGCACTGCGTGGTACCACGCTGGACACCCAGCAGCTCCTTCTCTGTAGTTGCACAAGTCTTACAGGTGAGAGGTTGACCTTGAGTGTCAGTGGGATCTACCAAGAAAGTCTCCATTTCACATTCTAGGTGTATGTAATTTACTGGAAATTCTTGGTTTTCACTACTATCTCCATCATTTCAAAGCTCAAAATTCTCCTTAATATAAAAGCTTGTTTTGAAAACAGGCTTCTTCTTCCTCTTATTCTTGTATCAAAGTTGATTATCTTGCAGTGATTCATAGCTGTGTTTCCTTCTAGTTTGAACTTTCATCTGACTGGCATCACAAGTATTTCCATCTCTTCCTTTTTAGGAGCATCATTTCTTTGGGAAAGAAATGCTGAGGAAATATTTCTAATTATTTTATCTCCTTAATAGGAAACTGCTGGCCAAAACTCTCCCAGTTTTGCTTTTAAAAAGCTGTCAACTTTACTGTGTGGTTTGTTGACTTGAGCTTTTGCATTAGTCTGCTCAAGAGGAGAAATTGCTGGTCTTACTCTCATAGTGATGGCAGAAACAGGAAAAGTGTTTTTGGTGGCTGAAACCCTCCTCATTTGTGTGCACGAGGGGTTTTTTGTTTGCTTGGCAGCGCACTCCATTTCATGGAAAGAAGAGGCATTTTCCATCATGAGGCAGTATTATGGTTGGCTGTAACCGAATATTTGAGGGGATGAATCACCAACTCTTGAGCTGCACATTGCAGAGAAATGATCCCAGTGCCACTTGGAGCCAGCTCCTGCTCTGGCATGCTCAGTCGGATGATCCAGAGGAGGCCTCTCTGGGGCAGGCTGGGCATCTGCACTCCCACAGCATTCCTTTCAATGGATGATGATTTCATCTTTCCCACTTCCAGCCATGACAGGTTGGTCACCCTGCGAAGCTCCTAACAACTCCTTTGTGCCTGCCAGGAGAGCAGCTGCTTTCTGTGGTGGGGATGGTCCCAGAGGCCCATCCAGTGGAGGTGTGTGGGGTGCAGGAGGCTGCAGCTGGCAGCTGCTTTTCTCCCCTTTGGGGAAGGTGTCCTGCTCCAGCAGCATCTGATCCCGAGGCTTTGTTGAGGGCAAGGTGGGCTGGAGCAGCTGTTCAGTGGGTGTCCCACAGGGGCTCTCTGGTGTAGAGGAGGGGTCAGGCATTGGCATTTTGTGCTGTTTGATGAGAGGCATCAGTACCAGCTACTTCTTATAGAATAAAAACTTGTGTTTTTATTATTTTCCTTTGCACTTCAGAACCTTTCTTCCTGCATTCGAGCTCTATCCAGACAAGCTGGTTTGTGAGCAGATCTGTAGCAATCTCTCCTACCTTGTGTTCCTAATTATTTAGCCTTTCTATTTGTTTGAGGCTTGACAATGAGCTCCTTGTATGTGATGGTGAGCAAGAGCCAAGTGAATGCTGTCAGACCCAGCTCTTTACTAAATAAGGGGAGTTTATCCTGTCATTTCTCTCTTCTTGTTATCTAATCAACTTTTATAGTGTACTTTTATTTTCTGCTGTGTCTACTTGAGGGTAATCTGGAGCAGATATTACTGCTTTTCTTCTTCCTCCTGGAGGGAGTAATTTGAGGTGAGGAGTTGGTCACTACTGTGCACTTGGCGCTCTGGTGTCTGGAATACCAAGGCTGTAAAAACAGGTTGGGTTTTCTGTATCCATGTCTAGTCCTAAAGCTTGTAGATGACAAATTGGGTTTTGAAGCCTTGAGAGAATTCCTTCTGTTAAGGCTGGATATAGCTGAAAATAACAGCACAGCTTGATGTCGTGGCAGGTGTAGGGAGGAGGTAAAGCAAGTCTACCTTAGATGCAGTTTCCAAATGAATTCTCTTTCTTTCCCTTCTGTCCTCAGGGACTCCTCAGCGTAGTTCCTAGAAGTGACAGCAGAGTCAGTAATGACTCACTGCCCACCATAAAGGCTTACGGAGCTCTGCCTTTTCCACATACGACTTGGTGCCCTGGAGAACAATCCACTTCTGCTACAGCACTTTGTGAGCACCCCCAGCCATTCCTGAACCAAGCAAACTTACAGGTGAGTTAATCATAATTACTTGTTTTTAATCACGCTTTAAGTTGTCAGCCAGAAAAACTTAGGTTTCAATAATCACCTTTAATCTTGACATATGTCTATTTTTGTTTCTTCGGGTAGGTTCTTACTCATTGCTAATCTCTAAAATACAGCTTTTCCATTCTTGTTTTGATGACAAGATTGATTCATTGTGTTAACATTTCCATAAGTTACAGAACAACTTTATTCAGATTCTAAATCTGTAACAGTTTTACATTCTAGTATTATCTTGCTAAAATGCCCTTAAATGACCCAGATTCATAAATACATACATATTCCCTAGGAAGACATGCTTTGCATTTAACATAACTAGTTCTTTTTAAAATCAGGAAAGTCATTTGAACAAGTTGTGAACTCAGACAATTCTGTTTGAGGTCCTTGCAACCTGCACTGGCACCTCTCATCTGCTTGTGACTGGCTGACTGAGAAGGTGACAGCTGTAATAGCTCAGATGGGAGGACTCTGAGCCTGATGGCCAAACTGCTTAGGGCATAAGGCAAGCATGATGGGATGCTGAAACCATTTTAATGATCTGTGGTTTAGGAATTTCTTAAACAAGAAGTCAAGATCTTGTATTTTTTTCCAAGTAATATCCCTTGAGGAATTGATTTTTTTTTTTCTTACTTAGCCTCCAGTTAATTTCTTAATACTAAACATTTCACTGTGCTAAAAGAAGTTGATGTGCTTACAGAAGAGCCTGTGAGAGCTTGGTTGCAGTGCTTTTCCAGGGACAGCTGACATCCCAAGACTTGCTCATATGACCAGTGTCTGGCTTCCCAAATGTTGTTGTGATCTTGTCCCAAAGGGCAGCCAGCAATTGCAGAGTTGCCAGCTGGCTCTGCTGGTGGGGGCCTTCCATATTTGAAAGGTGTCAGCTCTCTTTGGCTTTCTTTTGAATTTAGGGTGCTATGTGTCTGCTGTTAAGGAGATTATTAATAATCTCATTAATAATTAATTTTTGATTAATAATTGAAGAATAGTAATAACCTATTACAGGATATTCACCCTAACTTCTAGTGTAAATGTTAAATTTGATTCTTAAAAGGATAAAAGTTACTTATTTATTCTGACATGCTTGAAGTGTGTAAGTGGTGAAATTATATCTTTTGTTGAGTTTTATTTTACCTGAGACTTTATGTAAGGTTCTATGGCTTGAAACATAACTTGTTATGAAACATGGCTTTGGATCCTTTTTCTCTTGCATTTTCAAGTTAATGATTGGGAGCGACTGCCCTGTGGTCTCAGTTGGTCCTGGACCTGTATGTGATCCAAGCCATTTGAATGAAGAACAGAAGAATGATTGAATTAGTCTTTGTTCCCAAAAAGGGAAGACTGGTTTGACACTAGATCCAAACAGGCACACAACACCCATTTCAAAATCCCAGTTAGATTTGTAAGGCATTAAAATGGTGTCTGTAATTCCTGTTTAGTTCAGCATTGGTGCTGCTTTGGGTGAGAATGCAGGAGATGTAGGCATGTTCCAAAAATGCGTGTTTATGCACAGGTGGACCAAATGGTTCTCTGTTACATTTATTGTTTGTTGAGATAAACCATAACTGTAAGATTAGTTCTTTACCATTTTGTCTATTTTATAGTCTGGAAATGTTCCTGAAATGAGAACCTTAAGTGTACAGCCTTTATTGGGGTGGCATAAGCTGTATGTCTCTGTAAAGGGTAAATGAAACTGATTTGTGCTTACTTAGTATTTAAAGGGTAGCAGTGTGCAAGGTTTACAGACAAACTTGTTCCTCTGCATCCAAAATCCGTGAAGGAGCTGGGAAGTAACAGGTAGTGTAGAAAGGAATGGTGTGTGGGCGAGAGCTCCTCACCAGGGGAACTTCCTCCTCCTCCTCCTCTTCCTTCCTTTCCCTTTTCCCACAATAGACTTCAGGTAAAGCCTTGTGTTTCTTAGCTGCTTTATCCACCAAAACTGATTCTGTTTACTAAAATAGGAATTCTTCTGTTGTTCTCTAGCAGTAGTAACACTGACTCTTGTTCTGTGTTTGCTTTTACAGACCTCCTTCTGGATGACCAATGTGTGTTTTAAGTGATTCTGTCAGCAACTAAGTCTCCAACTTCCCACTCATTCCAGCTGGTAGCAACGTTTATAATGCAAAAAGATCACAACCCGGGATCACACAAACATTTCTCTTAAAACTTCCTAGATGATTGTAGTTGCTTTGGTTGTGTTCTATGCTAGCAGAAGCCTTTTCCAAGGTCTGCTGTTGACTCTAGAGCACCACGTTCCCCGTTTCCTGGGAGCCTTGGGGGCTGGCAGCATGGGAAACTCGTGTGTCTGCCGCGACGACAGCGGGGCCGAGGACAGCGTGGACTCTCAGGGCCGGCAGACAGAGAGCAGCAGAGCACACATCCCTGAGGCACGAAGCCACCCAAGGGACCCTGTCCGTCCGCCCAGGAGGGGCCGAGGACCTCATGAACCAAGAAGGAAAAAACAGAATGTGGATGGGCTGGTACTTGACACACTGGCTGTAATTCGGACGTTGGTAGATAAGTAAGTACCTCCTCAAGGAATAATTCAACATGAATGAAAATGTTCTTGTCTCCTCTCAAACTGTGGCTCCAGCCTCTCACCGATCTGCACCTGACCCTCCCTGAAGCAGCTGCGTGTTTCCATCTGGAGGCTTAGGAGAGGAGCACCTTCCCTAGGTAATAGAAGTAGCTCCTGAGTGCCCAGGTACAGATTCTTCCAGGAGCTGAGGAGCTTTCTCACAGTTCCTGTATGGGCCTACACTCCTGTGGGATGAGGAGTGTGCTCAGGATTTCTTACCTGGCACAGATACACAGTTTAGGAAGCAATAAACACTCCAGAGTCTGGGAACTTTGGTCCTAAAAATTGGTTGTTGTGCAGTTTTCTGTTTGCAGGCTGTATTTTACTTCTTTGGAAATGGTGAAGCAAAATAGGGAGCTTTGATCTTTGTTAGCCTGGATAAACAGACTGAGGTTTTCTTTCCAGTTATAAGTCTGACTACTTTTTAAAGATCACATGTTGTGACTGCCCAACTCACAATCCCAGTATTACATTCCTTGCATGCTCAAAGCATCCATTAAGGGTGTGGGGGATATTTATGGCCTCATCCTTTTTTTTTGGTCTTTTTTTGATTTTGTGTTGCTTTCTACAAAGCTTTAAAAGGACTTTAAAAGTGATGTGTTAAGTTAGCTTGTCACCTTTGGGGTTAGGTGCAGGCTAGGAACTGGAAAGACCAGAACTGAAGGAAAAACCTTATTCCAGCCTGACAGCTGGGGTTTGAGTTTAAGGTGGATGAGGCTCAGAATAAGTGAGTCTTGATTCATATACCTGCATCAACTCTGGAATGTGCATGCAGAGGAGGAGTTTGCCTTCCTGCTGTCAAAGGCTTTAAATGAAAGTACCAGGACTGATGTTTTTCATGTTCATTTAAGTCTAAGGTGTGTGTGTGTTTGGTTTTTTAACAGGTTTTATTTTGTGCTCAGTCTTCAATCATAAAGTTAAAATCATGGCAAACATTTTGTAAAGTCTCTGCCCAGTCTTACATGCCGTCCCCTTTCCCCCAAGTTCAGCTCCCTGAGCTGTTTCACAACACTTTAGTGCACAGTTGATCCTGTTCCTGTGGGTCTTGCAATCAGTTTTGTAATCTTGTAAGCACTTTCCTATGCTACTGAGGGACAATAAGCATCGTTATTTCACTGCCCCTGGAGTCCTGTTTCTGACAAATTCCTGAAGCTACCGTATTTTTACGGGGGGTTTTATACAGACTATAGTGAAATACACTGTGATAAGCAATGAATAGTTGCTTTCCCTGTTTGCTATTTGTTTTTTTCTTGTGGCTCCTTTTTTTTTCTTCTTCTTGTTTGGTTTTATCAAATCTCAAAGTTCTGACCTAAAACATATCTGAAAACTGATTTTTTTTTTCTTCTCTCATATCCAGAGATAGCTGCTTTCTAGAAGTTTAATTTCATATACTCAGAAGGATAAATTCTGTATTTTGGGGCTTGTATGAAAGGCTTCCTTGCAAATTAAGAAGTTACCAAAACGGCTGTTTTGTTTCAAAATGAGGAAGGTGTGTCCTGGAGGGGATGTTTGGAAATTAAGTGGTTAAAATGGCAAATCAGTGGGACAGTCCTTTGCTCAGTACTGTGAACATCTGCTATCTATGACAAAATCAGAAATCCTGCAGATAAAAATTTCGTTCTTTATCATAGCCTTTACTTGTACTTATGGTTGGGATTTTTGTTGGGATTTTTTCCTTTCTTTGAATCTTTCTATCCTTTCTCCTGATGTAATTCTGCAGTATTGCACTTCTTTTTCCTTCTGGGCAGATTACTTTCCAGAAGAAAGGTGAAGATGCTTCATGTTAAAAAAAATCAACCCAACTGTTTGTTTTAAATGTTGTGGCAATATAAAAATGGGATACATTTCACTTTAGCCTTTTCTTGTGGAAGTATTTAACAATGTGTTCACCTTTTCTGTAAGGAAAAAAAAGGACATGTATTTACATCATTTATATTACTTCAAAGCTGAGGTTTTTCTCTTTATGATTAATTGCTCAAACCTAGGTAGTTTTATTATCTTCATAATGAATGTCTGTTGAAATTTTCTAGAACTCCTCTGTATTTCACATTTCCAATTTCCTTTCAGAGCTGTGTGATAGAAATTGAGCGTGGAACATGAAGTCTAAGCCTGGGGCTAGTTCACAGTGCCTGAGGAGCACTGAATAAAGTATTTTAGGACATGCTGCTGGATAAGCTTTTTCTGGACCTGGAGATGCTTACTGAACAGGATTTTGGGGTCTTGCTTTAGGTACTTTCACTGGCAGTGCCTGCTCGGACGCACAGATGTGTCCATAGCTTTGTGTCCTTACTTCAGCAGACTGAGGAGCTGATCTATTGAACTTTCTGTGGTTTTCATGTTGGAAAGGGGGTTGGGTTAAGTATTTTCTGTTAAACTGCCTTAACTATTTCTTTTAACAGCTCTTGTTGAAGACTGTGATGCTGTTAGGTTGCTTCCCTTTAAGTTTTGTGGTGGTTTTTAATATTTATATATTTAGCAAAGAATTTCTGAGAAAAAAAATCCTGTTGAAGGATGCCCCTTGTGCACTGCTCCGGGTTCACTTTGTGACCTCTGACATGCAGTGCCTCGTTATGTACTACAAGGAGCACTGCTAATGAGCAGCACCAAGCCTAAGCATTATGTTCAGCTTTTAGACATGCAGATGTGAGTCACAATTTCCTTGTCAGCTGTTGCAGACATGCAGATGTTGATGTTGAGCCAGAGAGAGGCTCAAATCCCATCTGTGTTTCAGATCTGAAAATGACATTAGCAGTCTGCAGCCTGTTTAACTTCCTTTTGTTAAATGATTACTGGATTTGTTTTCTGTCTGTGTATAATGATTTTTTTTCAGTATATTATGTTGATGATTGTGCATAAATTTTGACCTGTGTAATATCTCTTTCAGTGACCAGGAGCCTCCTTATTCAATGATCACGTTGCATGAAATGGCAGAAACAGGTATCAAGGCATTGTGTTGGGCATTTCAGTTGTGACTCACAAGCAAAAGAAACAGAACAAACCCCAAGCCCCTCTTTTCTTTGCAAAGAAAAATACACCCCAGCAGGGTGTGTTAGGGTATGGTGTAGCTCTGGGGATGTGGGAACCAGAACACAGTTCTGCCCTTCAGAGCTTCACTGAGCTCATTGCATTGGCCTGAAGTTTTTTTTTAATTCAGTTGACCTTCCCACATGAACTCTCCAGAGGCAGCCAAGGGATGGCCCCAAACACACTGTAGTGGCATTAAACCATAAGCCACAAGGAATGGCTGCTTGCAGCTGAGCAGGAACAACCTATATGTGTACATAGACATGGGCTAATCCCACGTGCTCTGGTTTCAGCAAATAGCATGTTCCTTTAGGGTTGGGCCTTGCTGGCCTTAGACCACTGCTTTACTGATGTGTTTGTCCCAGCCCTGTCCCTAAGTGCTCCTGCAAGACAAGCCATGCTTGTGGCAAGGGCTGTTTTATCTTTGCTGCAGTAGGAGAAATTCTCCCAGCTGAAGACTTCAAGCAGACTTCTGGTTTAGGTGAATTTTTATGTCTCTACCTAGTAGTGTTGGTACTGGTCTTAGGAAATAATATTTCTGTATTAAAGTAAATAATTCAGCCTGATTCGATATTACAGCAATTCAATAAAATGTTTTTCAGGGGAGTGTGCCAAGAGAACTCAAACCCCTGTGTGTTACTGTTACTCTGATGAAGGGAGCGCTGCTCCTTCTGCCTCAGTCGCCTGTATACAGATACAGACTGTCTTTATTTTCACTTCTAAGGGAGCTATTTTCTTGTAATTCCAAATCTATTTACTGTAAGAGTAGCTTAACAAGTAAAAGGCCTTATCTACTCATTCAGCAGTGAGAGCTGCTCCTTAGGAAAACAAAGGTTTTTTAGACGAGGTATGCGAAAAACCCACGGAGTTTCTCTGAACGTCATGTTACTTCAGGGAACTCAGGAAGAGGGATTTGATTCTGGTTAAAAGAAATATTTCCTCAGTGTCATTGCAGCAGTGTCATATGCAGCATTTAACACTTAACAGTTGACACTGGATGCTGAACTCTGAGTATCAGACTAGAACAAAGTAGTTGTCCATACCACCACGAGTATTCCTTCCTAATAGTAGTGGGAACTAAAGGATGCTCTGGCCTGGGCTAGACTATTCTACAAACAGTAGAGGTGTTCACTATTACCCCAGCTGCTGTAAACTTCTTCTTTCTTGAATTTGAACTTCTAACCTACTGCAAACTAAGATAGTGGTGTAAAAAGCAAACTGTTTTTCCCGATGTCTCTAAGGTCACTGGGTAATTTTGAGGATTTTTCAGTTTACATTTAGGGATGTACTTTGAACACTTCTGGATTGCACTGTTAATTCTGAGTGTGACTTCTGTTTTGTGGTTGACAGATGAAGGCTGGTTGGAAGTTGTCCAGTCTTTAATTAGGGTTATTCCATTAGAAGATCCCCTGGGACCAGCTGTTATAACGCTACTCCTTGATGAATGTCCGCTGCCAACGAAAGTGAGTGGAAAGCAGATGTGCTTATCTGTGGCTGAATGTCAGTTATTCGTGGTTACCACACCCATCATCTCTTTGGGTGGGTTTCACCTGGGATGCAAGATTGATAGTGGTTCAGAAAATGGGTGTAACATTCAACTTCGAGTAATTTGGGGTGACTTGGTGTCTAAATGCTAATTAATGCTAGGAGCATTCCCAAAAAAAGGTAAATTTAGTCTCTGGGGAAGGAACAAGAGACCTTTGGGTTTTGGCTGCTTTTCCTGCCACTCTTTCCTGCCATGTGGTACTTAAACTGTGCAGGGAGGGTGTGCAGGTGCTGCAAAAGCTGCACAAGTTCTGCCCTTTCATTCTCTCATTTGTAAAGCTGCACATTTACAAGTCACTGTTGAATTTGTTCCTGCCCTGCACATGAGGAATGCAACACAAATGGGTGTGTTAAGCTAAACAAATGACATTTTTCAACTATGAAATATCTACATGTGGCTTTGGGAAATGAGAATACTTTTGTTTTACTGGCTGCTAATCTGGTTTTGGGTGGAAAGATGACCTGAGGTGTTCATACTGTGTTAGTGCAGGTGTGTAAGTGAAAGCCTCAGGTGTTTAGGATGCTAAATATGTTTGTACAGAGAACTTGTCTGTCTTCAAATGTTTGTCATGACCTCGTTTCTTCAGAAATTGATGATCACATCATTGCAGCATTCATTGCTGAAGCTCCTGATGCTGCCAATTTTAGTCTTCCATTGGTGGTGTTTAGGGGTATAAAGAGCTGGTTGCATCAGTGGCTGAAGAATTGATCAGGCTCTTAAACTACCTGAAGTGGGTTTGTTTCTTCTAGGCTATTGATTAGACTTATCTGAGACTTTTAAACAAGAGAAATGTATTATGACTGTCATATAGACTGCTGAATTATTTTGAAAAGAAAGCTATGACTAGAAACTTTGTCTGCTTTGAAAAAGAAATCAGGAAATGGAGACCACTGCGAATGCACCATAGGAAGAGTGATTTTGGATTTTTTGTTTGGCTCTACAATGTACTTGGCAATCACATTATTTTTTTTTCAAAACCCACATGACTTTTATTTGGGTACTTTTAAGGAGTTTGCTATAAAATAGTTGACCTTATCAAGACAAAAGGAGTGAGGTGCCTTTTTTTCTGGGGTGCACAGTAGTTTTTCATGTGTAGTCTCTTTACAGCACAAGGAGCTGCAGCTGTGGGGTCTGCTGGCCACATGCAGCCTGGTAAAGTGTGTGCTGCTGTTCATTTTCTCTCTATACAGGAGAAGTTTTTTGTCTTAGGGATTTTAAGTCAGTGCCTCACTTCCATGACAGCTGGAGAACAGCAGCAGGCTGTATTTCATTTTCTGTTATTGCAGGCTATAAAGTCCATAAAGTTAAAAGGGCAGTGCAGTAAACTGTTTATTCTATAAAGTCTTTATTTAACTCAAAATAGTTGATCTCTCTGACGGTTCTAATAATGGCTAAAAGCAATGTCAGAGTATGTCAAGAGTCTAATTTTAGTGAGTCTTTTCCATCCCAAGTCTGTAGCTCAGTCATTCTGTCTTCTTTCTGTTCTTTCCACTTAGCTCAGTCCTGTTCATCAGTTCTGTTTTTGTGGCTTTCCTTTTAAGAACATAACTACTTTTCAGTGTGATCTCTGTACAGACCTCAGACTCTAGCACAGTCAACTGATTTGAATGTGGCTCAGAACACAGTTCAAAAAAACACATCTATTCAACTTGAGCAGTGCTCGTTTTTCCTCCAAATGGCTGCTGATGACTTCAATATGAGGAGTTCTTCTATTTTAATTAGATCCTTGCCTGAGATTATGCAGTTTCAGTCTGAATCAGCTGAAACTTTCATGAAGTCTGGAAAGCTGAGGAAGATTTGGAACTTTTCAGGGTGGGGTTCTCCCTGTGGGATGACTTTTTCTGGCTCTAGATTAACTCCTAACTACCCTGAAAATGCAGAGTATCCTCTAGACCTGTCTTGAGTTTTATTTATACCACACTGCCTGAACAAAGCAAGTCAAAGCATGATATTTTAGATTTATTACCCTCATTGGTTACTTCCTAAATTTGTGTGACTACAGAAAACCATTTAGGCTCTCAAGAATACAGTTTATGACATCCTGTAAAGCTGACAGCATCCTAAATTTATGATGGGAATGTGGGCCTTTTGTGTCTCTTTAGTCCTGAATTCTAAAATCTGAAACAGTCCCTTTCTTTTGAAAAGGGTGTCAGTTTTAGGACAGTGGAAATAGATGAGATGGCAGTGGTGCCATATGTGCTAATTGGTTCCTATTGCCATGGGGAGCTCACTTAGGTATGTCCAGAAGTGTCCTGAGCTGTTGATCACAACGACCAACAGTCTGGTGGTACTGTTAAAGTTATAACTCTTGGGTCTGTTGAACTTTTCTTCTCATCTGTCCTTTGTTATTGTCTTATCTTAGAAGATGATGCTGTCTGTAATATGATGCTGAATTTAGTGATGTGTAAAAACAATCTGTTCAGTGATACTGAGGTAGGGGGAAACTGTATCTGTCGGTAATGTTGAAGAGATTTCTGGTTCCTCTTTTGCAGGACGCATTACAGAAGTTAACTGAAATATTAAACTTAAGTGGAGCTGCTGCTTGCCAGGATGCTTGTCACCCTGCCAAGCACCGGAACACGACTGCAGTGCTCGGCTGCTTGGCAGAGAAATTAGCAGGTAAAGCCCTGGGCTTCTCCTCACAGCTGGCACTTGGCTCTCTACAACACCTTCTGCTTTAGCACCCACCATACAGACTAGGTCAGAAGTGTTTTCTTAGAACTGAATAGTGTTCTGCATGAGGGGGTGCCAGGCATGACAATCTGGTTGATTCAAACGTCTGAATGAGCCATTCACAAATCCTTTTGATGGGTGGTTAGTGATTGAGGATCACTGTTTATTTTATATTGCCTTAGCACTGGTAATCAGTCTCTTCTGCAGGCCCACTCTGGCTGTGAATTACTGAGGACACATTCTCTAGAGTGTAGGCAGGAGTATCAAGTTAGTGGTCTTGGAGGCTGTATAAAACTGAAAAATAAATATGCTTTTTTTCTAGTAGACATGTCTTATCCTATAGTAGATAGCTAAAAAGATTCTCTTCTGTGTTGCTTAAAAGAAAATTGCTGAGATTCTAATTTAAGGTGACTTTTCATATAGAATTTTTATTCCCTATCATTCCTAGTACAGTGTTGGAAACTGATGATTAAGTTTCCTTCCTGCTGATGATCTGTTTTGTATCAGTTTTTTTGCTCCTTTTCTGAAAGTGGACAGGAAATAGAGGAAAAAAGTGATTGTCCAGTGTCACCTAATGGTTATTAAAACCCAACTACTGTATTTCTGTGAAAAAAACAAGTAAAGAACAAGGTCTGGAAGTATTTTTGTGCTGTAATACTTCTATTGTATTATACTAAGTCAAAATGAGATACTGTATCTACTTTCATCTTAGTGGACACAGATCTCATTGTGTCAGCTCAGGCAGCAAATCTGTTAATGAAGTGTTGGAACCCACTGCAATTTTTTAAGAGTTTGTAGATGCCAGAGTTTGATTCCCTCGTGTCTCTCTCTTGATTAAGTGGACACTATTTCAGGGCTTTTCCATTTTAAATTGGCTGCTTGCTCTGGTGCTGCTGCAAGCTGTATAATTAACTATCAAGTTGGCCATATCAGGTGCTCAGTTTTGCTGATTTTGAGCTGCTGATGAATGGAGCTGCTCATTACACGTGACTCTGGAAGTAAAGGGGAGACAGTCTTTTCAAAAGCAATGAGCATGAAAATGCTAAGTGGAGGCTGCTGGAGTCTTACTGCAAAATCTCAGAAGTGGGGCTAGAACTCTGTACCCACTTAGAGCAGTGACCTGAACAGGACTGTAATGTGCCAGTAACTCTGTAATTATTAAATGTCCACCAAGTATTTTACTGGGAACAATGATAATTGTTTTATATTATAGTTTTGCTTTGCTGTGAAGTTCTTCGGTGTTCTTTAATTTGTTACCTTGTGTTTAAAAGATCTGTGGTGATGGGTATGTGGTACTTCCCATGGAGGGATTTCATTCCCGATGTTCTTGCAGGTCCTGCCAGCATAGGCTTACTCAGCCCAGGCATATTGGAATATTTACTTCACAGCTTGGTAAGTGTCTTTGATCTTTTTGTATGTATCCATACATAGCAATTGTAATGCAATTTTATTATTATCATTATTGTTAAAAGTTGGAGTCATGTCTGCTAAATATCGATAGTGTATGTTACAGAAAACTGAGATTCCAGAGCCTGTGGGATCTCCATCTTTTGGAGATAATTAGAAGTCAATGGACCAAGGCTCTGAGTAGCCTGATCTATTTGAACCAGCTCTCCACAGGAGGGTGGGATACAGGAACGTTGGAGGCTCCTTTGAACCTAAAACCTTCTGTGACAGACTTGGAGCTCTACTGTGACAGACTTGGAGCTCTACTTGTCTGTCTGTGCTGGGTATTTAATAACTTTTTCTTACTGCCCATGTTTAGAATTTCCAGTCCCACCCGACAGTGATGCTTTTTGCACTAATAGCACTGGAGAAGTTTGCACAAACAAGTGAGTATTGGCCTGGTACTGCTCTTTGCACTGTGGCTTCTGCTGCCACATGGCTGTCACTTGCTTTACCTGATCACTTGTGAGCATGAGAGTCTGCACTGGTATTTATTGCTGTAGTGACATCCCTCTACCCCTCAAAACCCTTGAGATACTTGCTGAAACTTATTTTCCCTGTTAGAAATTGCTGTAGAAGGATTTGTGACATGAGGCCTTTGTCACTGACATAAATCTGTATTAGAGTTGGACAACAGTTAGGATTGGGAGTTGGTAGGCAGGAAAAATTATATTTTGCTTTAATGACACCCTCACCCAAAAACCCTGAAGAGATTTCCTGAAACTCAGTCCTTCTCATCTTAGAAATTACTACATAATGACTTATGACATGAGACCTTTGTTACTTGAAAAGAAATAAATCAGTATGGGAGAGATGGAGAACAGCCATGATCAGTCTCTTGATGATGCAGCTCCGTGCTGAGAAGTGGTAAATCTGAATGAAGATAATTCCACATCTGCTTGGGGAAACAATTCCATGCTGATTGTAATACTGTGGTTTAGATGTGTGTAGAGAGTTCTACTGCATTTGTAGGATGTTACTATTTTTAACTAAACTTATCCCTAATTTATAGGAATTACCCTTTTCCTCTTAAATTGTAGGTGAAAATAAAATGACAGTTTCTGAATCGTGCATTAGCGACCAACTGATCTTGCTGGAGAAATGGACAGATAATCCAGACTACTTGAAACGCCAGGTTGGATTCTGTGCCCAGTGGAGTTTAGACAATCTGTGTAGGTATAACAAAGTGATGGATTCATTTAAGAGTAATCACTCCTCCAAAAAGATGGAGGACTTTGTGTTTGTTTTTTTATTATTATATTGGGCTACTGATAGCACTTAGTGTACCTGACTGCTTTTGTAATATCTCCTTGAAAAAGAAAACAAACAAAAAAACCACACCCAAACAAATATATCCAGTGTAATTGTATGGAAAGAAAATTTTGGCAAGGAAAATGTTTTTGAAAGGAAGTGGTTTGTACTCTGCAAGTTGGAGCTGCAATGAAAATTCTTCTTTGTACCAATTTCCTGTAACCCACACTTCAGCAAATGTGCTGAGTGGCTCAGCCGTGCAGCTCTGTCTCTGTGGAACAGCTGGATTGCTGACATGTCCTGGGGATGGCCACTCCTGTGGTCATTCCTCACTAGTTCACTGGCTCAAAGAATTACTAAAGACTTTTTAAAGTAAATATACTTTCTGATTTTTGTGATCAAAAGTAAAAAGTGTTTGGCAAAGCACTTCTCTAGGTCTATCTTTTGGATGACTAATAATCATTGAATTTGCTTGTTTAATTATGATTTCAAAGGTGCAGCAACTCTAATGACCTTGTATTTTCTAATGCCTTTTAGATAAATTTGGGTAAAAGGTCTATTGGGCTTTAGGGGCTTTAGTCAGCTTATGAAAAGCCAATGTCAGCTGGTTTTAGTTAATGTCTGTGTAAGTGTTGTAGCAAGTTTGGGTTATATGAAGGGTCCTAAGATAAGATCTTTGACTTGTAAATTAACATGTATGTGTCAGCAATTTGACACCTGGTAAGAGAAATGCTTCTGATCCTTCCATGTAGAAAGGGCAAGCAGAAAGAGAGAGAGTTGCTGTGGGCTCAGTTCAGTTCATCAACTAGAAATGAGACAGTAGAAACCTTTAAATCCTTGTTTTCACCTTCTTCCCTATCCCCAAATCTGTTTCCACTGTAATGAATCAGAAAAACTCTCCCCACTGAATATACAAATACAATGGTAAATCCTGAAACAATGGTATCTTGGTGTGAACTTGGAGGCCTTCCATTTGCCTGTGGGTTTCCTGCAAGTTCTAATTAGACTGTGGAAGCTCTAGTCGGAGGCACAGGTCGTGCTTTCACGTTTAGTATTTAACACACGGTGTATTGGAAGCTGTTTTCATGCAGGCAGAATCTCAGTGTTTCATTCAGTTATGCCAAAAATTACCTGTATCCTAGAGAGACTGATTACCGATGTATGTAGTGTTCAAAATCAAGTTTTGCAGCAGCAGTAACTAAAACTGGTTGGGTTTGGGTTTTTTTTCAGTTTTAAAAGAAGGCAGGCAGTTTACATATGAGAAGGTTGACTTGACCAACATTAGGGCTATGCTGAACAGTAACGATGTCAGCGAATACCTGAAGATCTCACCACATGGATTAGAGGTAGGAAATTGTTTCATGTTTTCAACCTGAAAAAGAGGCTGAAGAAAAAAGGCAGCTTTTACTTTGCACTTTCTCCTGGGATTTTTCTAGAATGAATCCAAGTTGTCTGCCAGCTTTGTACAGAGAACTTGCTTTGTCATCAGAGGTTTGTAACATCACTGTGCTGATCTCAATTGTAGAAATGTTCACACTAAAGTAATGGCTGTACCTGTGCCCCAAAACTTGAGGGAAGTCAGGAGGATTCTTAAGAGTCAGATGGCTTTTCACTTACTTTGTGAACAGTTTTAGTCAAAATATCATTCTATTGTTTGTCCTGTCTCATCTTGAAAAGCTCATAGCAGTCAATTTTTTGTCTGGGCAATGTGGGGTTTCTTCCTTCCTCTATAACTCCTTCTTAGAACTTGTTTGACTACTTAGAGATGAATTTTCATTAATTGACATTGAATACCTTCTTGTCCTTCATACCAGGAATCAGTTAATAACCAATGATTTAGGTTTTCCTGTCTTGGTTGTCTTAATCTTTAAATTGTTCCTGTCAACTTTCCCCTTTATTTTTTTTTTTTTTTGCCTGTGGCTTAACCACTGAACAATCTTCAGTCTTGCCTGCTCACTAGTTTGTGTGACAACTACTACTATAAAGAGAGGTCACTTTGTCTGAAATGCCTCTAAAATTAGATTGGTATATTCTTATATGCAAGAAACCTGATCCAGGGAAGAAAGGTGTTTGTTTGAAGGCTGTTTTTGTAGACACTGAATTTCTGTTTGGATTTGGTAGGCACGATGTGATGCCTCGTCCTTTGAAAGCGTGAGATGCACGTTCTGTGTCGATTCTGGGGTCTGGTACTATGAAGTTACAGTCATTACTTCAGGAGTGATGCAGATTGGATGGGCAACCAAAGACAGCAAATTTCTCAACCATGTGAGTACCTGTAATGTCACTGAGCTGGTGATGTAACATCAGTATTTTTCTTCTTACAACATCTATGAAAAGAGCTCTGGTTATTCTGTGGTCGTAACTGAGCACTTGCTTGTTTCCTTCACTTTTTCTGTGTCCATGAAGAGCTGTTTTTGCTGAATTTGGTGGTACAAGAGAAGTCAGTATTGTCATTGCTACAGACTGGTACTGTTCACCCAAGAGCTGCAGCAGAGACAGCTTGTTATCTGCTGGCTGTTGTCTGGAAGCTATAGGGCACTTATTTCTTATACCATAATCTCTTGGAAATTCTTTAGATAACAGTAGTTCCTGTCTGTTTTTGGAAGTAAACAATAAGTCACTAGGAACAGCAGTTTCTCATGCACTGTCTTTTACACAGGTCACCAAGCAGCCATTTCATCATCCTCTTTAACACATTTTCCTATTAAAATAAATTTCACAAGGGAAATAATTAAAATTCACTCTGGGATAACATGGTATCACTGGACTTGCTGGTAGCAGCAATATGGTACAGTCTGGGAGTGTGAAAGCTTCTTTTTAATTAAAAGTAAGGATTACAGAAAGATTAAACTCTCTACCTTATTGCCTTTTCCTGAGAGTACAGAACAAGTACACTGTTTTATTTTATAGTTTGCTTTACTGTCCTTCTCATCCAGATAATTTGGTATCTTGTTCTAAGTATTCTTCTTCCTACTATTAACTTCTAAGATAATGTACTTGCTAGCATTAAAGCAAAATGTGCCATGTGCACGTGAAGTCCAAACATAGTCAGTCATCATAGAGATGTCACTAGCTCTTCTTCCTTCATAAATCTTTGTGGTTAACTCTTCATGGCTGTTAGAAACTTTGTATGCTTTTTATGCTATACTATAACTTGTTTCAGTATTTCCATGATAAGAAAGAGTAATGATTACTACCCAAAAAACTTTTCTACTTCAGCTTAATTTTCCTTATTATCAGCCTTCCAAATGACCATTGAAGTTCATTGAAGTGCAAGCTAGAATTTTAGGACAAAAGGTTAGGCCTAGCCTAGTGCTGAGAATGGAAATCCTGATTTCCATTTTAAGTTGACACTTCTACTAGCTAAGCTTGAGTGAGAAATTCACCTGTAGCCCTTCTTTACTGTCGAATTGCATGACTTTCTGCTCCTACTTGGAATTTATTTTAGGAGAAGAATTATTTATTTAATGTAGAGATAAGCAGTTAAAACTGCTCATTTTTGATGATTATAGAAAAAGTTATTCTACAGCTGAGTCAAATACAGAAGCTAACATGAAGATAGGCCAAATACATACGTGTGAGTAAATATTGATTGTGGGGGAATGAGAGAAATATATTAAGGAGATTAAACAAACACCAGTGGCAAGAAACCCAATGGGAATGTAAGAGTTAGCTTCTCTCACCATTTAACTTAAGTATTCCTGTGAGTGCAGAGGTCTTGCTCCATTTCTTCTAGTTATTCATGGAAATAGCATTGTCTTCTGCTGATGTATAACATGCACATATCTCTGTGTCACATCCAAAGTCCAGTCCCACATTTTTAGCATGGAATTGAGGTGTGATTTAAGTACAAAAAAAAAGTAAATCCCACACAATAGAAAAAAACACCAAACAAAAATATCATGCAGACCTGTGCTGACCACAGTCCTTATAGAGACTGAGTGTAACATAAACTGAAATAAAAGGCCATGTGTCTGCTTTTAGACTGCTAAGAGGCTTAAAAGATTGGTTTTTTCCCACTTACTGTTAAGGAGCTTGGTGTATGTGCATTTTTCTGTGAGTGTGTCCTGTACAAGGTATGAAAATGGGAGATGTCACATCTCTGAGTAGGATGATTTTTCTATTGCTGCAGCTGTTTTGCTGGTGGCCAAATGCTGCTCTTATTCATCAGGTGTGTGCCTGAAATACAAAGATATTATCCTCTGGGTATGTCACAAACACAGGTCTCAGAAGCCATATACTCTTTAGTTACAGCATCTGTAACAAAAAGACTAGTCCTAAATATGACATTAAACACCCATTAGCTGGGCTTAGCTTTAATTTGGGACATGGGAAGCTTGTGTAATCAGATGCTGTCTGGTATTTGCACTCCAGACAAACCATGGTGAGCACGAGGAAGTTACTTACCTTCCTTAATGCTTTTGGGTTTCATGGTTGGGCTCTGCTGTGTGACAGATTTTTCTCCCACTCTGAAACTCTTTAGTTTTGTGTTTGCCTTGGACTTTAGGACTATCACTTGATAATGTTTTCACAATTTGAGAGGGGCTGGCACTGAAAGGAACACAATATGCAACAAATTAGGTGAAGGGTCTGTGTGTTTGTTCTCTTCGTGTGCTGTGGGTTCTGGTGGCACATGGATATCTTGTGGAGGAAGGCATTATAAGTTTGGTACTGGGAGTTCAAGATAAGAGAGTGGTTATTATTCTGTGGTGGCTTTTTAAGATGCAGAAATTAAACCTATTTGGGTACTAGCCTTCTGATTTTTAAATACTTTAACAGACAGGAGTGATTTGAGGTCACAGGGAATGGAAGATACTTCGGAAACAATATCCCCTTCTCCCTTCCTCCTCACCCCAACAAATTCCCTTTTGATGTGAAAATGAAACTAAGACTAGTTTGAAGAAAAAACTACCGTCATGGGAGAGGGAGAAACCCTTCCTGCTGTAAGAAGAGTGATTTAGGTGAATGAAAATAGACTTTAGCCCCTCTGTGTGAGGAATGGCTCAGGCTGCAATGTTCTGCTCTCTTTCTAAAGGAAGGTTACGGCATCGGGGACGATGAATACTCCTGTGCGTACGATGGCTGCCGGCAGCTGATCTGGTACAATGCCAGAAGTAAACCACATTCCCACCCCTGTTGGAAAGAAGGTACTCAGTCTATCTTCTGCTCTTTATCCTGACTGGATTTCTGCATAGGATTTTTTCCCCTTGCAGGTGTCTGTTCGTAGGTGTGAACAAAGCAGCTACTGCCTAATCCTGATGATCAAAAAAGTTCAATAATTACTGTGCCTTTAACAGTGGTTTAAATGTGCACAGTGGGCACTACAGGCTTATTCCCCAGTCTGTGTAAAGAGATTCTTGTTGGTTAAATGCTTTTTCTTTTCAAGTGCAGAGTAAAAATCATAGCACCAATAACATTGGGAGTTTAATCATTAGACTTTTTTCCACATGTTTGTAGTCGTACACAACAGGGCTGAAATCTTCCTTTCTGGGTTGAAAGAGTTGTTTTAGAGAAGGGAAAAAACCTTGATCTCTGAATTAGACTTTTTTTTTCTTTTTTAAGGAGGAGTTGCACTGTCTTGCTTACTTTAAATTCTTGGATAACTACTTGGACAGCAAAGTTCTGTTCTTGATCTCAGCTTTGAAATCTTGGTAGGATTCTGTGCATGCCATGCTTGTGTGAACTGTGCCGCCTTCTCTTCTATTAAAATTTTCCCCCAAGGATGGCTAAATTAAAACACCTCTGAAAAATAAATAGCACAAGCATATTGGAAATTTCTCCTCAGAACACCCACTTGCTAAGGTCTATCTTCAACAGGTGTAAAATAGCCAAGGAGTGACAGAGTGCAGCTTTCTTCTGGCTTTGGCAAATACTCTGCAATACTTCTACAACTATATAGTATTAATGCTCTGGCAGACTAAAATACTTAATTTTTTTTTTTACTAGTTTCTCTTGGGTTCTTTGGTTTTGGTTTGGGTTGGTTTTTTTTTTTAGTTGCTGTCTGTATCAATGTTTCTTCTTTTGTGCTTTTGCGAACAGTTCCTTTTAAGTAAGACAACTCACAGTGACATATGTGATACTTGAAACAACTGTTTCAGCTGTTGGCATTTAACAGAAATGAAATCTTTAAATTATTTTTGTTTTGCATGTAAGGAGACACAATAGGATTTCTACTAGACTTGCAAGAGAAGCAAATGATCTTCTATTTAAATGGAAACCAGCTTCCTGCTGAGAAGCAAGTATTTTCATCTGCTGTGTAAGTGTCTGCTCATTTGGAAGGGCATGACCTCTGTGGATAATTGTTTTAATTATATGAAGAGTTTCCAATTTGAGATGTAAATTCGTATTTACTTACCTGAAGCCATCATTAAGCAAGTTTCCCTGTTGAAAGTTGGTTAGAAATCAGTAAGAAGGATATAATTTTACAGGTGGATTTCAGGGTCTAAAATAAATACTTTGGACTCTCCAAAGGTAGCTTCAACTCAGTGTTTTATACTGTCAAATTAGCATAGCA
The DNA here is from genome assembly GCA_013397915.1 of Daphoenositta chrysoptera. Taxonomy (NCBI): domain Eukaryota; kingdom Metazoa; phylum Chordata; class Aves; order Passeriformes; genus Daphoenositta; species Daphoenositta chrysoptera. The sequence continues at coordinate 31,949 of VZRO01000587.1, read as the reverse complement.
TTAAAATGGAATGAGGCTGTAGCAAAGATGAACAATTTTTTGGTGCCTGAGGAATTTATCTTCTGAAAAATAAAGCCTATCCTGTAAATGTTGGAGAGGGCTTGTTAACTGACTGCTGTTGACTGGGACCAGCTCCTGGAGCAGCATATTGAATATTCATCAGAGGATGTCTCTTGCTAGCATTGCAGGCAGGTGTTAGGCTTATTTTGCCAGCTCTTATTAAAATTAACATATGGTGAACTCCTCTAACTCTCACAGGGAAGTTCAGCCTTTTGCTTTGGAAAAAATAAGCTAGTGTAATACTTGAGAAAGCATCTTCCTATGCAGTTTAATTAAACATTACAGTACTTTGTCAATTAATCCTACCATGCTAATAATTTCATCCATGTTTTCTCCTCAAAATAAAGTTTAAGATGCAGGCTAAGAGCAGTTCAGTTTAAAGAGTTGCTGAGTATCTTCTTTATTCAGCTTTTAGTGCTCTGTTCTTTGAGTATGTAATTGATAAACTTGAGTACTTGTTAGAACTTGGGGTATTACTGAACTTTGGCCCTTCCAGTAAATTTGAAAGAGGTGGTAGTTGTGGTTTTAAAAAGTGTTGACTAATCCTAGTTGTACAATAAGCAGCCTTTATTGGCTGACTCAGTAAGAAATTCAGATAAATCCTGGTAGTGAATTCAGGAGTTGAGAACTAAACGAGGTAAGTATGTGCAGCTGCAACTTGCTGCTCTCCCAATTAGCTGCAAAACACTGGTATTCAACTTGTCTCTATCTCGGAGTGTATTTTCAGATGGTAATAGTAACATGTCTGGAAAGCTCTGCTATTATTTAAGTCATTCTAAAATGCCTGTTCATGTTGCAGATCGGGCTTTTTTGCTGCAGCAAGTTTCATGTCCTATCAACAATGTGAGTTCAACTTTGGGGCAAAACCCTTCAAGTACCCACCACCAATGAAGTTTAGTACCTTCAATGATCATGCCTTTCTAACAGCAGAAGAGAAAATCATTTTGCCCAGGTAAACCTCTTACCATGTATGTTTGCATGCAGAGAAATAAAATGTTTCACTTCTGAGTTGCAAAGTCTTGCCTTGTACTCAGCAAAATTAATTTCTTATGGGGTCATACTTCCATAGGTCCTTCTTCTGAAAGGATGAGGAAATAGGCTCCAGTGCAATTTCATCAGTAGGGCAGGAGATATGTAACAAAAATCCATTAAATTAAAATATATTTTGTAATATTAACCTAAATTAAAATGAACCAGTACCACACAGTAAGCTGTTTTAGTAAAAGTATTTTTGCCATCTAAGGATTATTTGGTTGATTGAGGAGGTATAGTGTTAATTAAAAAAAGATGTCCTATTTAAAATTGACCTAATTTGTGGTCTTGGCAGCATGGGGGTGCTGAATGATTGTAAGTCTTGAAATTGTCCTTTTCTGATCCTGATGAAAACTTCCCCATTTGTGAATGATAGTACTGACAAAGGTTATTCAAATTTAGAAGTGTTTTCCCACCTAAATATAATTCAAACCAGATAGAAACAGGTCTGGATACATTCTTCTTTAGTTTTTACCAAACTTCTGACAGGAATGAAAACTAATAGCTTATCTGATTGAAGTTATTAGTAATAAAATAACTTACTGGAACACAAACAGTAACAGATACAGTGTAGTCTGGTATGTACCCTGGATTTCCAGCTTTGTCTGAAGATGGCCCTCACACTGGTGCTGATGTATGTGACTGAAAAAAATCTTAAATTGCAACTAATTAAGTGGGGGTGAGGTTTTTGGAGGGGTACCCCTGGCTGTAATAATCCAGAGACTGGTTTTGAATTATCTAGCTTTGATCAAGTGTATTTGAGGTACTTAAGGATCTTAGTGTTTAAAAAGAAAAGAAAAAAACCCCTTACTTCTGGGTTGGAGTCACACATTAGGAAAGTCTGAGGCTCAGGATATTGTATTTATGCAGAGAAAATCAAATGCAACTTGAAAAATTTTTGTGCTTACCTATAGCCAGACTAAATTACTCCTGCTTGTGACTGCAGGTGCTTTAAGTGAGAGTCTGATTTAAGATGATCTGTTAGGTACAAATTTGTCACCCTCCCTTTTCAAATGAAATGTTCTTCTGTCTTAGTAGTGTCCCTCACTGGCTGAGGGGTTTGCAGTTTCCAGCTGATGCTCAGATGGGATTGATGTCGTTCTGGCACTGCTCTTGCAATGTTCAGGCAATAGCTGTGAGAGCTGTTACATGATTGTGCCAAAAGATGAGAGACAAACTGGGGGAGACTGGTTTCCTGTTGATGCCTGACTGGTGAAACTTGGCCTCCTGTGTTACAGACTATTCATTATGCAGTAGCACTGAAAGGCTCCATTCAAGGTTGGACACTGTTGTTCTTTGTGTAAACAAAGATCATCCCTGCCCTACAGCCTGAGCTGCTTTGAAATGATAAGACAATCCTAAATTAAAAGATAGCTTTGATCGTCCTAAAAGTGATAGGAGATAAGGCAAAGGACTGTATGAGTGGACCCTAATTATCCATCACAGGATTTAACATAAACTCATGCAGAGTTCTGAATTTAGTGCATCTGGTGTTGGGGCAAGACACATCACCCTGCCATTGAGCAGTTTGGATGGGTGGCGTGTGTTCTAGATGGAAAATGTCTCACTTCATCAAATGAGGGTTTTTTATCTGTCTGCTCTCCCTTTTGGCTGTTGCCATGCTAGGCTGTTGATTTAATTTTCAATTTTTATTCTTTTAAATTGTGTTAGAACATTATAGGGTTTCTGTATATTGTTGATACATGTGTTTGTGAGGTTTATTTGTTTGGGGTTTTTTTCTCAATGCCTAGAAGTACCCAGGTACAAAAGAACAATTTCTTTTAATCTTCAGCTGTGGGAACTAGGAGAATTGTTATTTAATCCCCTCTTTGTCCCTTTCTGACAGAGCAGAATAGGGAAGCAAAGACTGTTTTGCAGGTCTCTGGGTGTGTTAAGTCTTTTTTTGTGGGAGGTTGTGATCGATGTTTATCAGCAGTGTGGTGTAGCACAGCCAAGTGTTATGTTGGCCTTGATGCAATTCTCAAAACAGTTTTCAATCTATTGCTTTGAGTCAAACTAATTTTTGGTGGGGTCTGTCTCTCTCCCTTCAGACACAGGCGCCTGGCTTTGCTGAAGCAAGTGAGTATCAGAGAGAACTGCTGCACACTTTGCTGTGATGAGGTAGCAGACACAGAACTCAGGCCGTGTGGACACAGGTAAAACCTTAAAAAAAACCCAAACCCAAAGAAGTAGGAAAATGTGTGTGTGTGTCAATTCAGCTTAGATGAGGCCATATGCAGTCCCTGCTCATCTTGATTGACTCCCCAGGATAAAGGAAATAACCTTCCCTCCTTTTAAGGATGTGACATGCAGAGGTTAAACACAGTATTCCCACTGTTTCCCTCATCCTAGACCTTAGCAGATTGAACCCCTAATTGTGTGTGTGTTTGGGGAGGCTACTGAGGCTACATCTGTGTGCTGCCCTGGGCTCCTGAGTCTTAATTCCCTGATGCCAAAGGCTTTTCTGATTAGTACTTGATACTGGTGCTGTGAAATCCAGATCACATGAGGAGAGCAGAAAATTCATAATATACTCACATACTCATTAAATGTTTAACAAATGGATTGTCTCAAGTCCCAAATTCCTCTAAAAGCTAAAAATGAGACAGCAGTACGAGTTATACCACAACAGCACTTTCCTACCTTTAAGCAGCCTACTGGAAAATGAATCCAGTTAAGTCAAATTCCTTAGGGTTTTAGAGCACTCATGGAAGGAGTCTTGCCATGTGTCTAGGTGCTGGAAAGTTAAAAGAGATGTGCCTGGTGCATGCCAACAAGAAGTGGAGAAGTAGCTGCAGGGCACTGGGGCTGCTGCTCTCCAGACCCGAGTGAGTGCCAGGATTAATGAGCACAGGGAAGTGGGATCCCGACCAACTGCAGGAGCAGCTGCAGGTCTGGGAGATGCTGAGCAGCAGGAGCTCCTCTCAAAGCCTGTAAATGGATCCACAACACCTGACTTGCAATGCCTAATCTCCACAGAGGGACTTAACTTGACTGTGCCTCTGGCAGGCTGACTAAACTGCTTAGTGCTTGTATTATTTTGTTGCTGTTGATTAGTTTTTCATACTGTAAAAGCAGGCTTTAACTGATTTTTCTTCTCCTTCAGTGACCTGTGCATGGAGTGTGCCTTGCAACTGGAGACCTGCCCTTTGTGTCGACAGGAAATACAAACCCGAGTCAGACAGATCTCTCACATTTCATGACACATGTGGAGAAATACCACAGACTTGTTTTTAATGAACTCCAACCAATACTGAAAGGGGAAAGCATCTCTAACCAATCTTTATGCACATAGAACCATAGCCACGGCCAGATTTCATGCTAACCTGTAATCTGTTTATCTTAAAACCGAAATCTTTAATAAGCTATTTCCAGCTGCCATCAGTGGGAGCTGGTTTCAGCAGTCAGGAGCAATGGCTATCGGTTCCTCCAAGCAAGAGCAGAGGGAGTTGTCTCTTCTTCCCCTTTTCCTTCTCGCCTGTCGCAAGTGCTGAAAAAATTTGCACTGGAAGTACACATACAATGCATTTTAGAAAAGAAGAGAAAATAAGTATTTCCTAAAACAGGGCTGTGCTGTCTTGTGCTCGAAAGTCTCTATTTTTGGCAGAAGTCAGTACTAAAAAAAGAATGCCAATGTTTTCCTGTTTAATGTAGCCTCCTGCTGGTCAGAGACTCTGTATTTTCCAATATTAAACTGCTCAAAGACTGAATCTGTACACAGATGGATTTGAAAAGACAGTGTGGAGACTGTAGAGAAACTCACAGGTTTTAATAACTTGGTGATTCCAAAGAATGTTCTGATTTGTTTTTAAACGTTAAAAGATCAATGGTATTTTCAAGTACATAATGTTTCTGATGCTTTTAACTTCAGTACCCACATTTTTTTGTGAGGTTATAATTTTCAGGAGGTATTCTTAACTAATTATAATGCTGGACTGGAATTAATTTGATATTCTGGGTATTTTTTAAGGTATCATTGAACATCTTTTTTAATCAGTGTTGTTTTTGAAAGTTAGCTCAATTTTTCCAAAGTGAATATATCTTAAAATATTAGAGGAGAATTCTGGACCAGTTTATTTAAAACAAGGTTATTTGGATAGCAATTTCAGTCTTAACTCCTTAAAAATGCACCTTGCTTGCCACGTGTCAGTCCTGCTCTGAGCAGGTTTGGGGCCACTCTTCCTATTTTTGGTAGGGATCATACAGTGGGAATCTCTGCTCCACTTTAATTACACATTTGTGGTGTTTGTATGTTGAGGATGCACTTCAGTAGGCAGCTCTTGACTTTTACTAGGTTTCTACAAGGAATCAGGGTTCACAGCTGGTGTCAGTGAAGTAGCACAAAAATCGGTGGGGTTCTGCTTATTTTGCACCAACTGAGGATATGACTCGGTCTCTTCCAAGTCTTGCACTGGTTGATTTTTTTCAAAATTATCTGTCTGTATAGTAGAACTTTACTAATTCACACACAACTTACACCAAAACCATCCCACTTCTTGGCAGTGATTCAGCAGCAGAGGCTGTTGTAGTGAATTCTCATGGTGTGATGTCGTTTATTTTTAAAATCATTTATTATCTTTATTGTACTATGAAGCACTAACAAAGCAGAGCTGAGGCTGCTTCTTCCTGCTGAGTGCTCTGGCTTCCTACTGACCTCAGTAGGAGCTGAGATCTCTGCACACAGGTCCCAGAATCCAGCTCTCTAGCAACTCCTTTCACTTCTGCCTTTGCAAACTCAAGGGTGCTGAACTTCATCCAGACATGTGTGAATTAGGAAAGTTCTGTTCGTCATTTTCATGTTGACTTTTGTCCAAATGTAGACTGGATCCAGAAGCAGAGTGCTGGTTAGTGTTTTTGCTAAAATGTGGATTCTCTTCCACCTTGGATGCCCAGTTTGATTAAAGTCAGACTGGCAAAACTGTGCCACGGGGATCTCATTTCCTCACTGACTGTACTTTACAGTGTTTAGCTGTATCCATGTTTTCAGTCAGGGCCGAGTCCCTTCCAGCTCGGTGTTCAATGAGCAGACGGGACTGCCATCACTGCCACAAGGGTGTTAGAAATTCAGAATCACTTGAAACGAAGTTTTAAGCGCTTCCAAACGCAATGATGAGTTTTTATCCCTAAGATACAAAGTTACAAATCATCCTTTAGGGAAGAGGTGGGACAGAACCATTTTGAACTCTGCCTTAATAGAGTCTAGTAACTTCAGGGCTTTGGTTTCCCTGGCCAGGATTAACTGAGGTAAAATTTTCAGAAGTGCCTAGGACTCCTAATTTGTATCAACTGCTGTATGAGATTAAGGTGTTCAGGCCCAAATCCACAACGGCTTCTAGGCATCTGATGTCCCCTTGGAATGGAGGCGACCTTAGAGCCTCTCTGCCTTTGTGGACATGGGACTAAGTGCCTGTGTTCTTTGTGGAAAAGATGTGAATGCTTTGGAAAATTTTGCCCCAGACCGTCTTCCATGCAGCTGGTGCTGGGCAGAGGAAGCCGACGGTGGCGGAGGAGGGAGCTGTGTTGCAGAGAACTGTCCTGTTCATTTCACAAAGGGAAAGACTGTACACTTTGACTGGCTTTCTGCCGCCATCCAGGCCGGGGCATCTTGGTCAAGCTGGATATTCCATGGCCCGTGCGGTGTCACCCTCGCTCCCCGCACCCCTTACGGCTCTGGGGACAGGCATGGGCGGTGATGACTCCACAGGCCCTCACAGGGGGAAGTGAGTTGTAGCAAAGTTGTCCATTCAACAATAAAAACATCCTGAAGGCTGTTTGTTGTTCTTTAATTCCTGTTCTGGTCAGAGCGGGGCGGTGTGCTGGGGTGGGACATTCGTGCCGGGGCGGTCATGTCATGCCGCTTGTCGCCTCGGCCCTCGGCTCTGGTGAGAAACCCGCGTTACCGAGGCCAGTGAGGAGCGAGTAGCGCTGTCTCCCGGAGGCTCCCGCAGGCCGGGGCCGGCCCGGCCCGGCCGCGCTCCCGGCCCGCCATGGNGGGGCGCGGGGCCCTGGGCACGGCAGCGGCAGCGGGACACGGGCCGCGGCCCCGGGCAGCGGGGGATGACGCTGCCGGGGCGCAGGGGAGCGGGAGGCTGACGGCCCGCTCTGCTGGGTCCCTTTGAGGGGAGGCAGTGAGGCGGGCTGGGTCCTGCGGAGGGACAGGGCTGGAGGGTTTTCCCCCCGCCCCTCGCCGGGACTGAGGATGGGGAGGCGGGGGACGCGCTCAGCTCCTGCCGTGCTCGCGGTGATGCCCCGGGGCTGCTCCGAGGGCCGGCGGTGGGGGCCGCCCAGCGCNCCGTGGCCAGCGGCCCCGGGTGCGTGTGCCCCGTGCCCGGCATGGGCCGGACCCTGCTCGCCGGCACGGGCCGAGCTCCGCCCGGGACCGGCCCCTGGCACCGCCATCCAGAGCCTGGCACCTGCGAGCCTGGCCTGGGACACGCGAGCACGGTGGCACCTTCATCTTATCTGGCTCCATTTCTATAATAGTCAGTCATAGATGTTTTAGGAGAAAAGATGTAGAGGTGACCCGAAACCCCTTTATAAGGACTGGTTGCATTTTGAGCCTGTTCTCTGAATAGGCAGAGAAAGTTTCTAGAGAATTTGGGTTATTACAGAATAATAGTAGCAATAACTTTGGAAGAACATGATGTTGGAATTCCTGTGTTTTAGAACTAAAATTTATCTCCTCATTTGCCCTTTGGGAAATGTATGGCAATTTGGCATTTGAATTTGTATTAACACTGTCGTGTTATTCCTTAGCACTGCGGTCAAAAAAGAAGAAATAACCACTAACAGCAGCAACATACAGATTCTCTTCCACTCTGGCTAGGCAGGAGCAATGGAGACTTCTGATGGAGAAAGTTTGGGTGTAGCCACGTGAGTATGCTACATTCTCATGTGTCAGATTTTCAATAAGCTAATTGCTATTAAAATATTTTAATAGGAACATAATTACATGAATGAATTTACACCACGCTGACTAGTAGATTCTGCCTCAGGAGAACAAAGGTGCAGAATGCAAAGCTGCAAGAGGGAATAACATCAGTGCAGAGTTTAGGTGAAGTCAAACTAAATATCACTGTGGTCAGTGTAGCACTGGGTACCTCTGCTGAGGGATCAGAGCAAGCACTATAAGGCTGGAAATTGCTCTTCTGGTGTTCATTTTAAATTCAGAATTTCTCTTTTTCAAGAGTGTTTGTTGTCTTACATCGTTGATCCTGAGAGGAGACTCTTCCTCTGTGTTTGAGTGCACTCCTTCTAAACCTGAGACCATTCACAGGGGACCTCGGCCAAATTTCACACTGGCAGATGCTAGATGCTGCTTCACCCCACAGGTGTCTGCCATACTCTTCCCCTAAGAGTTGTGGCAGAAGGGGGTGTGTGACTGTGCCTCTGTCATGCATGGATTTAACTCTTTCAGCCTCAGACTCTCACAAACTGCCCCGTGCCAGGGCAGCCTCAGCAGCACAGGGTGTGCTGGCCCAAACTGGGTATGACGAAGTGACAGGGACTTAAAACTACCAGATTGGTGTGCAGGTGTCTCTCTAGGTGTGTGGGTGCACGTGTGTTGTGTAAAGAGATGGAATTGGTGTCTTGGAACAGTTAAAATTCCATTATTTGCACGGACTTAAACCAGGGTTTAAATTAACACTATTTCTGTTGCTGCTGGGATAAGCTATAAAACTAGCAGTGGCATTTATTTGGAGGGGGAGAAAGAGTGGAAGTTATCCATAGCGGAGTCAGGGCGTGCCAAGGAAGCGCTGAGCCCCCGTGAGCTGCCCGGGTGTGTCCCCTCGGCCCGGCCGGGCCAGCCCCGCTCCCGGCCCTGTGCCGCCCTCTCTTGGGCTCTTCCAGGCTCCGCTCATCTCCCAGCATCAGGAATGTTGTTGCTAGGATATCGCTCGCTGAGCAAACGCCTTTTTTAATCAAAGCTTTCTTAATTTTTCCTAATCAGAGCGAGCCTGATTATAATTAAACTGTCGGCTAAACTACTATTGGATTAATTTCACTGGAGTATTCTCTAATATCAAAGTAACTTTAATGAGCTGTTCAAAACTTAAGTCTGAAGGGCTATCCTGCTCTGTTTACTGATGAGAAAGAGACATTCAATTGAATTTAAATGGTGCTTTCACTGATCAAAGCTAATTTTTTTCTTAAGGAAAAGTGTCCCTGTTTCTTTGAGACTTGTTTCCCTTGTGTGAGAAAAGCTTGTCTTTCATCTCTTAGAGAATATAGGAAGAGTTCATCTGCCACTAAAGATGAGCTGTGAATGCCAAAGACATCCTGTGGATTATTTACTGTGTCTGAACAAGTTGCACAATAATAGATCCAGACTCCCGATGCTTGTACCAAAGGTTTCTTCCCTGGATGAATTCAGATCCATAATGGTGTTTAATATTTACTCGTGATAGAATAACCTTAGGACATTCTCCCATTTATTTGGAGCACAAAAGGATGTTTCTTGCATAACAAAAATATTTAAGTTCTTCAGTTATGTAATACTTGCATATACATTCAGTTTAAGTTGTTCCACAAGACCAAATATTTCAAAATATTCTCTAGAGTGTTTACAGTTCTGTGATCACCATGTGCAGTTAATGCAGGAAAGAGAAAGGAAACTGGTAGCAGCTGCGATTTGTGGGTTGGAAAAGACTTAATTTGCTGTTCTAATTACACTCTTTACATTCTTTTGCACCAGAACTAGAATTACCTTGACAGTAATGCCAGTAAAACAACATTTATTCTTTCTTGCAATTAGCCACCTTACTGGGAGGAAATAGAATAGAGACCTGATGAGAATCTCCATGGAGCAGTCTTCTCATCAGTGCCATGGATTATTTTGTAGGTTGAAACTAGGAAGTTTTTCAGTTATCTTGTAATTACTGGCTTTATTTTTACTTAGGCTTTTGTTAACACTTTTTAATTTTACCTTTAATTTCTGCTGTGGTCAAAATATGTATTTATGCAGTCCTGTCTTGCTTTGCTTTCAGCTCTACCACTTCTGATGAGTTTGATGCAGTTGTTGGCTATCTAGAGGATATCATAATGGGTAAGGTCTGCAAGTAGATACAGACAACAACAGGGCTGCTAAACATGTTACCAGCTGCTCTTCTGTTAATTAGCCTACAGACAGAGCTCCTGCCTGCCCCATGGAAGCTTTCCTTCCTTTCTTCCCATGAATCCCTAACCTGGTAGTGTAGGAAAAATATACATAAAAGTCTTCTGGGTGATTATGATGCTTGAAAATTATCCTCCACATCACTGCAGTGCACTGCTTCTTAGAGAAACAGTAAAGATGCTTGTCCATCTCACAGAGAAATCAAAGCTTCCTGGGATTTTTATGGAAAACACTGTGAAAGATACCTTCCCTTACCCAGCTCTAACCAGACACATCCAAACGTGTGTCAGGATCTTAGAAGCCACCATGGTTTGTCTGGACAGGTTTTTTTGCAGTGCCCATCTGCTGCTGCTGCTGCAGGGAGCCTTCTGCACTCTGATATAAAGTGCCTGAGCTGCAGACTGAGAGTTGGTTCTATTCCAGCACTGAAACCTGCATGAATGGGAAACCTTCTTTCTTTCTATCCAGCCTTAAAGCACGAAGATGGTCATAGAATCACGGAATGTTTTGGGTTGGAATGGACCTTAAAGACCACTCAACCCCCTTGCCATGGACAGGGACAACCTGCTCACAACCCCATCCAGCCTGGCCTCAGGCAATAAAAGGTGCTCAGTTCTCAGGGCTGTGGTTTTAACTGAGAAGTCAGTGTATGCAGGGAAGTAGTTTACAAGGTGTCAGGGCAGAATTCATGCTGATCAGCCATCAGCTGCTTTATAGGAACAGCACATTATTTTCTTGGTCACATTCTTCAAGAGAGATGCAGATTCTGCAACCTCAATTGCCTGGTGATGCAGTTGAATCTGGAAAAATGCTAACAGAACTAATTTGGAACTTGTCAGAATTTGGAAGGCTGAGTCTGGTGTCCTTTACCAGTGTTTATAAGTAAACTTTCTATTTAGACCTGTTCTGTGGAATTCCATGGTGACCTACCATGTTTTTTTTTTACTCTTCTTCTACGACTGGAAGAAAATTCTTTGGCAATTGGAAATTAATCTGGGAGTTTCACTAATACTTGTAAATTCAAAGAGAAAAACTCACATTGAGTTCTTGTAGGAAGAGGTATTCCCTTAATAAAAAATACAGATGTTTTGCTGACTTTAGAGCCAGAACAAAAAGAGGTTCAGAATAAATAACTTTATTAATAGATGTAGAGCAGGAGGACTGTTTTGGTAATATTTCAGCAGCAGCCTCTGTCTTCTCACAGATGGGTCAGAAGTGGTGGTTTGGCAGCAGCTGCAGTGCTGATGTGATGAACTCTGCACGTGTGCAGGGCTCTGTGGTTACAGCAGGGAAGCAGAGGACCAGTGAATGTGGGCTTTGTGTTACAGAAAGAATGACCAAACTCGTAACTCGGTGCTGCATTTCTTTTGTGGCCCAGATGATGATTTCCAGTTAATACAGAGGAATTTTTTGGAGAAGCACTACCAGGAGTTTGATGACTCGGAAGAAAACAAGCTCGTCTATACTGACATTTTTAATGAATATGTAAGATGCCCTTTCCTATTTTTCATATGTATTGCTTTTTTATTTTTGTATAGTTCTCCCTTTATAAAATACTGGGCTTACATGGAGCAGATCCCAACATGATTCCTGTCTCCTTCAGAAGCACAGCCATGATCTGCGAGCAAGAAAGGTTTTTTCTGAAACTTTAGGTTCCTTTCTCATTGTTTCATACAAAATTTTCTGGAGATATTTTGGAAGTTGTGTAGCTCTCTTGAATAGAAATTTAGCCTACTGCTGTAGTAAATAATGTGTTTAGCATGTGTGCAAACAAAGTTTCTTCTTTTCCAGTTGTATTATATCTTGCATTGGATAATTCAATCACATCCTTCATGCAAAGCATAATCAAGAAACTAAACCAGTTTACTATTCAGTACCATTAAATTAGTTGAAAATAATTTTTTCCTAGATACAAATAGTCAGTGTTTGTTCTCCCCAAGATCCCCAACAAAAAATGTGCAGCTCTGTGCCTCAGGGCTGGTGTGAGAACAGAACCAGCAACACCCACTGAGGAATCTGCAGTTGTGCCCAGGGAGGGTCATGCAGAGTGTCAAGGTGTCAGTGTAAAGATACTGTTTGAAATCTGCTTCTGAAATCTGTTGTGATCTTATTGGGATGGTTTGTCTGGGTTTTTTTCAGATCTCTTTAGTAGAGAAATACATTGAAGAGAAGTTGCTTGATCGGATTCGTGGGTTTGATATGGTTGCTTTCACAGTTTCATTGCAGTAAGTCTCTGCTTTGCTTTTGGTTTTGTGCCTCTCAGTTAATTCTTTTTATCTAGATTAAAGCTTAGGTTTGACTGTTCTCCCTTTAGATGCTGATTCCACTTTAACTTAAAAAAAGAAGTGTTCATACAGGCAGTGGCTGACCACTTTTCTTACCTTCAGCATGTCCTGCTACTCTAAATTTCTGAATTGTCATGCTAAAATATATTGAGTTCCAAGGGGTAGGAGGAAAAGTCAGAATGAGAGCACTGGAAGATTTTCATATTTCTTGTCACTTTGAAGCCAGACCCTTAAAAGGTTGGGTCTCGTTTATCTCTTCCAGCCACTTCAGTAGCCTGGTGGTGTTTCAGTCACGTGGTTAAATTCCTTTATTGCAGTTTTCATATGGAGCATTCAGAGAAGAGTTTGGTTTGTGTTCAGCTTTTGCATTGGGACATTTTAGCGTAACCAGCTTCATGAAGAGATTGTTTTTGAAAGATCCCTGGTTTTCTCCTTGAATAAGAAAATTAAGTGAATTGGGAACTGAATATCTTAAAATATTTTAATCTGTTTAATTTTTAGTGTTTCTTAAATAAACAGGTCCGGTATTCAAGGACTGATGTAATACTCTTAGGTCTTGGATTTAGATAAATGTAATAATGTAGTTGGATTGGAAATACTGCATGGTAATACTTGGCTGCAGTTTTGCTATATGATAACCTGCAATAACATTCTTGTTTAAATATTGATATTGTTCTACTTGTCCTTTTTGACCTTGTACCATTTTAAAATAACGAATTTTTCTCACACAATTTTCTCATTCCCCAACTTCTTTTCTCTGTAGACAACACAAAGATGAAATGCCAGGTGATATATTTGATCTGCTTCTCACATTTACAGACTTTCTGGCTTTCAAAGAAATGTTCTTGGAATACAGAGCTGTGAGTATATCACATTGTTTATTTTCATTGGCACAGTTGCTGTTGGTTTTGTGTAGCTCCACCTGAGAATGCCGAAGGCAGAGTTACTACAGTAGGTCACAGTATTTAATCAAAGGCTGTACCAGAGTCAAAAGAAAAATTACTTCACTGAATGACTTTTTAAGTTCAAACTGCACATTTAATAATTTCTAGAAAACATGAATGAAGCTGGCATGTGGAGCAGCTCTTCAGGAACACCACACTTCCTGCATCTGTGAGCGTTGCTTTCCAAATGAACAGAAGGGAACACTTTTTCACTGTGAAGGTCTCTGAGCACTGTCACAGCTTCCTTGCCTAGAGAGGTTGTGGAGTCTCCATCCTTGGAGATATTCTAAAGTTGTCTGGACACAGTCCTGAGTGGCCCTGCTTGGGCGTGGGGTTTGGCCCAGATGGCTTCCAGAGATCCCTTCCCACCTCGGCCATTCTGATTCTATAGTATCTTTCTTTTTTTTTTTTTATCCCTAGTCTATCCCAAATTAGCTTTTTAAGCCTCTTTCCTTTGTTTTCTCCTCCTCTCTGTGCCAGCTGGACATAAACAAAAGTGCTAAGGCTTTTGGATGAGCTTTTTCCTAGCAAAATGAAAATCAGTGCTCTCCAGTGTCTGTCCAGTCCTGTTTGACAAGGAGCAAAAGAGTCACAGTTGTAGTTATGCCTCTGCCCCTTCCCCATCCCTGTGAATTTTGTGGAAATGGGGACAGGCTGAAGAGAGAGTCAGTCCATGTGTCAGCAGCAGGAGGAGTTTCAGGTGGGATTTGCAGATTGGGGTCTCCTGAGAGGCAAACGACAGGAGCCAGATTTCAGTAGATCCCTGAGCCACCGGCACAGCATTCCCAACCAGATGTGAGCAAGACTCTGCTCTGACATGGACAGACAGCCCCCTCACCCCAGGGATTCCTGCACAATCTTGTTGGGTTCACATTCAATCACAGATGCTCAAGTAACATGTAATTTTCTATTGATTTGATGCAGCAAACAGAGAATGTATTGCCTGTTTCATTTTTTGAAATGCTCATTCCAAAACAGTGTGGAGTCATGGATTTCTTTTTTTTTTTTCCCATGTTTCTAGGAAAAAGAAGGTCGAAGTCTGGATTTAAGCAGTGCGTTAGTGGTGACTTCATTAAACCATTAAACAAGTCATTCTGAAGGGAGTTCTCTTGTATTTTAAGCAAGGTCTATTCGAATTCGAGAGGTAAATGCAGCGATTCCCGAGGGACGGGCGCGACAGAGGGGCGGGGACTCGGCTCCGCAGCGGCTGTGAGGGCGGTGGGTGTGCGGTGGGGCAGGGCCAGGGCTGAGGGCCCCTCTCCAGGGGGTGAAATCAAAGGGAATTCTATACCCTTTTACAAAGGGGATGGAAGAGACTGTGAGAGGCAGCCTTCCCTCTCCCAGCTCTACCCAAACTTCTCCTAACATGTCTGCCAGGATCATCTTAGAAGCTACCGTGGTTTGTCTGGGTAGTTTTCTGCAGTGCCCATCTGCTGCTGCTGCTGCTGCAGGGAGCCTTCTGCACTCTGATATAAAGTGTCTGAGCTGCAGTTTGAGCTCGTTGTTCTTTGTCCTGTCTGCTGAACACAGAGAACAGCTTATCCTTTCTGTTCTTGCAGCACCATTGTTTAACTGGAAATCATCCAGTTCCAACGCCCCTGCCATGGGCAGGGACACCTTCCACTAGACCAGGTTGCTCACAACCCCATCCAGCCTGGCCTCAGGCAATAAAAGGTGCTCAGTTCTCAGGGCTGTGGTTTTAACTGAGAAGTCAGTGTGTGCAGGGAAGTAGTTTACAAGGTGTCAAGGCAGAATTCATGCTGATCAGCCATCAGCTGCTTTATAGAAACAGCACATTATTTTCTTGGTCACATTCTTCAAGAGAGATGCAGATTCTGCAACCTCAATTGCCTGGTGATGCAGTTGAATCTGGAGAAACACTAACTAAACTAATTTGGAACTTGTCAGAGTTTGGATGGCCAAGACTGGTGTCCTTTACCAGTGTTTATAAGTAAACTTTCTATTTAGACTCTGGAATTCAATAGTGACTTCCCATGTTAATATTTATTAATTTAATTTTTTTATTTTCTTATTGTTCCTGATTTAATGTAAGTCTATATATTCATATTTGTGGAAATTTGACCCTTGATTTACCCACTGACAACCAAATAAAGGCAGATCTGTCATGGGCCAGTGCCCTGTGTTCAGGTCCTTTTCAGTTCTCACCTTCCCTCCATGCAGTTCCATTTCCTGAGCCTGCCTCTGCAGACAGCCTGGTAAAACCTCTCCCATGCAGAGCCTGCAGTAAGATTTGCAGTGTAGCTCACCTTGCACCAGCTTTTGAACTCACTGAATCTACTTTTACTACTTTGTACAGGGAGGGTGTGAAAGGAAGAGCTGCTCTGCCTGGCTGGGCATCCCTTCTCGTTCTGACAAACACCCAAAAGGGGAATTTGTGGTCTGCAGCACGGGGGAGCAGCGTGGTTCTTCCCTCTCCCGAGGCGCTGATCCTGCCTGTGTTCCCAGAGCTTTTGCAGACTTGATTGTAATTTCTGAGAACGACCTGCAGCTAATGGGCAAAATTGACTTGCTGGTTAATTAGGTGAACCCAGGAGTGTGTGGTGCTGAGCCTGGAAGAGGGAGGGATCAAAGCCTTGGCACCTCGTTCGTGTTCTTGTGGTCTTGGACGCACACTCTGGGCGTGTGTGTGCATAAAGCAATGAGAGGTGAACCTGTGGACTTGTTCTTTCCATAGCCCACATGGGATAAAACCCACATGGAATGGTAAGGAACAGCCACCTCTGCAGTGACATCTCTGCTGTCCCCGCCGTGCTGCATGTGCTGCCTCCTCACAAGACAAGTTTTCTCATGACAGACTCCAGTGCTGGATTTAGGAATGTTTTTATTTAAAGCATAAAATTCATATTCAAATTGTTAGAAATCAATACAAGAGCAGTTAGGACTGCTTCACTTTGCTGCGCCTCCCATCTTCCAGCTCTGCCCCTGCTTCTGCATGCCATTAATTGCAATTACTTACACTGTAGCTGTGAATGAGCAGAGAAAGGAGCCTGGGCTTGGGTTAGTGAATTTTAGTATTTGGCTGAGCCCCCTCAGTGGAGCTGCTCCAGCGAGGATCCAGATGCCCCCCAGGGATGAGCGGGAGCTGCAGCCCCAGCGAGTCCGTGTCCCCCGGTGGCGATGCCGGCGGGGTTGTGCCGTGGGCACGTCAGCTGGGAGCATCATCAGAAACCACGGGGCAGCATCCACATGACCCACTGCTGCCCACACAGGCTGGTCCCAAAACGAGCCCTGGTGGCACACGAGGCTCCGAGCCACCAAGCCTGGCACAAGCCGGCGCAGGGCGGCCCGCGGCTGGGCTTCGCTGTCCGCTCCCTACGCGTGGTCAGTCACTTGGCTGGTGGCCGCGTTGCTGCCGAGCCCTTTCCAGGCGCGGAAGCTGAAGAAGGTGCTCACCCCGTAGGTGATCATGGTGACGCAGGCGAAGAACTGCAAGAGGAGCACAGCCCACGTGTGACCGCGGCGGCTGCCCCCGCCCCCCGGCCTGCCCTGCCCGCCCGTACTCACGGAGGCGGCGGCTCTGCGGTTGTAGTCCCACTGCCGCCAGGACGTCGGCTGCACGGCGGCCGCGCACGTCACGAAGGCCGTGATGTACAGCACGGTGGCCACAGCGTTGTAGATCATCAGCTGGGGAAAGCAGAAAGGAGGTCGTGAGGTCCGGGCTAAGGCTCGTGCATGCTGGGATGAGACGGGAGCAAAAGGCTCAGGTTCACGTTCCTCCCCGTTCCCCAGCAGAATCAGAGATAAAGGGTCCAGCCCCTCACACTGGGAACAAACGTCTGGTTAAGATCACATTAAATGCTCCTCAGGTTGTGCTGGGAGGTTTTTGGATGACACCACAACTGCATTTTCTAAGCAATTGAGAAGCAGAATGAAACAATGTCACTGTGCTAAGTGCAGGGGACTTTGTTCCGTCAGCCCAGAAGAGCCTGAAGCCTTCCCAGCCTATATTTCTAAGATGTTTCCCTCTTGGGATCCCTCTTTGCTCCCTCTGGCTACGCACCACGAGGGGCCAGGGGACCATGTAGAACTTCTGATGAAGCTGCAGGAGGTAAGTCACGAAGAAAAGGAGTGTTAGAATCCAGAAGAAGAGGGACACGAACATCACCCAGCCGTACGCCGCGTGCAGGTGATACGTTGTGGCGGCGATGAGAGACCACACCAATAAACCGAGCACCTGTGGGGTGAAACAGGGAACGTGTTCAGGGGCTGGTTCCTGCAGGTGGAACACAGAACGGCACCCACAAGCCCAGGCACACCAGCACCAACAGCATTTGGGTTCCCCTCGCTCCAGGGAAGCAGCGGCACACGCGGCAGGAGAAGGGCTCCTTGAAAGCCGCTCTGCCCCTGTGTAAGCCCGCACCCCTCATTGTCATGGAAGAAACACAACAGCCTTTGTCCTGCCCGCGTCCAACGCCCTGGTGCTCGGCCGCCCCGACAATGCCTCCTTGTCTATCACATCCATTTCTAACACTCGTGATCACAAAATATGTGCTGGGGAGAAACATGTACAGGGGGCTCCTGCAGGAGTGGGAGGTGGCATGTGTGAGCTGCCCTGCTCTGGCTGCTGGCGGGGGAAAGCAGGAGCCTGTTCAACAGTCTGGCCTAAGCAAGGGGCTGAAGAGGGGGGACCAGCTGCAGAGTTGAAAGGTCTCTGCTGCTTGTCTTGCTTCCATCTCTCTTTCCTGAAGCTCTTACAAGGCACCGCCAGTAGCATCCTTCCCGGCCCCTTCCCTGAGCGTTTGTCCCGGCGTCACCACCACCTCAGCCGTGCCCAGCGGTTGGAATCTGGAGCCAGGAGCCAGGGCTGTGCCAGCTGTTTCACAGTGGCTGCTCGGGGCACATCCCACTGCTGCCCCCACAACGCTGCCCCGAGGAGAGGGGACGAGCGAACAGGCTCCCACGCGGCGGGGCAGCACCGTGGGCAGGTCACACGTGGCCCCGTAGGCAGCTGAACACCCATCCACTTGCATTCATGTGGCACCCGCGGTCCCGGGGAGAGCACCAGAGGGAGATTACTGTGGTTACTGGAGCAATGGGGAGGTGATGCTGCTCCGTTTGACGGTGCAAAGCCCCTTGGGCTCTTCTGAGAGCAGCCGCCCAAGCCTGGGAGGACGACCTGGAGAGCTGGGAATGTTGCAGAGAGCGTGAGAGCCTCACGAGCAACCCCAGCGCACCTCGGCTGGAGCCACTGTGCTTCACACAGCCCCGGCCCACCGGCTGTGCCCTGCGGGGATGTCCGCGCCCATCAGCCCGTGCCTGGCACTGGGAACCACCAGGCAGCGAGCGGAGTTACCACCGGCAAGGGGTGTGAGGACAAGAATCCGAATTTTCCTCTGGCTTTACAGAGGGAAAGAGGAGAGCGGGGGCTGCACTGTCTTAGGGTTGGGGATTAACTAGACAGACAGCGGAGAATGGGGTCGGAGTGGCAGCCAAAGGCAACGCGGGCTGTTTCCAGCTGAAGAAAAGCACCGAAGTGGGTGATGCCCTCCCCCCTCCGCCGTGCCCCCTCCCCGGTACTCACGGCCTGGGCGCCCATCAGCCCCCCGAGCGGCGAGAGCAAGAAGGAGCCGTCCAGGACCGGGGGGGAGCCCGGGGAGGCGCTCCGGGCGCGCGCGGCGCCGGGCAG
>VZRO01000584.1:154785-170169 GCA_013397915.1 Daphoenositta chrysoptera | reverse complement strand
TGGTGGGGCTGATGCAGCTGGTGTAGGGGGATTCAGAGCTGCCTATGGGAAAAATGGTCTCCCAGCTGGGGCTGGTTTTGGTGGTGCTGGTGCACCGGGACTTGGAGGTCCCTACGGAAAGGATGGTCTCCCAGTTGGAACAGGCATTGTGGGGGCTGGTGGTGTGGGGGGAATTGGAGGTCCCTATGGAAAGGACGGTCTCCCAGTTGGAGCAGGTGCTGGTGGGACTGGTGGTGCTGGGGTATTTGGAGTTCCCTATGGAAAGGATGGTCTCCCCACTGGGGCTGGTGTTGGTGGAGCTGGTACAGGAGCACTTGGGTATCCATGTGGAAAAGATGGTATCCCCACTGGATCAGGAGTTGGTGGAGCTGCAGGTGGTGGTTTTGGAGGTGCTGGATCTCTTTATGGAATGGATGGTTTCCCAGCTGGAGCAGGTGCTGGAGGGGCTGGTGCACAGGGACTTGGATCTCCATATGGAAAGGATGGTCTCCCACCTGGGGTTGGTGGGGCTGGTGGTGCAGGGGGACTTGGATCTCCATATGGAAAGGATGGTCTCCCAGCTGGGGCTGGGGGTGCTGGTGCAGGAGGATTTGGAGAGGCTTTGTATGGTCCCGATGGTCGGCCACTTGGAGCAGGTGTTGGTGGGGCTGGTGCAGCTGGTGTAGGGGGATTTGGAGGTCCCTACGGAAAGGATGGTCTCCCAGCTGGAGCAGGTGCTGGTGTTGGTGGTTCAGGGGCAGTCGGGGGTCCCTTTGGAAAGGATGGTCTCCCAGTTGGAGCTGGTGTTGGTGGGGCTGGTGGAGGCGGATTTGGAGGTCCCTATGGAAAGGATGGTCTCCCAGCTGGAGCAGGTGCTGGTGCTGGTGGTGCAGGGGCGGTTGGGGGTGCCTGTGGAAAGGATGGTCTCCCAACGGGGGCTGTGGCAGGAGCTGCTCATTTTCCTCCTGGAGGTGAGGAAGCGATGGGATCTGGCCGTGGCAGGGATGCCACGCTGAACAGAGCTCTGGGAAATGCAGGTGGAGCAGGAGGAGAGGGCTTTTCTGCAGAAGGCTCTACCCTGTGGGGTGCAGGGTCTCCCTATGGCAAGGACAGAGGTTCAGCTGTAGCTAGGGCGGGTGCAGGTGGGGTTGGGACATTGGGAGGGGATGAACAGGATTCAGTATGTGGTAAAGGAGGTGTGGGAGGTGCTGGTATACCAGGTGGTGAATATGGGCTGGATGCACATCTTGGCAGACCTTTGGGATGTGAAACTGGAAAGGGCACTGCCAGTGATGTCAGAGGGCCAGGGAACAAAGGTTCAGCTGGTGACAGAGGGTCCCTGTCAGGTCCAGGAGGAGCCAGGGAAGAGGGTAGAGATTTTGGACAGTTGAGCTCCCTTTATGGCACAAATTCTGCCTTTGGAGGGGCAGGGAGTAAATCCCACAAGAGATCTGTTGATGGGAGTAGTTCAGGTGGGTTTGGTCAAGGTCCACTGAGTTATGGACAGATGTCAGGTCCTTTTGGTGGACCTCCTTCAGCAAACCAGAGAAAGCAGGAACCTGATCTGGATCTTAAAGCAAATGATTCCCTGAACAACACGGAAAGCACAGGCCAAAGGAAACGGAGTGCCCTGGATGATCTCAAAGGTACGTGGTTAACTGGTGACTCCTGGTCTTTGCATTTTGATACTCACGTTCCTAATCCTGCAAAGAAATGGGTGGGATGTTATGGTTCAGATAAACACAGCTCTATGTAGAAATTTGGTTGTCCCATGATCTGTTCGTAATTCTCCCACCGACTGGCTGTTTGATCTTACACAATTTGCTCTGATCAAACTGCCTCAAAGGTTTAAATTATTTTCTTTGTCTAAATGATCTAAACCAGGTCTCATCTGTTCATTTGTGTTTCACATCTCGTGGAATAGACCAGTTCACAAACATACCAGTTCCCATAAAGTTTCAAGGAATAACATCATGTTTCTTTGATATTGTTCCAATTCAAAACTGAAGTTTCACTTAATTTTTCAAACACCTACTGCAAAGAACTGTGTTTTTCCAAGTTCTGGAACAATTATGTGCCTGCTTATATGGGGTTATATAATGGAAAGTGCTCTTTTCTCTTGTAACATCAGGAATAATAAAGCATTGCATAGAGTAAGAGAGGAGTAATGTGGTTGCAGCCATTTGAGTAAGACCTGTGGCTCCACCAGCAAGATGATGATGTGAAAATTGTAGGAATGAGAAATTTCAGGTGTATAATCAGAGGGGAATATTCACTTAATGGGATTGCTCACAAGTTATGAATTATAATTTCTAAACCATACATACAAATAAGGAAGTAAAACCATCAAAATTGGGGCTCAAGGGGAAGGAGTGGGGTATTTATTAGAGAGTAGATGAGGATGTTAATGGAGAAGAACTTAGGAGGGGAAAGAGGAATACAGGGGTGGAGACAGTGTCCCTAGGGCTGTTTAGGGGGATGTGTTGGGCAGCCCCATGTGTGGTCAGTGCAGAGGAAGAGGAGGATGAAGCGGTGTATCCACACCCTGGAGCAACCTGGTTTTTCCCACTGGCTGTAGAGGGAGCCAAGACAATTAGCATAGGCATAAACCAGCAAATCTGCAGCTGGATAATGTGATTTGTGATCAATCCATTGTCCATGAACTGGATGTTGGGATATAATTGATGTTGGGATGGCTGCACATCCCTCAGGGCACTGAATGTACTCAGCTGACCTGCAGTGAGGTGGCACAAAAGCCTCTCCTGGCCACAGGATGTATTTTTTAAAAAGCTCTTTTCCCCTCACGTGCACATGCATTTTCAGCTCTGGATGTCTCTCTGTAACACAGACTTAGCTTCTTTCTCTTCCTTTGTGCCTGTTCAGTCCCGCGCTGTTACCTCAACAAGCAGCTGGCGACTGTGCGAGTGCTGAAGGGGGACCCAGCTGAGCTGTCCTGCACTGTCAGCAAGGACAATGTGACAGGAACCTGGTTTAAGGATGGCCTAAAGGTGGGTTCCTTGAGCTTGCTGTTGGCTTTGGGTAGCAGTGCTCTGCTCTCTGGCTCTACTTCTTAAGGGTGGTGTCAAGGTGTTCTTCCCCCTGACAGTCACCTGCAGTCTGAGTGGGGCCCTGGAAGGGTTCAGAGAACCCAGAATCCCAGAGTGGTTTGGGTTGGAAGGGACCTTAAAGATCATCCAGTCCCACCCCCTGCCCTGGGTGGGGGTACCTTCCACTGGACCCAAGCCCTGTCCAACCTGACCCCATCCAACCTGGTCTTGGACACTTCCAGCGATGGGGCAGCCATAGCTTCTCTGGACAACAGAATACCAGAATATTGTCATTAAACATGCATGATGTTCATAAGTCTTTTCAACTGCATTTCAAATTGTAGTCTGTCCAGTGTCAGTTTGGACTGCATTTTTTCCCTTTTTTTTTAAAGGATGGGTCTCTGTCCTTTCCTTTGTAGTTAACAAGCATGGATGGAGTCGTCTTTGAAAAGAAAGGTCTTGTCCACAAACTAATCATTAACAAAGCTGAAGATATTCATGCTGGGAAATACAGGTTTGAAGGTGGAGATGTAAAAACTGAAGCTTCAATTTTTGTTGAAGGTGAGTCTACTCAAACCACCAAGGCAGAATGAGATGGACATTAAATGTTAATGTATTTACTCAGAGACATGTCATTGGTTATTGAGATAACTTCATTATAAAGAATTACAAGATAAATGGGAAATGTTTTTTGTACAGATTGGTTCACTTTGCATTTGCAAGTTTAATTAGGGAGCCTTCTGTTAGCAACTCAAAGATTTTGGGGTGCACAAAACACTTTATCAGAGCAGATTCTTCATTCTTGTGTTTAGCGTGTTGCCTAGGAGAAATTTTCTCTAGTGAAAGGACAGTGTGATACCACATAACCTTGTGATAATTATCATGTAGAAAAGTACAACTAAAGGTGGAGGTCCAAGTGTTGTGAGTTCTAGGCATTGCTTGCAGTATCCTTCCAGGATGAGCCTTATCCTCCTTGAATTGTGGTTTTTAATGACCTTGTATCACCTGCTTAGATCCTCCCCAGGTGGACAAAGTCCTCCTCAAGAACTTGACCAGTGTCCCCACGGTGGCCAAGGCTGGGGAGGGGGTGAAGCTGCGCATCCCATTCGAGGGCCGGGGGCCCATCAGGGCCATGTGGCTGAAGGACAGGATGGAGCTGGGGGATGACACCAGGATCCGTGTGGACAAGACAGACACCTGCACCACGCTGTCTATCTCCAGCTGCGACAGGAGGGACTGTGGGGATTACAAAGTCAGGCTCAAGAACGACAGTGGCATCCTGGAGATCAACCTAAAGCTCGTGGTGATAGGTAAGGTCCTATAGCATCCACTGTGGCTTTCACTGTAAAGCTTAGGCAGGGAATCCATTGACACTGGTGACAACCTTATTTGGAGTGACTGGGTATTGCAAGAGGAACAAGATTCTGTATACTGCCCCAAAATCAGGGCACAAGGAAAGATTGCTGAACATGCTTCTTGCCTTTTAGTACAAGGAAATACAAACCTGGTATGGTTTTCATGGCCTCAGCAGCTGAGTTTTGATTGTTCAGACACTGTGGGGGATTTGACTGTACACAACAAGCAAATCTGAAATAGGATATTGAGGTCCAATTCAGCCATCCCATAAATGTCTGGGCTCCTTTGGGAGACCAGAAATAATGTTCTGCCTGTATTAGCAAGCTGAACTGGTGCAGTGCTCATGAGAACAGTTGACCCAGGGAGAGCAAGGGCCTGGCTTTCCACCTTCCCCATCAAAAGTTAGAAGAGTGCAAGTTTAGAAGAGGCAGTTCATGTGCCCAGCCCTCATCCTACAACTGTGCCTGCATTTCATCAGAACAGTCTCCCAGCTGGTGAGCAAGGGACAGTGTCTGCTCCATACCCAGGAGCAGGTCTGGGTCTGGACCCATCTGTGTCTCTGTTCATCTTCCCAGACAAGCCACAGCCCCCAGCAGGACCCATCAAAATTGTAGAAAGCTCTGCCGACAACATCACAATCCAGTGGAAGCCCCCGAAGGACGATGGGGGCAAACCAGTGCAAAGGTACCTCGTGGAGAGGCAGCAGGTGGGCAGGAACGACTGGGAGACTTTGGGAGAAACCCCCAGGAGCTGCACCAGCTTCACCACGAGCAAAGTGGAGGAAGAGATGAGCTACTACTTCAGGGTGAGGGCCATGAATGCCGAGGGAGCGAGCGATGCGCTGGAGTCAGGGGAAGTGAAGGCTGCTGGTAAAGGTGAGAAAACTTCTCATAATTCATAATT
This sequence comes from Daphoenositta chrysoptera, assembly GCA_013397915.1. Classification (NCBI taxonomy): domain Eukaryota; kingdom Metazoa; phylum Chordata; class Aves; order Passeriformes; genus Daphoenositta; species Daphoenositta chrysoptera. The sequence continues at coordinate 164,884 of VZRO01000584.1, read as the reverse complement.
CAAATTGAGAAATTCATTATCAAAGCTGACATCAAAGGAAACTCACTGCATTGTGGATATTGCTACAGATCTCAGCTTCAGTCTTCACACAAAGCTGTGGAGGTTGCCCAGCAAGAGCAGCAGTTTGCTGTAGGCTCTGGTGATGCTGAGTGAGATGTAATTATTCCTTGGTCATGCTACATTCTGGAAAGGAAAGGAAGTTTCATGGGGGAAATGCAAAATGCATCAAGATCAAAGGAAATTTTTCCTGGTGTGGCTGCAAAGGGAACATGTGAGGCCTTTTCTTAACTCCACAGGCAAAGGAGTGTCTCTGTATGTGCAGCGCTTCTCAGCATGACCACTCCATTCCCCTGATCCTCAAACAAATGAATATAGTCTTTGTCATTCAAGGAGTTTAAATACTAGAACAGGTTTGCCATGAGCACAAATGCAGTACTAGAGAGAGCAATGTTCAGTTCTAATTCTCTTCTTTCTCCATTCTCATTCCCATGATTCTGTATCTTGAACACTTTAGTAGAGGGCAAAGAAAATCCATTTTTTTACCAGTTCCTGTTGCTGAAAGCAAGAATGATGCTGACAGTTCATATCATGTAGGAATGACACACCCCACTGACAGAGGAATTGTCAGTCCTGATGATAGCAGATCTTTTGTGATGTCCAAACTCAGGAACAGGGTCCATGCTGGATCCAGTTTGTGTGGGGAACAGGATCCACAGCTTCAGGTCTCAGCCAGGTTTTCAGAGCACATCCATCGGAATACCTTGGGGAATCTGGAAGAAGAAATTACACACAACACCATTTTATCTTGCAATAAAAACATACCTGCTAATAATGAAGCCCTCATCTCTTTGTAGCTTCCCCTGGTGCCCCAGATCCCCCCGAGATCATCAGTGCCAGCAAGAACACCATCACCATATCCTGGAAAGCTCCTCGTAAAACCGGCACTTCCCAAATTATGGGATACATTGTTCAGAAACGCAAGAAGGGCACTGTGACCTGGCTGCCAGTCACCAACGTGCCTGTCAAAGGTGGGTATTCTGACTCCTGGAACAGCCTGGTGGCTTTGAAAAGGCAAAAACCTCAGCTAGGTTTAGGCACTGCTTAGGATCTTACCTCTTTCACTTCAAGGTGGTGATGGGTCACAGGTTGGACTGGATGACCTTGGAGGTCTTTTCCAACTAAATGATTCTGGGATTCTCTGATTCAAGGGCTGTTTGATTTTGAAAGGAATAGAGTGAACATATCCCAGAAGTTCTCTTGGCTAGGGAATGGCAGGGGAATCAGTGACAGCTTTTATGGCTCCTGGGAATTTTTCAGTCCATAATTCTGCCTGGAGTAAGGCACAACATTGTTGTGTCACCTTTCCTGATGAGGAACAGCTGCCCTGAGCCAACATGCGCCTCTCCTCTCTGCAGACAAGAAGCTGAAGGTGACCAGCCTCAAGAAGGGTGTGCAGTACGAGTTCCGGGTGGCAGCTGTCAATGCTGCTGGCACAGGGCAGCCCAGTGACCCCTCAGAGCCCGCCTTTGCCCAGGACCCCACCAGTAAGTGCCCTGCCCTGTGCTCTGCTTTGGGGGTATTCGTGGGGACGAGATGTCCTTAAATCGTCTGTGAAATTGTATGGAGACAAGGATCAGTAATTGGGAAATATTTCATGGCTGAGAATCAGCTGGAGGAAGAAACGGACAGATTACCTGTACGACGTCCAAGTCAAGATCTGGCAGATCCCAGTGTGGGGTAATACGCAGTGTGGAGAAACACTCAGGATGGGCCACAGAGTGTTTTGGAATGTTGTGGATTTACTGCAGAGCTGGTAGGAGCAGGGACCCAGATCCAGCTCTAAAGAACTGGGAAAAAGCAGGGCAAGACAGTAGGGTAGAAATCCAGTGCACTGCAAGAACATTGGGGAATCTCAGGCAGTGACTGAATAGAGGGAAGAGAAATCCTAGAAAAATAGTTTAAATAACATTTCTCCTTCCAGAATCTCCAGGCCAAGTGCAGGACCTTAAAGTGAGCAGCAGTGACAGCACCAGTGTCACCTTGACATGGAACAAACCTGAAGTACAAGATGGGAATGATGTGAAAGGCTACGAGGTGGAGATGAGGCCCTGTAACAGCCCCAGCTGGACCAAATGCTTCACCCTCCCTGCAGAGAGCACCTCGTGCAGGGTCCAGGGCCTGCAGGCCAGGGAGAAGCTGTTCCTGCGCGTGAGGGCCCTCAGCGACAGCGGCCCCGGGGAGGCCTCGGAGCTCGAGGCCTGTGCTGGAGCTGCTGCTCCTGTGGGTGAGTCTGGGGCCGTGTCCCGGGGCACCTCCTGGGGCACGGGGTGAGTCTGGGGCCATGCCCCGGGGCACCTCAGGGGCACGGGGTGAGTCTGGGGCCGTGTCCCGGGGAACGGGGCGCCTCCGGGGGCACGGGGTGAGTCTGGGGCCGTGCCCCGGGGAACGGGGCACCTCCGGGGGCACGGGGTGAGTCTGGGGCCGTTCCCCGGGGAACGGGGCACCTCCGGGGGCACGGGGTGAGTCTGGGGCCGTGCCCCGGGGAACGGGGCACCTCCGGGGGCACGGGGTGAGTCTGGGGCCGTGCCCCGGGGAACGGGGCACCTCCGGGNCGGGGCACCTCAGGGGCACGGGGTGAGTCTGGGGCCGTGTCCCGGGGAACGGGGCACCTCAGGGGCACGGGGTGAGTCTGGGGCCGTGTCCCGGGGAACGGGGCACCTCAGGGAGCAGAAGCAGCCCGGGCTGTAGGGTACTGGGATGAGCTGCTCCCAAGCCCACACTAACTCAGGGACAGCACTGCTCCTCCTCACCTCGGGGTTATCGGCTCACCTCCGCAGGACAGGCTCAGTATTAACTGATAGTAGATATGCAATGCACAGTGCTCAGCTCATTTACAGAGTCATTTTGATAAAACAACCCTCAGAACTCCATTTTCTCCTTGGACTTATATTTTGCCCTCTGTGCAGAGCCACACCACAGTCACCAGACAGAACCCTCATGTACCTTACCCCTGCTTGCACTCTTCTAAGGGAGAAATAGAGTTTTCAGTCAATTTTTAGACAATCTTCTGGAATTAAACATTTTATTTCATTCTCTTAAATCACAATTTTTTATTATGTTTTTGGATACTTTATTTTACTTTTTAATTGTTTAGTTTGAAAATTTTCACCATTTTCACTTTTCCATCTTTATTTACAATCTGTAGCTCTGTTTTTTTCCCACTCTTTGGGAACATTACAGAATTACATAATAATTCTGTGAGGTGTTGATCTTCCTTAACTAGGGTCCTAAGCGAAAATGTCTACTTTGGCCTATGCCTGGAGACCCCATTTATCAATAAACAGACAAAATAAATCCATCTAGAAAGCAGGTTTTCAGTTCTATACTGGAAACACTAAATACAATTTAGCACTACTGTATTTGGTGTTCTTAGAGAAATACTACATGCTACAGTATATTGATGAAAAGAGAAAAGAAATTATTTTAAATGCTAAAAAATACTATTTTAGATAAACTCTGGCAGCTTTCCTGTGGATGTTCTGTGCTCTGTATTGCACATATATTTTATAAGTGTCCATTGGAATTTTCTTTTTCCAGACACCATTTAAACACAAAAGATGATCCCTGTGATGGGATAAAGTGTGGCAAAGAGCCAATTTCTCTGTGACTGAGACATCACATGACTACAGAGATTGTTTTGAATGTATTTTTACATCATTTTCCCTTGTTTAGTCATAGTGATAAATAAATAATAATGAAATTTGAAAGGTGTAAAGTCTTGGACTGAATCAGGGAAATCTTTCCCACTGTGAATTCCTCACCAGCCTCACCCAGCTGGGAGAGACACCAGGGGGTGGAACACATATGATTGTCACCAGTGACTGCACCAACACCCACCTTTTGAGAGTAACCCTTGTCTTTTCCAGTCTCTCCCAGGTTACTGATAGATGACACAGTGAAAAGCTTCCTGGTTGTAAAAGCAGGGAATCCCATCCGGGTGAAGATTCCCTTTGAGGTGGGTGTTCAGGGCTTTGGAGGAAATCCTTGCCTGGTTTTGTGATGCACTCAATAGCAGCCAGGAAAACTGAGCCACTGCTTTTATGTCATGGAATTTTGTCTGCAAGTCACTAGGTAAATAATTTGGCCTGCCTGTGCTGTGTAGACTTTCAGGGTGAGGAAAACACAAGCCAGAACTGAGATGTCAGTCTTGGCATTGGTGTTTTATGACATTGTGGTCATTCATTACCCTCTGCAAACAAGGCTCAGTGCTGTCCACCTCACCTTATCAATGTTATCATCATCCTGATAACATTGCTCTGTCAGACTTTCCACATCAGAGATTTTCGTGTGACTCCCTCAGAGGGCCTTGGGGCACCATTTCCAGCAACACCTTCACTGTGCTTGTCTCACCAAGCAGCAGCACTTGAGCTCTGTGACTTGAGAACTTGGCAGGCACTGACAGAAATCGCAGTGCTTTGGTGTAAGCTTGGAACAATGCAGGCTTTTCCTCATGGAAAGGGTGCTCAGGCCTTGGCAGGGGCTGCCCAGGGAGGTTTGGAGTCCCCATCCTTGGAGGTGTCCAAGGAGTGCCTGGACGTGGCACTCAGTGCTTTTAAGGTGGGGATCGGGCACAGATTGGACTTGATGGCCTTGGAGGTCTTTTCCAGCCTAACGATTCCATGGTCCTGTGAAGTGTGGGATACCAGAGGAGGGTGATGAACTGTGTGTATTTGCTGGCCTTTCTCCTAATCTCTGGGAGAAGAGACCAAAGATGGCACAATGGAAATAAAGGCTTAGAGGATGTTTTTTCTTTCCAAAACCAACAGTTCTTTTTTTAAAAGCAGAAAATATTAACTCCTGAAGTTATCTGTCCTTGATCTGGCATAGCTTGGTTGACACAGTTCTGAACACTTTACTGCAATAACATCCTTAAAGGACAAAAATGAAAAAGTTGTAAAAAAACTGTAGAGCAGATCAGGGCTCTTAGATCCATCGTGGATCCATATTTCTAAACATTACTGTGTCATGGAGGTGCATATTTGGGGTAAGTTAATGAAACTGAAGATATAAGACACAGTCTGGAGGTGAAGCAAGTGGCTGTGACTCGTTGTTGTTTCCAGGGATCTCCAGAGCCGGTGGTGACCTGGTTAAAGGATGGGCTCCCCCTTCCCAGCCGGGCTGCTGTGAGCACCGAGGATGGAAGCACCCAGCTGCTGCTCAGGGCAGCCGAGTTTGGTGACGGCGGCACCTACACTGTGGAGCTTGGGAGTGGGCTGGGGAAAAGGGAAACCTTCAGCTTCCAGGTTCAAATTACAGGTAACTCCCTGCCATCCATACAAATCTACCAGGAGCTCCCAGTCAGTCCAGACTGGGGCAGCCCTGGGAGAAGGACCTGGGGGTGCTGGTGGGTGAGAGCTGGACATGCCCTGTGCTAAGCCCCCAGCGTGGGCAGCAGGGCAGGGGATGATTCTGCCCCTCTGCCCCTTCAGGTGACACCCCATCTGCAGAGCTGCCTCCAGCCCTGGGGTTCCAGCATGGGAAGGATGTGGAGCTGCTGGAGCAATTCCAGGGGAGGCCACAGAGCTGCTCTGAGGCCTGGAGCCCCTCTGCTCTGGAAGCAGGCTGGGAGAGCTGGGGGTGTTCACCTGGAGAAGGCTTCAGGGAGAGCCTTGGAGCCCCTTCCAGTGCCTAGAGGGGCTCCGAGGGAGCTGCAGACGGACTTGGGATGAGAGCCTGGAGGGACAGGACAAGGGGGAATGGCTTTCCACTGCCAGAGGGCAGGGCTAGATGGGATATTGGGAAGGAATTCCTTCCTGTGAGGGTGGCACAGGTTGTCCAGAGAAGCTACGGCTGCCGCATCCCTGGCAGTGTCCAAGGCCAGGCTGGACGGGGCTTGGAGCACCCTGGGATAGTGGAAGGTGTCCCTGCCCATGGCAGGAGGTGGGACTGGATGGGCTTTAAGGGCCCTTACAACCCAAACCAGCCAGGGATTTCATGATCTACTGTGAATAGGCAGAAGGCCACAAACTGAGTTTGGCAGGGTGAGCTCTGATGCAGCTTGGCTGTGCAGGCACAGGGAGAACCAGGGTACAATTTTCTATGAGATTGTCTGGGCACTTTGTGATCTCATTTGTCTGCAGGACAGAGCAATCCTCTCACTAAAACTGTCCTTCAGAGTGACTGGGGGAGGTCAGCACAGGCTGTGGGACACTGAGCCCAGCTCTCCCAGCTGTGACCCCAGGAGGGGAAGCAGCTCAGCTGTCCCACCCTCCTCTCCCCGCTCAGCAGTGCAGGTGTTGTGCAGCAGCAGCTCAGTTCATAGCAAATGCATCTGTGTGCCTGGAGAAGGAATGGAATTGTGTCCCTTCCAGTGACCAGGAAGGTCACTGAGCCCCAGACAAGCAACAGACTTCAGGTTTTTAGGGTTCTGTGCCACTGTCCCTACAGCTGTGACACTGTGCTCCCTCCCCTGGCAGATATCCCTCAGCCCCCTGGAGCCGTCTGGCTGGAGGAGAATGTGCCCAGCACAGTGACAGTGACCTGGGACCCCTCAGCATCCGAGCAGTGGGAGAAGAACCTGTATTACACTGTCCTGAAACGGGAATCCCAGAAGGGTCTGTGGCATGTGCTGGGGGATCTGATCTACAACAACAAGTTCACCTTCACCAGGGTGGTCCCAGGCAGGGATTATTACTTCAGGGTCGTGGCAAAAAACGACCTGGGAGCCAGTGATCCATCAGAGACTGTGCAGCCCTGGAGGATCCGGAAAACAAAAGGTAAAACATTTTCAAGCATTTCTCTGTGTTGTGTTTTGTTTCTTTCATTGCTTCTAACACTCCATCCTCAAATGGGTCTCTCCTCCTGGGAACATTCAGCTGCCCAGAACAGGAATGCACAGAGATGCCCTGAGGAATTCCAGCTGGGCAGGGAAGGTTTGTCCTTTCTGCAGGGACATTATGCAGACAGACCCTTCATTCCCAGCCATTATGACACGCAATTTGCCCCAAAATGAATTCCCAGCAAAATCTAAAGGTTAAGTATTGTAGAAACCAAAGTTTCTGACGTCAACGTTGAATTTTGGGTAATTCTGAGGAGCAGCAGAGATTACAATCCATAGAAGCATGGGATCTCTGGCAACTTGCAGAATTCCAGACACTGCACAAGCAAACCCCTGCAAACCCTGCAGTGCTGGGAGCAGTATCTGAGTGTGTGCTTGGTGCTGTTTATTTTTCACAGCTGAATTTCCAGTGAAAGCACAGAAATACAGGGGAGTTAACCAGAACCAGCTCCCGAGGTTCCTGGTGCCGCTGAAGCCGCACGTGGTGGTGACGGGCAGCGAGTGCCACATGAGCTGCGCCGTTGGAGGCCACCCCCCCCCAAAAATCACATGGTACAAGGACAACAGAGACCTCTCCAGAGATCCCAACTACTTCTGCACCAACGACTTTGGGGTCTGCTCCCTGGTGGTGCTGGGGGTCACCAAGCAGGATGAGGGGGAGTACATGGTGGAAGCCAGCAATGAAGTGGGCCGTGCCTTCAGCAAAGCCTTCCTTGCCATCAAAGGTAACTCTGCAGTGCTGCTTCCCTGGTGGACCCAGGGGTGTCACTGCTGCCCATTGCCTCAGAAATGGTCCCCAGCCAGCTCTGCCTGCTGACAAAGCAATGGCACGGTTGGGCTCCTTTACCGAATTCCTAATGTGATCAAGTACCAAATAGAACCGGAAATAAAACGGCAGATGGGAAAAAACCACATGATTTCTACAGGAGCCAGAGGTTTTGGCTGACCTTGAGCCAAGTTTTTAGAAAGAACAATCCCATCTTCATTAGGTAGGATAATATCAAGCTTAGATTTCTCTCCAGTGCAGGAGCTGCAGAATAAAGACCCTGGCAAATGTGCCAGGTGAGGGGAGCAGTGAGAGCACAGCTGGTGTTAGGTGGCCAAAGCCGACACAAAGGGAGGAAAGAGAAGGACGTGGTCAGAGGCATTGGGATCCTGATGTGGGTGGAAGGGCAGTGGGATTGGCTGGGGATGGACTCATGGGTGTACTTACAGATAAATATTGTTGGTGACTGTACCCAGTGAAATATCCTGTACTTGGAGTCCAATATTTTTCTTTAAATGCAAAATACCTCACTGGGATTACAGGAGTGGCAGAACGGGTCAGTTAAACCCGTCATGGGAGGCCTTGCAGACTTTTAGGCCGTGTAACATTTCAGCTCCCCCTCCCAGGGAGCCTTTCAGACTATTTCTCATCTCCCTCACTACAACCCTGAGATGCTTCTCTCTTGCTCTCGCTTTCAGACTCCTCCCTGTAGCGTGGCCCTGCTGAGAACATCCCTGCTCGGCTCCGAGGATGAGAAGGTTTTGGTGAGGACTGGTCCGTATGAAGGCTGTGCATTTATTGTCAAATGTTCATTACAGTCTGAGGGGGTTATTTTTCAGATTCGGTAATTGCACTTTGAACATGATGCTGCACTGTCATCAAAACTGGGGGGGAAAAGCTTTAAGAACATTGTATTTTTTTTTTTTTTAATGATCAGGCTTTCCATGAGACCTTTAAAATACAGCTTAGAAGCTTCAGGAACACAGAAGATGAGAGGAAAAATAATTGGCCAAAATGAAACTTTCCATGGAGAACACAGGTGGGAGAGACCATCCTGCCACACCACTCACCTGCAACAGGGACATTTCTGGACACCAGGGATCTCTGGTCCTTTCACATATGCTTTTTTAAGCCAAAACAATCAATTTGGATTCCATGAGATTCTCAGCAGGTTTCCCAAATCTGGCAGAAGCAGTTCTGGATGTGTTCTACTACCAGTAGTAGCTAAGTAGATTATCTTCCCTAATCTCTAAATTAAAAAGAATATTTGCCTGCTCATTTTATCTGGGCAGGAGATGAAATCTCAGACCAGCCTGGCATGGGGTAGGTGAAACTCCCAGTGCAAATGCACTGGTGGGAAGGACTGGAAGTCTACAACCAGTATGTGAGCAGAGCAACTCCCAAAACCCACAGCACAAAGGCTGTGCCAGTCCTGAACCACCCCCAGCACCACCTGTGCATCCCAGCTGCCCCTGGTCATGGCACTGCTGGGAGGCTTTTGCCTCCTGCAGAAAGAGGTGAAAAATCCTTCCTGTCTGACCAGAAATACGAGGTACCCCCAGGGATCTCCTGCCATGGCCAGGGGTTCCCATCACGGGGCCTGGACAGCAAAATGTTCTGGTGGCTGTAGGAAGGTGTCACAGCCAGAGCACCTACTATGTGACAGGAGAGAGCAGAGCCAAACACAGCCGTGGGGCTGGAATGTTCGTTTGGATTACATTTTGTACCATGTTGTACAGATGTAGCAGCAGTAGATGATGAAATTAAACCACAATTCAGTAAAATCTACCCCGAGTCCGTGTTTATTCTGGGAAGGAGTCCCAGTCAGTTCCTGGATCCCTGTCTGCTGCAGTTTCACATCTGATTGCTGCACTTGGCCATCCCTCATGGAATTGCTCCAGCAGCTCCTCCTCCTCCTCCTGCTGGGTTGGAGGCAGGGGGATCTCATCTGCAGGGCAGATTTGCTTCTTGGCTGATAAAGACAGGAGCCAAGGTTGATGAAAAGTGGAATTGGAGCTGAGGGACCTCGGGAATCCCTGGCACAGCAGGAGACTCCTGCAAGTCCTGCTGAGATGTCAGGACCAATTCCAGCAAATCCTCTGCTGCTGCTTTACCCTGCGCGCTTCGATCCCAGCCGAGGGGGGATCCCCTCCAGGGCTGGACGGGGCTGGGAGCACCCTGGTATATGGCCGGTGTCCCTGCCCATGGCAGGGGGTGCACTGGGATGGGGTTTTGGGTCCGTCCCCACCCGGTCCAGGCCGTGGCTCTGGGGCTGCGAGAGAGGCCCGGGCACGGAGCCGCTGCCCGGACCGGCCCCGCGCCCCCCGCGCGCAGCGCAATGGTCTCTCCCGGGCCCGGGCGGGTTTCCCCCCGGCACGCCCCCAGATGGTCTCTCCCGCCCCGCCGCGCAGCAGGTCCCGCCCCCGCACGTCCATCACGCCAATGCCGTCGGTGATTGGTCGAGCCGCAGTGCCCTCCCCGAACCAGCCAATGGC
>VZRO01000584.1:82462-154756 GCA_013397915.1 Daphoenositta chrysoptera | reverse complement strand
CTGGGATGGCGGTGCCTGGGGGGGCGGGGGTGTCTTCGGCTCGTCTCCCGCGGACCCGGGAGCGGTGGGCCCCGAGCGCTGGGTTTGTGCTGCGGAGCGCCCCCCGGCTCTGGGTTTGTGCTGCGGAGCGCCCCCCGGCTCTGGGTTTGTGCTGCGGAGCGCCCCCCGGCTCTGGGTGTGTGCTGCGGAGCGCCCCCCGGCTCTGGGTTTGTGCCTCCGGAGCGCCCCTCGGCTCTGGGTTTGTGCTCCGGAGCGCCCCCCGGCTCTGGGTGTGTGCCTCCGGAGCGCCCCCCGGCTCTGGGTTTGTGCCTCCGGAGCGCCCCTCGGCTCTGGGTTTGTGCTCCGGAGCGCCCCCCGGCTCTGGGTGTGTGCCTCCGGAGCGCCCCCCGGCTCTGGGTTTGTGCCTCCGGAGCGCCCCTCGGCTCTGGGTTTGTGCTCCGGAGCGCCCCCCGGCTCTGGGTGTGTGCCTCCGGAGCGCCCCCCGGCTCTGGGTTTGTGCCTCCGGAGCGCCCCTCGGCTCTGGGTTTGTGCTCCGGAGCGCCCCCCGGCTCTGGGTGTGTGCCTCCGGAGCGCCCCCCGGCTCTGGGTTTGTGCCTCCGGAGCGCCCCTCGGCTCTGGGTTTGTGCTCCGGAGCGCCCCCCGGCTCTGGGTGTGTGCCTCCGGAGCGCCCCCCGGCTCTGGGTTTGTGCCTCCGGAGCGCCCCTCGGCTCTGGGTTTGTGCTCCGGAGCGCCCCCCGGCTCTGGGTGTGTGCCTCCGGAGCGCCCCCCGGCTCTGGGTTTGTGCCTCCGGAGCGTCCCCCGGCTCTGGGTTTGTGCTGCGGAGCGTCCCCCGGCTCTGGGTTTGTGCTGCGGAGCGTCCCCCGGCTCTGGGTTTGTGCTGCGGAGCGTCCCCCGGCTCTGGGTTTGTGCTGCGGAGCGTCCCCCGGCTCTGGGTTTGTGCTGCGGAGCGTCCCCCGGCTCTGGGTTTGTGCTGCGGAGCGTCCCCCGGCTCTGGGTTTGTGCTGCGGAGCGTCCCCCGGCTCTGGGTTTGTGCTGCGGAGCGTCCCCCGGCTCTGGGTTTGTGCTGCGGAGCGTCCCCCGGCTCTGGGTTTGTGCTGCGGAGCGTCCCCCGGCTCTGGGTTTGTGCTGCGGAGCGTCCCCCGGCTCTGGGTTTGTGCTGCGGAGCGTCCCCCGGCTCTGGGTTTGTGCTGCGGAGCGCCCCCCGGCTCTGGGTTTGTGCCTCCGGAGCGTCCCCCGGCTCTGGGTTTGTGCTGCGGAGCGTCCCCCGGCTCTGGGTTTGTGCTGCGGAGCGTCCCCCGGCTCTGGGTTTGTGCTGCGGAGCGCCCCTCGGCTCTGGGTTTGTGCTGCGGAGCGCCCCTCGGCTCTGGGGTTGTGGTGCGGAGCGTCCCCCGGCGCTGCGCGCCNGCTGCGGAGCGTCCCCCGGCTCTGCCCGACGCTGCTGAGACAGCGAGCGCTGCTCTGGCCCCGGGAAAGGCGCGGGCACTCGCTGGTCTCTGAGGGAGCGGTGGCAGCGCGGGACGAGGCGGGCCCGGGGGAGCTCGAGCGCCGGCGGGGCGGGGCGGGGGGTGGGTAATAACAGCAAAGAGAAGGAGAAACGGACAAAGCGGGGGCTTCGTGCGTGGGGCGGCCGCGAGAGGAGCTCTGTGACCGCGGGGAGCGGGCGCGGGATCAGCGGGCACCGGAGCGTCCCGGGCTGGGAATGCCCATCACGGCTGGGGCCGGGCACGGGGCACCGGGGATCCCCCGGGCGGGGGTCCCGCTCTCGCCATTCCCCCGCCGGCCCCGAGTGCCCCCGGGGCTGGTGCCGCTCCTCGGGCGTTCTCCTGGCGCTGCTGCGGCCTCTCCCAGCTCCGGGCGCGGTCCGAGCTGCCCCAGAGCTCCGCGCCCCTGCCGGAGCGGCCGGAGCAACCTCGGGATCTCCTGGATTTCGTCGTGGGGCGGGGATTCTGGCCGGGGGAGAACAGCGGGGGCTGCTCCGCGGGTGCTACACTGGGACAGGGCGGGCGACAACATCCCCGGGCCGGAGCACCGGCGCAACTCCCGGGCTTCGGTTCCAGCACAGTTGTCCAGGAGCTGCTGCACACCCAGTCAGTGGAAAAATCCTGGGGATGCTCCCACTCCCGGGCATTGGGTCCAGCCTGGGGGGAAGCGGAGATTCCCCCTTTGCTGGGGGAAAGGGATGAAGTTTTTGGCCGGTGCAGAGGGGAACAGAGGCAGGATTTTCCCCACCCGTGGGTGGGTGGGTTCATTCCTCACCCAGAGACGTCAGGCCTTTCCCAGGATCCCGCTGTCCTCCTCCAACACCGGCAGCTTCATTTTCCAGCCTGGAGTTTGTAAACCAGAGTCAGGTCTGGGGAGAAGGCAGTGGGGTCTCAGCGGGGTCACAGCAGGGCAGCTCCCACATCCCAGGGTGAGGGGCTGAGGGCCTGGGAGCATCCACGTGTATCCCACCCGAACAGGAGTGTTCGTCCCATCCGAGAGGATCTGCTCCCAGCGCTGCCGAGGCCAGGCAGGAGCAGTCTGTGTGCCCTCTGCACACCGCGGGCTGTGGGGAACCCCCTTTTGAGCGAGACTAGGGCATGCCTGGGACCAGATCCTCTTCAGCAGCACATCCCGGGCAGTGGTGCTTGGCTTCATGGCAGGGGTGGGATAATGGGTTTGGGATGGGCACAGGAACGTCCTGCTGAGGCCCTTCATGTGCCACACTTGGCTGCAGAAGGTGCCACCTGTCCTGCCATCCTGCTCTCCCAGAGAAAGGATTGGGAGGCGTGGGCACAGCTCAAAGCACACCCAGCATGGCCTGGGCACTGCGAGGGTGGGACAGGGTGTTCAGGACCCTTCTCCCTCTGACTGCCAGGTTCTGGTTTCTCTCCCTGAATGCCAGCATCTCCTCAGTTGCTCTTTGTCCACCTGTTTTATTCGCTGTCAAAACAACCGACAAGCCTTCCCAGTGTGTTGGGTCCAATTCAGCAGCTCCAGCTCTTAGATCAGTTTAGTGCTTATTAATAATAACACATAAATAAAAATTAATTTTGTTTGTAATTGGAATGTTTCTTTCATTCTTTTCCACCGACTAGTGAAAGGTATCTGTTCATGGCAGGGGGTGGAACTGGTTGGTCTTTAAGATCATTTCCAATCCAAACCTTTTTAAGATTCTGTGACTCTGGGGGGCTGCTCCTCCTTCCAGGAATGATTTGTAGCGGCCAAAGGATGTCCCAGAGGGACCCTGACCGGTGGCTCCCCGTCATCAAGGTCCCAGTGGTGCTTCTGGGGTGTGGCACTGCTGCAGGCTCTGCTGGCACTCGGGAGTCCCTCGGAGCCGCTCCCCAAAACTCCCATCCCATGAGAAAGTAGCAGTGCCCCGTTAGTGCAGTTTGTGAGCACCGAGGAGAGAAATGCTTCCGAGCTGGGAGGGAGGGATGAGCTGTGCTGGGAGCTCCCACCTAGTGCGGGACGGGCTGTGCTGTGACGTGCTGAGCTGTGCCTCTGCCAGCGCTGGGATTTTTCCCCGTGTTCCTGGGCTGGGGTTGGTGTCACTGCTGAGCTCCGTGGCTGTGCCAGCCTGCAATGAACAAGCTGGGGAACAGGTTCCAGCAGCGTTACAGCAAAATCCCCCTCAGCCCCTGAGTATCCCAGGTGGATCCTGCTGGGGCAGGAGCAGGTCCTCAAACAGGAGACTCTTGGGCAAGGAGGCTGCTTGGGGTATTTGGCTGATTTGCACCAACCCTCCTCCCCCACCCTCTGCCCCTCCCCACAGCCCCCCAGAATTCTTTTGTTTGGACTCCATCTGATCTTTGGTGACTTAGAGAGCAAGGTCAAGGTTGCCCATGAATCAGCAGGGTTTTCCAGGCTGTTTTCTGAGTGCTGATATCTCACTCAGGAACTCACCAGACCTTCTTTCCTTGTTGATTTTCCCTTCTTAGGCCCTGCTTAGGAAAGGCTTTTCTCCATCCACCACAGTGACCAAGGCTCTAAGGAGCAGAAGGCTCCTGCCTCCTCTTCCTCTGCAGGTTCCTGGTCTCTATGTGCTGGGAATGTCCACGTCCATGTGTTTGCCCTGCTCAGTTGTGTGTCCCAGTCCCTTCCCTCCAGGACAGAGCTGCTCAGGGCTGTGGGACTCAGCTCTTGGTGAGCCCCTCTGGAAGGAGCTGCTGCTGCATCCAGGAGGGGTTTGGATGGTCTGGTTCTTCTGGGAGCAGGAGTGGTGTTGGGAGCTGTCCTCGTGTCCTCGGGGAGGCTTTTGTCCCGGAGAACTTTGGTGCACCCAGCAGTGAGGAGTCCTTCCCCAGCAGGGCCTGGCTGTGTGGGTGTCAGTCCCCGAGCAGCCCCTGAGGGTGAATCTGGGCCCCTTTCCCTTTGGGAAGGGTAACTCCTCTGTGGCTGCAGGAGTCCACAGCCCGAGCTCCTCTCAGAGTGAGATGGGTCTGGACTGACCCTGGGTAGCGTTTGGAGCAGTGGCAGCCGAGTTTTGCCCCCGTTTCCTGGATCAGGTGCTGCAGGAGGGGACCCGGGGCCTCTGGACCTGGCGGAGCTCGGCAGGGAGCTCAGCCTTTGGAGCAGCTCCTCGCTGGCCGCACAGCCCGTCCCATCCCTTCCTCTCCAGGCAGTGGTGCTGGAGGACTGCGGAGCTCCCTGGCTCTCCCTGAGAGGGTTTTCCATGTGGGAGGCTCCGCAACTGCAGCTCCTTCAGAGCCTGGAGACACTTGAGCCCCCATGAGCCTCGTTTAAGAGCTGCCATTGGCATCATGCACCTGGAGCTCTTCTTTCTTGACTGAGGAGATTGGGGCAGGAGCAGTTGTAAACTTGAGGGTGCTCTGGCAGCTGCAAACGTGCTGAGAGATCCCTTCCTGTGGCATTGGTGAAGACATTAAATACCCCTGGTCCCAGCAGGGACCTGGAGCAGCCCTGGGGCAGCTGCTCAGGCTGCACGAGAGGGTCTCATTTGGCACTGATTGTACAGCACCGTCTGTTCCTGAGGGAGGCAGTCCCAGCCCTGGGACACTGAGTTCCAGTGTCCTGGAACACCGGCAATGCCTGGCCAGGGAGGGACGCTTTGTGCTGGAGGAGGTGGTTTGGGATGTGGCCCTCCTGGGGAGGAAGAATGGGAGCCCAGTGGCGTCCTGGGTTGCTCCATGGCTTGCTGGGGGCAGGGTTTGGAGCACCCCCTCTGCAGGGCCAGCTCTGCTTGGTTTGTTCATGGGAAGTGACAGGAGCTGGGTCTCCTTCTCCAGCACACCTGGACAGGAACATACTGGAGCCTCTTTCTGACCCTTGGCCCTGTCTGCACTGGCTGCCAATCCCTCCTCAGAGCCCTCCATGGGCAGGGATGATGCTCCCAAGGGGAGAAGTTCTACTGTTACCAGGTTCCAAGTCCTTGTCCTCTGTTCCTGTGGGTTTGGATGCCATGGGGGTGTGGGTGCCTTCCCTGTGCCCCCACTGGGCAGGGGCCCTGGCGTGAACCCTCAGAGCTGGGATCTCTCTCTTGCACAGGACAGGGGTTCCGTGAAGGCTGGAGGGGGACACTGACAGCTCACATTCCCTGGCTGAGTCACCCCAGAGGCTCCGGCTGGAAGTACTGCCATTGGCACTGCAGGGAAAGAGACCTGGTGAAGTGTGGGGTGTTCCCAAACCTTCTGCAGTGCCCCAGCAGTGGTGGGAGCCCAGCAGGGCCCAGCTCAGCTGAACCTCTCAAGATCTGGGCAGTGGGTGTGGAGCTGCAGCTCCCAGGGCACTTCCCACCCAAAGCACGAGCAGAGCTGGATGGAAGTGCCCACCAGATCACGATTTCCTGCCTAATCTTAATTCTGGGGCTGGTGACGTGAAAGGCAAACCAATGCCACGCAGCAGGATGGTGTCAGCCCTGCCCTGCCCTGCTGAGGGCACGTCTGGGGAATGCAGTGGGGGCTGGATTTCCGTGTGTGGATCCTCACAGGACACAGCCTGGGGGCCACAGAGTGGGATTAAACCAAACCCTGCTGTGCCTGATGGAGCTCCCGGGTGTCCAGAGAGTTCTCTTTGAAGCCAGGATGCAGCAGGGTAGCACCAGTTCAGTGAAAGGTGATGCTGTGTGTGCTGCTCTGACAGCAGCATTGGGATCCATGGAAAAGATCCTGTGACACTGCAAGGAGCTGTTTGGAAAGGAAACCATCTCCACATCTGGGCAGCTCAGCTGCCATTTTTGCTGTATAAATGGACTTCTGAGGTTTCTCCTTGGTCTGTGCCCAACCCTGGCACTGACAGAGGACTGGGGATCTGGCCAGGGGCACCAGAAGTATCCAAAAACTCAGAGAGAAAGGTACATGCTGAAACTGGAGCTGTCCAGCCTGGAGAAGGGAAGGCTCTGGGAAGAACCTGAGAGACTCTTCCAATGCCTGAAGGGGCTCCAGGAGAGCTGGAGAGGGACTTGGGACAAGGGCCTGGAGGGACAGGACAAGAGCAAATGGCTTCCCACTGCCAGAGGGCCGGGTTAGATGGGATATTGGGAAGGAATTCTCCCTGTAGGGGTGGGGAGGCCCTGGCACAGGGTGCCCAGAGAAGCTGTGGCTGCCCCTGGATCCCTGGAAGTGTCCAAGGTCAGGTCGGACGGGGCTTGGAGCAACCTGGGCTAGTGGAAGGTGTCCCTGCCCATGGCAGGGTGGAATGGGAGGAGCTTTAAGGTCCCTTCCAACCCAAACCAGTCTGGGGTTCTCTGAAATGAAACTTGAACAAAACCCCTGAGAGCAGCAAACTGCCATTGCCTGCAGTGGCTCACACTGGTTTCCCTCAGCCCTCCAGTGACGTGGGCTCCTCCTCACCCTGGGCAGGCTCAGCGTCTGCAGCAGATGCAGATTTGCATGACAGACCCAGAGGCTCTGACCTGGCAATTCTGTTACCCTGCACATGACATTTCCTCTCATTTCCTCACCCCTGTGCAGGGAAGCCTCGCTCTGACCTGGCCCAAAGCTCCAGTCTGGGCAATTCCATTCCCTTCAGGATGGCCTTGGAGTAGTTGGAGGTTCCAGATGTGATGGCTTGTGCAGCTTTTAGTTTTCTGTGCCCACAGCTCTGTCTTTCTCCCCTCTTTGTCTGTGTACAGCCACCTGCCCTCTGTGTGGTCCTTTTGATGGGATGGTGCCTCAGAGAATCACAGAATCTCCTGAGGTGGAAGGGACCCACCAGGATCATCCAGTCCAACTCCTGGCCCTGCACAGACACCCCAACAATCCCACCCTGTGCATCCCTGAGAGCAGTGTCCAAACGCTCCTGGAGCTCTGGCAGCCTCAGGGCTGTGCCCGTTCCCTGGGGAGCCTGGGCAGTGCCCAGCACCCTCTGGGGAAGAGCCTTTCCCTGAGCTCCAGCCTGAGCCTGCCCTGGCACAGCTCCAGCCCTTCCCTGGGTCCTGTCCCTGCTCACAGAGAGCAGAGATCGGAGCTGCAGCCCCGGCTGAGGTTGGCCTCAGCTCTTTTCCTCCAGCTGAACAAACCAAGTCACTCCTCACGTGATTTCCCCTGCAGACCCTTCCCCATCTTCTCCTCCCCCTTTGCCTGGTGCTGGTGCTGCCCCTGCTGCTGTCACTGCTCAGGGAACCCCACATTTCTCTGCTGTCGTTGTCCCCCTCAGCCCCTCAGGTCTCAGCCCCTTCCCCCCGTCTGCTGCAGGGCTGGCAGGGGCTGAAGGAGTTCTGCTCCCCCAGCCTGGTCCTGCCTCTCCCCTGCCCACGCCCTGCTTCTCTGCCCTGGCGTGGCCTCTGCCCCCGCCCGCTGCTCGGGGAGCAGATGAAAGCCGAGCGTGGTGCCTAATTTATAACCAGCTTGGAACTCAGCTTTGGCAGGGCAGAGCACGCCAGGAGATGTGGCAATGCCCAGGGAGCTGCGCTCACACTGCTTATCAAAGGATGCTTGAAAGGCTCAGCAATGCCAGGGGAGGGCTGAGTTGCTTCATTCCAGCAGAGGATAAACTCCCCTATTGCAGGGACACCTGTTAGGGAGAAGGAGCTGAGAGCTGAATTTTAGAACTTGTCCAGCCAGGAACTCAGAGCTCCTGGAGCCTCATCCAAAGGGTGCCAGGCTGAGGAGAGGGCACCTGGCTCAGCACAGCTGCACCACCTCCCTGTGCCACCTTCTGGAAACGTGCCCAGAGAGCAGCTCACTGCCTTCAGCACAATCCCAGATGTGGGTCAGCCCCACACCGATGGCCCTGGGACCTGTGGGCAGCAGGAATTTTGGCCAGCACTGACCTGCTGCTGCCCGGGCAGCCTGGGCAGAGCCTGGCAGTGCCTGACCTGGCCATTCCTCCCTGCCCTGAGAGCTGAGCCCAGAGCCCTGGGCAGGTGTGAGGAGCCAGCAGGGACCACAGACCACAGGGGTCTCAAATTCAAACTGGTCACAGGGCAGTGTTCAGAGCTTCCCTGTCACCCCCTGTCTCTGCTGCAAGGTGCCACCACCGTCCTGGCTGCTGGCCCTCTGTGCTGGAGGGCATCTCATGGTGCTTGAGGAAGTGCAGGATTTGAATGGCCCAGAGTGGGAGGGAAGCACAAAAGGCCTCCGGGTCCTTCCCCTGCCCCAGTGCAGGATACTGTGACCCCTCAAAAGGGGGGTCTGTGTTCTCCTTGAAGGCTCCAGTGCAGCAGTCCTGTGGGGTAAAAGGCACTTGCCTCAAATCATCAACAGCTCCTTTTTTCCCCCTCAGACCCCCTTTTCAGGGATAGGAAGAGTCCAGGAACTGTTCTCCCCATGAACCATCCCCAGCAGCCAGGACAGGTGGGAGTTGAGGTGCAGCCTCCTGCCCACAAGGCAGCAACGGCTGGGAGACCTCGGGAGCCCCTGGAGCCTGTGGGACACCGCTGTTCCCTGTGGGAATGGCCAGGCATTGAGGGAAGTGCTGTGGTGCTGCCCAGGCCATTCCAGCAGCTGTTTTGGGGTCTCTGGGGGGCCTCAGAGAAAACTGTCCCCCACCGGATCCCCCGAGGGTGCTCGAGCACGTGACGTCCCTGTCCCGATGTCCCTGTGCTGCCGGGAGGGGTCAGGGAGCAGCTCCAGCCCAGCCCAGGCTCCTCCACCATCAGCTCCCTCTCCAGCTTTTTCTGAGCTGTTCCACCCAGCTCTCTCCAGGATAAAGCCTGGCGTTTGTGCTATAAAAAACCCACCTCACCTTCCCTCCAGTTATTTCTGACACAGGAAAAACCCCTCTGAGAACAATAATTATGTCACAGGCCACCACGAGGCTCTGAGAGCAGGATCCATGGACACAACCTGCTCTGAGGAGGGATGTCCCAAAGCAGGATGGCCGGGAGCCTATCCGTGGATGGATGGTGGATGACCCAAGGACCCCAGAGCAGACTCTTGATGTGATGGCTCTTCCAATGCTCCTGACCAGGGTAGACCCTCAGGACCCCCATGGGTGGGTGGGGGTCCCCTTGGCCAGGTTCCTTGTCCCAGCCACAGGGACAGGACTTCTCATCCTGGCCAGTGTTGAAGAAGTGTCCCAGTTGCAAATTTGTCCTCTTTGCCTTCCCACAGCCGGGGCAAATGCTTTGGATGCCATGTGCTCTGCCAAGAACAAGAAGTTTCTCTTCCCAAGGAGGTTCCCTCCTCCCAGAGATGCTGCTGGGCTGCAGCAAGGGGCTCTTTCCTCTCCTGTTCAGTTCCCCACAAGGGCTGGAAATTCACAGGACATGAGGCCTCAAGTGAAATATGGAGTAGAAGTGGCTGGAAAACTTGCGTTAAACCCCATTTCTGCCCAGAAGGCGCTAAATTTTATTGTATTTTGTCAAATAAGCTTAAATCAGAGATTGAAACCCATTCAGAATAGCTGCTACTCAGCCAATACTGAAACCTCCTCCTGGTTCTCCAGAGCAAACACGGGACAAATATCAGCCTGGTGTGATCACAGGAGGAGCACGAGGCACTTTGATCTACAGAAGCAATGTAAGATTTCCTTTTCAGCCACCCCTAGGCAGCAGAGCAGTCCCTAATGAGGTAATTTTAATGGAATTACCTGTGTATTCTAGCCTCCGCAGCTGCAGTGTCTGTAAAGCACAGGGAAATTGCTCCTCGGTGCCACAGAAGGGGTGAAGCTCCTCTGCAGCTTTGGCAGCTTCCACTGCCCAGCAGGAGCCTCGAGTTTGCAGAAATGGCAAAAAACCACAATAAGCCCCAAGCTGGCTGTGTTTCGCTGTCAGACCCCTCAATGCCCCCCTCTCACAGGGGGGTTTGCAGTCCCCTGGATGTTGTGAGTCTGTGAGTTTCACTTGTCCTGCCCTCTACTCGGCCAATTTTGGTTGCACAATGTTCACTCCTGGTCTGTGCATGGAAACTCTCTCTAAGGCCATGGAGTTGTTGGTTAATTTGTTTAAACCTCCATTTTTCCCTTCTCAGGGAAGACCTTTGGTGCCAGAGGAAACCAAACCCAGGGCTGAGGGAGGAGGTGACTCCAGCCTGGCGAAGCAGAGG
This sequence comes from Daphoenositta chrysoptera, assembly GCA_013397915.1. Classification (NCBI taxonomy): domain Eukaryota; kingdom Metazoa; phylum Chordata; class Aves; order Passeriformes; genus Daphoenositta; species Daphoenositta chrysoptera. The sequence goes on along the minus strand of VZRO01000584.1, from coordinate 144,326 downwards.
TTCCCCAAAAGTTCCCCAGAGGTTTCCTCGTCCCTCTGGGGAAGGGCCAGAGCCCTGCAGGGTGCTCTGGAAAAGGACAAGTGATTCTGTGCAGCAGCTGCCACAGGGACAATTCCAACTGCCCATAAGGAAAAAGCTTTTCCCATGAGAGCTGGGTAGCCTTGGGATGGGATCTTCTCTGAGAACTCACCGGGGCAAGGGCTGGAGTCACTTGAGCTGGCCTTGCACTGAGCCCTGCTTTGAACACGACCTGGGGGCTCAGGACCTCCCAGCGTCCTTCCAACCAGGCCCTTTCCTGATTTCCCTGACCTGAAGGGCACTGACAGCTCTCACACGTGGAGCTTGTCACAGGAGACACAAGAGAGGGAGATGTCCCCTGAGAGTGACAATTCTTCCTTGGCTTTGACAGCCTGGAAGCTGCCTTCCCTGCCCCAGGACAAGGCTGTGGGGGACATTCCTGCACGGACGACTTGATCAGGCTTCTCCATTCCCAACAGAGACGTGTGGCAGGAGGACAGGGACGCACTCTGGAGCATGAGCCTCCTCTTGTTCTCCTTGGCTTGGTGCCGCAAACATCAGACCCTGCCTGAGGATCAAATGCCTTTTCTGCTTCTGACTCCACTTTGGATTTGCCAGTGAGAGCCACCGGCTCCCTCTGCGGTGCCTGGGGCTGCTGTGATGTGGAGCAGGAGCTCAGCCAAGCGCCGGGGAGGTGCAATCAGTCCCTAAAGCAAGGCTGAGGGGAGGTCACACCTGTCCTGCCCCGAGCCCCTCCGGCTGGGGGTCGGAGCCCAGCCGGGCTGTCCCAGCCTGGGGTGTCCGTGCTCACTCCCTGAGATGTGGAGCCACAGGGAGAGGGACTGCCCTGGCAATGTTCAACTTCCCACAGCAGCCCGACCTCCCCTCACACACAGACAGGACTGCAGGAGCTCAGCCTGGTGCTTCAGCACATTTCCAGTCCAGAGGGGATTTTGCAAGGACAGACCTGGCTAAAGGGACTTGACAATCAGCACCAACTGTGCAGGAATGACTTGGATGCTTGGACGTCACCTTGGATGTCAGGAAAGCTCCTTGCTCATCTCTACAACTGTTCCCTGATGATGGTTCAGGTGCCAGGTCATAGATTCTCTTGGAAAATCTGTGTTTCCCTGTTCAGTCTGAAGGTGAACATGTGGATACTTGTCCACCTTGCAAAGCCAGTCCAACATGGACTGTGCCTGGAAAGCAGGAATGAAACAGAGAACCTCTGCAGGCCATGCTGATTGGCCTCAAATGTGATCTCTAATCCCTGGTGTTGGGTTTCAGTGCTAAAATAAAGATACCCTTCAGAAATCGTGTCAGTAGCATGACTTGCCTAAACCTACGGAGTGGTTCAGAGTAGTTTTTCTTTAACAGGGTTTCAGTGGTTATTTAGAAAACAGAATGAGCTTCCAGGTTATCCTGTTTGTCTCTTTCTGCTGGGATTATTATCACCAAAGTCCTTCCCTGCAGCCCTCAGTGGGTGCCAAGGGAGTAAATAAAACCAGGGAGAAGCAGCTCTGCCCCACACTTGGCATCCAGTGCTGTCTTCATCCCCACCTCCTTGGGTTTGCCCCCGGCACCACAGGACCCCTGGGCCTCTGGAGTGGGGTGGGATGGAGGATGAGCCCCATGGGTCAGCCCTGCTCTGTGTGTCCCACCTGCTGAGTCTCCCCAGCGTGGTGCTGCCACAGCCCTTGGCATCCAGAGCCTTCCCTGGTGGAAATCTGGTGCTGCTCAGACGGTCCTGGGAGTAACGTGGGAATCTACCTGTGCTCTCTTCTGAAACATCTTCTCTTCTGCTCCTTTTTCCAGGGCTCCTCACAGCAGCAGAGGCTCTCAGGGATTGCAGTGGGATGCTGCAGGATGCACCTGGGGGGAGGGAGGGCCCCATCAGCATAGCCTGGTGCATCCCACCCCCTGGAGGAATCAGCTGCTGTGCAGGAGTGGAGCATTCCCAGTGCAGACAGCAAGGAGGGTGGGGAGGCAAAGTTCTGGAGCAGCTGCTTTTCCAGAGGAGGGGATGACCATGGATTCAGTGTGACTGATCTCCCATGGCACGTCCCGGGGGGCAGCAGTGCCAGGCAGTGCTGATGCCAGGACACGGTGGGCATGGGGTCAGCCCGACACTTTTATCTGGAAAGGACTCACCTGTGTCAGCAGTGGCAGAAGAATCCTCCTGGAATTCAGGAGGGCAAGAGGCCAGGCCTGGAGATGGCATCACTGCAAAGCTGTGATCCCAATGCTCTGCTCCTCCCCATGACAGGACAAACACGGCAGTGTCACTTGGCAGCCTGTCGTGGGGACACAACCCTGCTGAGGGGCTGGCACGTCCCCACGGGCAGCCACGAGAGCCCAGCCCTGAGGGGGGACCAGCACAGGGCACACGTCTGACCCAGACGCTCAGAGCATCCTCCCACTCTGCCCTCCCAGCAGGGCCCACTGCCAAAGGCAGGCTCTTGCAGCAGCCCCGGGTAATCGGGCCCCAAGCACAGGCTGCACCCCTGACCGTGCCACGAGCACAGGGAGTTCCTCCTTGCACCCATGCCCTCCCACATGTCCTCTCCGAGGATGTCACACCCTGCCACGGGAGGTGTCACCGGCACCAAGGAAGTCCCTGGGACAGGGCCAGCTCCAGGGATCCTGGGCTGGGCTCTCAGTGCCGTGTCCTGGGGCTCAATCTGGGTCTTTGATCCCAAACTCAAACTCCACCTCAGGTTTTGCCCTTGGGCTGCTGGGCTGGGTCTGTAGCAAGGAGGGGCTTTGCCAGCAGGGTCCCCAGGTGAGTCTGGGCGTGCAGCATCTCCGCCCAGGGCAGCTCCTTCCCAGAGCTGGGACAGGAGACAGAGCAGTGGCAGCTCCCCCTGACCTGGGCACAGCCTGGGCAGAGAGGACAGGGAAGAGACGGGAGAGAGCAGCAGCTCCTTGGCCTGTTCTGAAGAGGCTCCTCAAGTGAAATGGGGACACAAGGAGATGAAAACTGGGTGGGTTGGCCTTGTCCTGGAGGGGAAGCAGAGATCCTTCCTGCTCCATCACCATCCTCCCCTCTCAGGGCACCTCCCTGGGGCCTGCCCTTCCCTGGAAGCTGCACGGCCACTCCTGGTGCCTGTTTCCTGAGTGACCTGCTGACCATGTTCCTTTTTCCCTGCTGACTACATCCCTTTGTTTTCCCTGCTGAGCATGTCCGTTTTTCCCTGCTGACCACATCCCTTTTTCCCTGCTGTCAGGCCTGCACAGCCCTCGGTGCTTTCAGCAGTTCAGAGTTGTGATGTTGTTGCTCATCAGAGGTGGGACCTGTTAGTCAGGGGATGTCCAAGCATAGGGAGGGGCAGAGGGGACAATCTGTGTCCTCAGCTGTGACAGTGCTGAGCCTGGAGCTGCTGCCAGGCCCCTGCACTGAGCTCTAAGGGTGCTCTCCGACCCAGAGCCACCCTGTCCTGCCTGGTGTTCCCCTGTCCCCTACATTTGCCACCAACAGGGGCAGCAAAGGCAGGGAAGCAGGAACGTGAGCCCATGGAGGTCCAGATGACAAGGACAAGGGCTTGGCCTGCCCTTCAGCCCCAGGATGGTCAGGACTGGAAAACAGGAGACAAAGGAAAGGCTGGGAGAGCTGGGTTTGCTCAGATTGGAGAAGGGGAAGTTTGGAGAGATCTTACAGCTCTCTGTAGCCAATGAACAGGAGTTGACAGAGAAGATGGAGCAAGTTCAAAGGCCCTGGAGATACCCCAAGGGCTGGAGCCCCTCTGCTCTGGAGCCAGGCTGGGAGAGCTGGGGGTGTAGACATGGAGAAAAGAAGGCTCCAACTTAGAGCTCCTTCCAGTGCCTAAAGGGGCTCCAGGAGAGCTGGAGAGGGACTTGGGACAAGGGCCTGGAGGGACAGGACCATTCCCAAGGGGGAACGGTCTTAAACTGCCAGAGGTTAGGGTAATATGGGATAGTGGGAAGGAATTCTTCCCTGTGACGGTGGGGGGGGCCCTGGCACAGGGTGCCCAGAGAAGCTGTGGCTGCCCCTGGATCCCTGGCGGTGTCCAAGGCCAGGCTGGACAGGGCTTGGAGCAGCCTGGGCTAGTAGAAGGTGTCCCTGCCATGGCAGGGGGTGGAACAGGATGAGTTTTGAGGTCCCTTCCAAGTCAATCAATCCATTCTGGGATTCTGTGAGGATGGAGTCACACCTTCTAAGGTGCATGGAGAGAGGAGAGGCAACTGGAACAAGCTGGGACATGGGAAATTCCTTTTAGATATCTGAAAAACAATTCGCCATGGGGACAGTCAAATACTGGGAGAGAGGCCTGAGAGGCTGTGGAATCTCCATCAAACCTCCACTGGACAAGGTCTGGAGCAACTGGACCCTGACTTGGTTCAGCCCTGCTTTGGGCAGAGGAGCAGCCCCTTCCTAACTCATTCATTCCATGTTTCTGTCAGGGAACACCTCTGTGATGTTCCTGGGTCTTTTATCTCCCTTACACAACCCAGGCTTTCAGCTGGCCTGATACAGCTGCTCTGCCTGAGGCATCCTTCTGTTTTGGGAAGAAATCAGGGATTTCCTTACTTTCCAAGCTCCCATGCACACTGGGAGATCTCTGGGGCTGGAGAAGTGTCCCTGCTTTGCCAAGGGCCAGCCTGTGACCTGCCTGGCACTGTTGCCTTCTTGTCCTCCCACAGCACCACCCCAAAAACCTCTCAGTGCCACACGTGTGCAAGGAGTGGAGGGGAGGTTTTGCTCAAGAACAGCCTGGCCACAAGTCTCAGCAGGCTTCTGCCTGGCTTTCCTCACCATGGCAGCTCCATGTTCCCTTCCAGCTGGATCCTGTTACTCTGTTGGATCTGAGCTCTCCATCTGCCCCCTTCTTGTGGTGCTTTCTGGTCCCACAAAAGAGACACTTTCAAGGCAGGCAGAGTGAAACCAAGGTGTGCAAATCTGGAGAGCAGGTTTCCTCCTGGAGAAACCTTGCCAGGCTCTGGAAAGTCTCGGCTGTGCTGGGGCGAGGATGAGTCACTGCTCAGAAAATGGCATTATCCTGGGAAATACAAAAAATTCCCAGCGTCCGCACCTGTGCCCATCCTGGCGACCACCTGCCCGGAGGAAGGATCAACCCCCGGCGCTGAAATAACCCCCAACAGCCGGACTTCCTGACACCAGGGCTGGGGGCAATCATTCCCCCAGCAGAACTCGAGCACTCCGCAGACACTTCCAGCTCCGGAGCACCCGACAAGTTTGAACAGGGAACCTGCACCTCTCTGGCAGCAGCATTGGGCCAGCGAGCGCTTTGATTGCGATCAGGCAGCTGGCAGGAATCCCAGGAACTCGCACAAAAATGCTTTGAAGAGCCCAGATGCACAGGGCGTGTCGCGGAGTGGGTGCGGAGCGTGAGTCAGGGCCCCGCCGTGCGCTGCGGGCCGCGCTCGGGCAGCGCCGCGACCCCCGAGCCCCCGAGCGCCGCCCGCGTCCCGGTGGCACGGATTTCACCAACCCTCCGACCTCTGCCCATCGCACCCCGAATGCCCCGCGGGGTGCGTGTCCCTTTCAGCCTTGCCCGCTCTGCCCTGAGCTCCAGACACAAAGGCAGACAGGGAATTCGCTCGGGGCGCTGCTGGATGAAAGCGCTGCTGCTGCTGCTGCGCCGGGGCTGCGCTGGGCTGCCTGGGCTGATGCTCCCCGTGCCCCACTCAGGGACACCCCCGGCCCCACACCAGAACCACAGTTTGCACAGGATTGCAATAAAAGCCTTTGTTTAACCACCTTTGGCTCTTCCAGATACCGGTTTGGAATCTGTTGCAGAATCCCGGGAGATTCTCTCCCTTGGGCTAAACCGTGCGAACTCGCCCCAATAAACCATTGTTTCCTAAAACCTCCCTAAGCTCTCTGTCCGCAGCTCCGCAGCTCCGCAGCCCAGCTCAGCATTTTGGGCGAGTTATGAAACAGGGAGATGCCAGAGCACAGTGACGGGATGCGATAAACACGCGGCTCTCCCGCGCGGGGACGGGGACAGGGCTGTTCCTCGCCCCGGGCCAAGTGACATTACAGGTTTGCGAGAGCTGGCGCTTTGTTGTGCAGGAGCCACCTGACGCTGACAGCCTGTCATTGATTTGCGAAAACACCGCTTGGCATCGATATCGAGCTTTCAGGAGAAACAAGTGCGGCAGAGGAAAACAACAGCCGGGCATTGCTGCGCTGCTCCTGCCTGCGCCGCGAGAGCGCGGCCTGATCCCCACCCCTGAAACGCTCGCGAGCAGCAGGAAAGGAGGGCACGCACTCACTCCATCCACTCCATCCCACTGGGCATCACCCACCCTCCTCCAGGCTGGCCTTGCCTGGGTATGGTCTAAAAGTCCTGCCTGGTTGGGTGACGGAGCAGAGTAAAGCCTCTGCATCCCTTGGTGAGGTGTCAAGAAAGGTGGGGACGGGGACCAAAGGCAAATAAATACCCTCCGGTTGCTCTACTCCCGTGTCTTATTGACAAAACCTGGCTTTCTACTCCTGGGTTTCATGGGAGGAGCATCCTGGAGCATGGAAAAGGACAGTGCACAAAGCTCATCTTTTCCAGGAGGCTGCTCTGTGCTTTCTGATGCCGCTCTTGTTCCTGTAAAATATGAAATGTGGACACAAATCACCAGGGAAACACAAAACCTGATGAATGGGAGTGAAATAAAGCACCAGGCCTGAAGGCAGCCAGACCCTGTGCACTGCTGATGCCCACTGGAGAGAAACTCCACATGTCCTTTCTCACAGCTGATCCATCTGGCAGCATGCAGGGCTCTTCTCCTCTGGCCGAGTGTTGGCACAAACACCCAGCTCCTGGTCCTGGGGCACCCAGGAAGCCTCTGCCGTGGGCATCCTCCCCTCAGCCTCCCTCCTGATGGGGACTGTTTCTCTGCTCCCATATCAGCCTCCTGTGGCTTGGCAGGAGCTTTGTCAGCACTTGCTGTGACCTGAAACTGGTCACACCAGCAGCGAGGTGCTCGGTTCTCTGCAGACGAGTTGCTGCAGCGTGGCTTGGCAGAGGGAGAACTCTGCTCACAGTCAGAGCCTGGCGTGTCATTTCTTGCACAGACGTTTTATCTCATATTCTTGCTATATGTCCTGTCTTCCTCCCTGCTACACCGAGCTGCATGCAAAGATCGCCCCAACTGTGTCCTGATTTCTCCACAGGCCTGTCCCGCAGACAAATGGGACACCCTTTGGGGAGAGGTCCCTGACTCTCCAGATCCTTGATCCCTAGAGCCGGTGTTCTGCAGGAGTCCTGCATTCCTGGGCTCCGAGGGGTGAATTTGCAGCCTGTGCAGGCAGAGCTGGGATCTGGAGTGGGCGCTGTGGGCAGTGTCGCTCCTACGGGCAGGGTCATCTCGTGGCACTGAGACACGGGTTGGTGCAGTTTGGACTGAGGGAAATGCTGGAACCCAAGAGGAGCCGTGCGGGAGATGCCGCAGCCCTCAGGCAGCCGGGCAGACCCACAGAGCCTCAGCTCTGACCCTGCCCAGTGACCGGGTCCATGCCCAGCCCTCGAGCCCCCGCCTCGCCCACTCCCACTGGCACCCCCACGTGCCGCTGGTGCCCGGGGCTGGGCAGGGGCTGGGGGAGGTTCGGGGCTGGAGCTGCCCGCCGCGGCGCGGGGGTGCCGGGGCTGGCGGGGAGCGCGTGGGTGTGTGCGGGCAGGGCTGTATATCCAGTCTGGCAGAGGGTGTGACTGCTCACACGCCGGGGAGCCGAGCTGCGAGCAGCAGCCCTGAGACACCCTGGGCCAGGGGACGTATGGCAAGGAGGGGTCTGGGGGACTAAGCCCAGCACAGACGGTGTTCGGTGGCCTTGTGTTGTCCGTGTGAGTGAAGAGCAGCCCCGGTGCCCCCGCTCTCCAGCCATGCTCCACTCCCCGCTAAAAACGGCGCTGGCCTACGAGTGCTTCCAGGACCAGGCCAGCTCCACGCTGGCCCTGCCCTCGGACCACAAGCTGAAAACCAAGGGCACGGGGAAGCAGCGGGTCCAGGAGCAGGTGATGATGACGGTCAAGAGGCAGAAGCAAAAGTCGTCGGTGTCATCAAGTGTGGGCCACTCCAACCGAGGTAAAATCCCACAGCGAGGGGGGACAGGGACAGGGCTGCTGCTCTGGGGTGCTGTGGTGGGGTTTGTGGGGGGCAACAGACCGCTCTGCTTCTCTCCTGGGTCACCTCAGGCAGGCAGTGCCAAGATCTCTTGTGCTGTGTGGAAGGGTTTAGGACAGGACACAGAGCTGGATGCATCAACTCCTTCCTGGCTGGAGCTGATCGCTGGGAGTGCTGGTCTGCTCCTCATCCCTGGGGCACTTGGACATTTCAGTGTGGTGCTAGAACCAATTTTTCCCTGGCTCTAAAGCTGGAGTAGCTGTCTGGCTTTGCAAATCCTTCCTCTGCAAGTGCCCCCACGGCTGGAATTGCCCAGCACCTACTCCCGTGGATGGGCAAAGCCAGCAGTGCTCCTCCTCCACCCTGCTCCCTCCATGCGGGCTGGAGCTGGGGCTTCGCTGCCTCCTGAGCGCTGGGCAGCTGCAGAGCAGGAGACTGTGCCCACACACAGGACACAGACCTCGGCTCGCGACTCGCCTCTGGACCTCCCAGCACATCTGCCTTTGCAGGCTGAGAAGTGTGGAGGCTCTGGGACCCTGGTGGGAGTGGTAGGAAGGAGATGTGTTGGGAGAAGTGTCCCTGGTGTTGGTTGGTGGGGGTGTCTCACAGCCCCCTGCACTTTGCTCGTGTTGGGGTGCAGGCAGCCATTCCACCTGTGTGCACTGAGTCTGTGCCACAGAAATGAGCAATCAGCTGAGCCCTGCTATCCTGCTGGAACCCCTTCCTCTTTGGGTCAAGGCTTGGCAAGTGGTTCTCTCTGCCACCCTTGTGTCTGCAGAAAGCTGATCTGGAGGTAAAGCCCAGCTTTCCCCAGCTGGAAGCTGCAAACCCAGAGGGTCATGACAAAACCTCCTGGCTCTTGGAGGTGCTTTTTCCAGCAGCCACAGAGAGCTCTGGCCCAGCTGAGTCCACCAGGGAGAGGAAATCCCGAGGCCTTGGGGGCCATGGGGGTGCTGGATCTGGGGCTGAGCATTCAGCAGTCTGGAGTGAGCAGTGTGGAGAGGGGTGCTGGGTCAGGCTTTGATACCTCTTTTGGGAGCTGTGCCTTGTCCAGCAGCTCTTCCAAGCTGGATTGTGAGGCCGAATCCTGTGCTGATGAGGTGCCATGGTCCAGGAACACGTTTGGGGCTGGATGACCAAGAGTAGCTGGGTAGCTGTAGGCTGCTGGGGGAAGTGTGGAGGTGGTGCTTCCATGGGAGCCATCCCTGCTCTGGGCATTGCAGCTGCTGGAACAGAGGGAGTGGAGCAGCTCCAGAGCGAGGGCAGGTGGGCTCTGCCAGGAACAAATACCTGCTTCCTCTGTTTTTGTGGATACAGACTCCAACGGGTGAGGGGGGCCAGGGCAAGGAGAGCTTTCCTCTGCCACCAAAGTGGAGGATGGGAATCCCCTCCCACCTCTGGAGGGTTTATTGCTTAAGATGCTACAGTGCCAGACCTGACAAAATACACAGCAGGATGAGCTGAGGGGCTCTGGATGGAGAGGGAAGTGGGAAGTGGAAGGGAGGGAGGCAGAGGGGGATTATCCTGCTTGGAGAGGAGCCCAGGTGAAACCTCTGGGAAAGAAAGAAAAAAAAAAAAGCGCATTCCCAAACTGCCTGTTTCTGCTCAACAAGCTAAACCCCTCCTCCAGACACTTTGGGGAATGTCTGGGAATGGGAATTGCGTGGAGATGTGCAGCTCTGGTTTCTGCGTCCCAGGGAAGCTGAGTCACATCCCACTCCCAGGAGTTGCCTCCAAGCACAGGGCCCAGGTCCCCCCGCTGTTCCCACCAGGGGTGATTGGCCAGCAAAGGTCCTGGGGGCTGATTCATCCCAGTACATTCCTGGATGGAATTCCAGGAGGGTGAGAAGTTGCTGTTTGTTCCCAGGGTTGTCTCCTGGTTGGTGTTGGAGACGGTCAGGCTCAGCTTTCAGGTGTTGGGTTTTACTGCTCCTGCCCAAAGATCAGCTGGGCAGCCCTGATAAGAAAAATTAGTTCTTTGTACAGAGAGGCTGTGTGGGTCTGTTGAATGTGGATTCTGCCTGTCCAAACCCTCCTCCAGCTTCAGCTCCCTGCATCCCCTGGGATTTCTCAGGATGCTCCTCAGAGGCAGCACACGCTGGGGAATTCCCGAAGCCTCTGACAAGTGCCCGAGTGCTTTGTTCCCTCTGCTCCCAGACAGTCCCACAGTGGGGCTGGGCAGATGTTGGGCCAGGTCCAGGTTTGTTGCTGTGTTTGGAGCTGTGGTTTGAGCTGGAGCAGGGCCCAAAGCTTCCCCCAGCTGCAGGAACCATGTCCCGGTGAGTGTAGGATGGGGAGCACGGACGTGGAGCCCTCATGCACACAAGCAGGGTGGGGGTGTTGTATCCCATCACTGGGGTTCCTGTAGGGCTCGGCACACACTCCCTCGGTATCCCAGTGATTGGTGGAGTCATAAATGACTTGGTGCTTTGGAGTCCAGCAGGTCAAGGTGTTGTGGCCACTTTGGAGAGCTGGTGTCCCCCAGGGCAAGGTGGCCAGTCTGGGCCCTAACTGGTGTGCACTGGGGTGGCGCAGTGAATCCTGCTGCCAGCAGAACAGTCCTGCACCCAGTGGGGCCTCGGCTCAGCACAGCAGCTACAGCTGATCCCAAGGGTGACTGTGGAGTCTGGGATCTGTGGGATCTGTGGGGTCTGTGAGATCTGTGGGGTCTGTCTCCTTGGGGGTTGGGTCTGTGGGCTCTGCTCCTGGGCTTATCTGTCCTTCTCCCCATGGCACTACCAAACCAGATGGCTCCCCCTGAATTTGTGAGTCGTGCAGATTTCCAGGGAAAATTAATTTCAGTGGCATGGCAGAGGAAAAGGCCAGGCCAGGCTGAACCAGCTCCTCACAGCCAACAGCTCTGCTCTGCAAAGTCCTCTGGCTAAAGGAAAGTTCTGCCAGTGATTTATCACTGAGGAGACACATCCAGGGAGTGTCAGATCCAACTGTCCTATGGCTGAGCTGGGATTGAGAAGTTTCTGTGCTGGCTGTGGCTGAGAGGAGAGAAATCCCACCAAACTCTAATGGGATCCCCCTGGCTTTGGTGGGGATCAGGACTCTGATGTGAAGGGGAGATTTGGGGAATGAAAAGTCTTTTGAAGACTTTTGTAACTTCTCCCAACATGAGACGATTCGGTGAAAGGTTCAACTCTTCCAAAAACCTCAGATTATTGGGATACAAGAAAATTCCCAAGCCCATTAGCTCCTAGGCCAGAAGGCAGAACTGGAGTTTTGTCATTCCTGCAGGAATCCCAGTGTCTGGGATTTCACTGACATTTCTCTCCTAGAAGGCACCCAGGCTTTGCTTTGTGCCTCCCACAGGCCTCTGCTCTCCCTGTGTTTTTCCCATGTTTAATCATCCTTATTGTTTAAAGCCGTGCATAGTTTATGATTTAACTTGCCAAGCCTGCACTGCCAGTGCCTGGTTCTTGTCTTGCCTTTCCCTGCCACAGATTAATATTTATTAACAGGCATCCTTTTCCACAATCTCCACGTTGGCTCTGTGTGTCTGGCTGGCTTTGGGAAAATGGCGCTTTGAACAAACTCTCTTCCTGCCATCAGTGGCAGCTGCAAGAGAGGAGGGTTGTCTTTGAGGAAAGGAAATAACTCATCAAGAACAGCAACAACGGGTTCGATGGCAGCCTCAGTTTACTCTGCAATAATGGATAGCAGGAATGGAGAAGGGGATGAGGGCAATGGGAGCAGTGTAGGGGGCTCACAGAGATGCACTGCAAGGTCTGGCACTTCTTGTCTGCTGTAATTGGATTTTACCTTCATAAATGTCCCAGTGAAGATAAAAGAGATTTTAAAGTGTCTGTGTTTTAAAGGAAATGCCATGGGGGAATGATAATTTGAGGAGGGGGGAATCTGAGCAGCCTTCAGGAGTGTTCTCTGCCCACATGGTCACTGAGAGGCTGCATCTCAGCTGTGCGGTTCTACCACATCTTTCCAGCTCTGTCCCAGCTGTTGAGGGTCCTCTGTCATGAGAAAAAGCTGAGGGAGCTGGAGGGGCTCAGCCTGGAGAAAAGGAGGCTCAGAGGGGACCTTGTGGCTCTGCACAACTCCCTGACAGGAGGGGGCAGCCGGGGGAGTCGGGCTCTGCTCCCAGGGGACAGGGACAGGAGGAGAGGGAATGGCCTCATGTTGTTCCAGGGGAGGTTCAGGTTGGATATTGGGGAAAATTTCTTCCCTGAAGGCGTGGTGAGGCCCTGGCACAGCCACCCAGGGCAGTGGTGGAGTCACCATCCCTGGAAGTGTTCAAAAGACATGTGGATGTGGCACTTGGGACATGGTTTAGTGGTGACCATGGCAGAGCTGGAGGAATGGTTGGACTCAGTGATCATAGAGGGCTTTTCCAATCTCAGGGGCTCTGTGATTCCATGGTTCTGTGTTATCTGCCCTGAGTGTAGTGGTTTGAATTGGCTCTGTGTTTGCCCCAGTGCACATGAGCCCTTCAGGGACCTAAACAGCTGCTTGGGTGACAGCAACTGGGACTCAGACACGGGGACATAGCCAGAAAAATGCATGAGGGGGGCACCTCCCACTAAGAGCGTTTCCACCCTGGCCCAAATGGTTTTTTTGAGATTGTCTGGGTTTATCCCAAATTCCAAGGACCTGTGACCAGGTTGTGTGGTCTTCACTCCTGAGGTGTTTGAAAAGAGGGATCTCCTTCCTGTCCCCGAGGGCTGGGGATGCAGCTCCCAGCTGGCTGTCAAAATGAACCAGGCAGAGAAGTGTCCAAACTTGCACAAAGATCAGGTTTTCTTCAGCCACCTCCACCAGAAAGTCCCCAGGTTCTTCCTGGCCTCAAGACTGAGCTCTCCAAGCAATAAATCCCAGTTGTGTGGTGGCAGGAGAAGCATCTTCTCCAACCAGCAGGGTGACTTCAAAATGCCTTGAACATTTGAAGTTCTGTGTAATTATGTGTTTATAAGCTCTTATGTACAAATTCTGAAAGGTGAAGGCAACCCTTCCACAGCTGGAGAACATAAACTTGAACCAACTGCCTGATCCCCTGAATGTGACCATGTAGTGGTGAATTTATCGAAGAAAATTACAGATGTGCCTAAACTGGCATATTTTGAGTGTTTCCTTGCTCTAACCCCAAAGTCTGGAGTGCATGGCAGGAACGGATCCTGAAAGGAAAAGTGCGGTCCCCAGGCAGGACTGGTCAGAGGCACCTGTGAGTCAGGCATGGAACCCCTTTTTACAGCTGCTCACTCAGGAAAATGCTCCAGATGCTCCCACCCGCAGTTACAGGATGTTTACAGAGAACAAGAGGCTGATTCGAAGAAGGAATTCCCAGGAAATTATCATGGAATGGCTTTACCTTCGTGCTCAGATATATGGTTAGGAGATACCTCTGTGTCCTGGGAATCACCACTTCCAGCACTGCTTTGCTGCTGCTGAGGCCCAACGCTGATGTCCTGATGTTGAGCTGAAGGGGAATCCCAGGGTGGAGAGGGAGCACAAGGAAGGACACAGCTGAATCTCCTGTTGCATTTCCATGGCCACTTCCTTGCCTTATCAGCAAGTTCTGTGCAACTTTCTGTGCATGAGGCACTCGGGGCTGGGGAGATCCGGATGAGGAGCAGTGCCCACCGAGTCTCCAGACTACTGAAAAGGAGCTCCTGTGGTTTCCTGCACAGGTGCAAGGCTGGGAGCCGACCTGGCTGTTGCCTGTTCTCCATCCAGGGGTATTCTTCAGGTGCAGTCATGCTCCGCTCCCGCTGACAATAGAAAGCAAATCTCATTATTTACACCACATCCACGGGAATCATCTTCCTGAGAAAATGCAAGAATTTTTAGCCACAAACCAAATCACCATAACAGGTTCTGGGTGCCTCAGGCAGGGCAATAAATTAGGTTTATTCCAAGGATCAGTGGCTGGAGGAGACCTGAGTGGCTCCGGGGCCTTTGTGGTCGAGCTTATCCAGTTTATCTCAGAGATGAGTCTTATCAAACAATCACAGAGATTAGGATATTTCTGACATTAACCACCAGTTTAGGTGCATAAGTTAGGACAGGTATGTCCTGATTTTGTACTTTGTTAGACATTCAGAGCTTCCCCTGGAAGTTAATTGGGGTGTAGGGTTTGCACTTCCTCATAACGGGACCTTGCATGCCACAATTATTGAGCACTTCTGAAAATGAAACTGAAATCACCCTAAACTCCTTTGGACCATCCAGAGGCGGTTAAGGGAATTCAATTTTGGGAATTCCATTGTGGAAAGAGAATGATTCACTTAATTTGTCTTGTAGCGATGAGTGTGGCATTGAGTAAAATACTTTTAGGAGGGATCCAAATGTTGGAGTGCCAGAGATTGCTGGGATAGCTCTTGGAAGGGTTGGGATAGGTAAATCCAAACTCTGGTTAAAGCACTGAGAAATAGGAAAAATGGCTGATGGGTTCCTCCTGATCCAAGATATTTGCATCTTTAAAAAACGTACCTGAGAGTCAGTCTCACTTATTCCTCCAGCATCCCAAAAATAATGATGGAGATCTATACATTTTCAGGAAAAGAAAGTATAGACACACAAAGTGATCCTTTAGAGATGAGATTGGAATTCAAAGAGTGCGATGAGGTTTTGTAGTATTTGACTGTTTTAGATCCCCAGGTGTTAAACAGACTGGATCGTCCTTTATCCATGGTGTTTGTTAGTGAGTATTGACTGATTTTAGCAAGCCTTGCCCAGACCGCTCATGCTGATGGGATTGGTGGGATTCAGTCATGGAGTGGACTGGTGAAAGAGTCAGGGGTGGGTTCTGCCTTCAAAGAGGGAAATTGTATTTACTGCAAGTCTTCCATGGCCAGACATTCCAGGACATGTAGCACAAAATATCCTCAGGTTCCTGTCATACAACAGCTGGGAGGCCACCAAGTTGATCAGAGGAAAGGAACCCCTCGCCTGTGAGGAAATGCTGAGAGAACTGGGATTGTTCAGCCTAGAGCAGAGAGGCTTCAGGGTGACCTAACTGTGACTTTCTAGTACCTGAAGGAACTGACAGGAAACATGGAGAGAGATTATTTGCAAGGGCCTGGAGGGGCAGGGCATGGGGGAATGGCTTCCCACTGCTGGAGGGCAGGGGTAAATGGGATGTTGGGAAGGAATTTTTTCCTGTGAGGGTGGGGGGGCCCTGGCACAGGGTGCCCAGAGAAGCTGTGGCTGCACCTGGATCCCTGGGAGTGTCCAAGGCCAGGATGGGCAGGGCTTGGAGCAATCTGGGATAGTGGAAGGTGTCCCTGCCCGTGGCAGGGGGTGGGACTGGATGGGCTTTGAGGTCCCTTCCCACCCAAACCATTCTGGGATTCTGGGATTCCATAACCTCAGATACTGGCCCTGTCTCTGACCCTTTCTGCTCCTCTGCTTTGGGTTTTATGGCACTTGGTCTTTTGTGCTGCAAACCTTAGGGTGGTTTGGGGGGTCTGCAGTCTGAGGGCTGGAGTTCCCAGCAGTGACGAGGGCTCCCCTTGCTGCCTTGAGATTTATAACTCTGTCACTTTTCCATAACTAAACTTGTCGTTAAAATAGAGCTCTGTGCTATGAAAGGGGCCAGCTGGGAATGCTTTCTCCTGGGAATGCTTTCTCGTGCTGACCATGCCTTTTCTATTTGCAGGTTCCATGTATGATGGTTTAGCTGATGGTTACGGCTATGGGACATCTCGGGGCAGCTACTACACCAAAACCCAGACAGGGAACAGCAACTGGGGATACCCGGTAAGACACTCCTTTATCTGGAAATGTGGCATAGTCTGAGGTGACCTGGACAGGAAGAACCTCTCACAGTCACCTAGGGAGGTCACAGTGCTTCAGAAACTCGCCCGAGAGGGATCCTGGCTCTCTTAGAAAGGGATTCAGTTCAGTGGAGGAGGAGGATCTGATGCCTTAGGTTTTTAACTCTTACATTTTTCGTATTCTGTATTTCCTAGTGTGTAACTCTGAGGTGCTTTGTGGCCTGTTGGCTGCTGTTCTCTCACACTAAGATAGACATAACAAAATCTCTCTAGGCCTGCTCTTTAAGGACACCTAGACTGTCCAGGCCCAAAGTCTCCAAAAAAGGTGGTGGGGGGGGGTGGGCAAACTGGGGGAAATTCCAAAGTTTTAATTGGTGAATTTATGTTGATATGCAAATGGACCAAACCTATGAAGGTGTGAAAAATTCGTGACTCATCATCCATCTTGGGGTCTATCTTTGGGACCAGTCTGGAGCCCTTTGCTTCCCAGGGTGTACCTTTGAAGGCCTTTTGAATAAGTACCGACCTTTATTCTCTTATTCCCATCTAGTCTCTGTTTCTAGGTGGCCTCTCAAGGTATCAGATCGAAGACCCCACAGCTGTTTTATGTGGGGATTTCAGAGTGGACAAGATTTAGTTTGGATTTGTGGGTTGATATCCAATGGCACAAGAGTTTGGAAGCTGCCTGAAGGATCAGGGTTGGGTTCAGACTATGACAGCTCAGTTCAAGCCTGGAGCACATCCAGTGCTCACCTGGAGGAGTTCCCATCTTTGTTCCTGTGCACCAAAACATGGCTGTGAATGGCACGAATGTGGCTGGGGAATGCGACTCAGGGGATTTGCAGTAGAACTGTGCTGCTGTTCCCAACCTCAGTGCTACTGCAGACCCTTCCCAGATATTCTCCGTGCTTGCAAAAAAGAGGGTCCAGTTCTTCCACAGTGATTTCCAGTCCAGTTCTTCCACAGTGATTTCCAAAGAAATTACTGCAGATTTCCAGTAAAAGCACAGCTGAGATGGTACCTGTCTTTGTGCAGTGCGACATGCCACAGAGCTCCTTGTCCTTGGTGACAGACCCCTGGGACACAGGGAATCACTCCAAACCTCTGCACAGTCCACTGGGACAACTTGTGCTCATGCTGCCCCTCCAGTTCAGACCTGTGTTCTGCTCTTCCCTGCTTTTCGTCAGCTCTAAAGTAGAAAGGAGCAATTCAGAGATCTGGAATTTGAATATAAGAAAAGCAAAGGGCTCCTTTCAACAACCCTGGATCTGCAAAGCAGCTCCATGTCAGCCATCAAAGGCTTGAACCAGGAAAGGTTTTGGTGGCTCCAAGCACACAGACAGGGCTGCAGCTTTTCCTGATGGTTGCCAGATCCTCTGCCTGTTCAGAGCACCAGCATTCCTCAGCTTCAGAAGGATTTATCTGGGTCTTTCCTAATGGCCTTGTTGTAGCACGATGGCTTCAAGGCAGTGGTGTCACTTGCTGGGTTTGCATCACTGGGTGTTCAGTAGGAAAACTGGGAGCACTGGAGCGTCTTTGAAATGTTTATTTCCAACCTGTCTGTTGGCGCATTTCAGTGTCCTTTGCTGTGCTGGTTAAATCCCAGCCAGGGGGGTTTCTGTCACCAGAAGGGAAAAGCGAGTCCAGAGTAGGCACCAAGTTGATCAGGGGGATGGAGAGTTCTGCTGTGAGGAAAGGGTGGGAGAGTTGGGATTGTTCAACCTGGCAAAGAGAAGCTTTGGGGTGACCTAACTGTGGCCTTGCAGTACCTGAAGGAGCTACAGTAAAAATGAAGAGATTATTTTCAAGGGATGGAGTGACAAGAGAAGGGGGAATGGCTTCCCACTGCCAGAGGGCAGGCTTAGATGGGATATTCTTCCCTGTGAGGGATGGAAGAAATTTATCCCTGTGAGGGTGGGGAGGCCCTGGCATAGGGTGCCCGGAGAAGCTGTGGCTGCCCCATCCCTGGAAGTGTCCAAGGCCAGGTTGGATGGGGCTTGGAGCAACCTGGGACCCTGGAAGGTGTCCCTGCCGTGGCAGGCATGGGACTGGATGGGCTTTGAGGACCCTTCCCACCCAAACCATTCTGGGATTCTGGGATTTTGTGACGGGTCAGAGCACAGGTCCATCCATCCAGGTCCCTAAGGGTCTCTGTCCCTAAGACAGTGGTGGAGCTCTGCAGAGGGTCCAGCCATGGTAACCAGGCAGGGTTTTCGTGGGCACCAGAAGAGGGCAACTGAGGCAGCTCCGGAGGCAGATGTGGAGCATCCGAGGTTCACAAGTCAAACGACTGGGATGTTTTGTATTGATGATATATTGCTGTTTGCCTATTTTGATTCCCGAATGGAGTTTGTTGTGCTTTGTCCAAGCAAAATTGCTCCGTTTCAGCCGTTCCAAGGGTTTGTAGATGGGTGTTTTTGTTAAAGAGGGAGGAAGGCAGGGCCCAGCTCTGCTCATGCTGGCAAGGTGCTACTGCAGCTCCTGTTGCTGGTGTGAGGGTTATTGCTTCCTCTTGTTAATTCCTGATCTTGTTCCCAATCATTGTGGCAGCTGCACAAATGCTGGGTAGGTGGGAATGCCACTGGCTGCTGGGGGTTTCAGTCAGCAGTGTCGGTGTTCTGGGGAACAGCCGCAAAGTGGTGATGAAGGGCATGAAGGTGATGAAGGTGATGAAGGGGATAAAGGTGATGAAGGTTCATTAGACACCAGAGTCCCGTGGACAAAACAGTTCAGTTCCTTCTGGCTCACTGGGGATTTAGGCAGCTCTGTCTGTCCTCTGAAAGACTCCTCTGCACTTACTGAGGAGGGAAGGTCTTTCTCCAAATTTAAGTGTCACACAAGCCTTTAATTCTAAATATTTTTGGTAAAGGTCTTCAGGATCTGGGTTACTTTAGCAAAAAGGACTGGGACCTCTGAAGGATTCACAGTAAAATTTGCCTTACCTAACTGAGTCTATCTGAGAATCAGCCATTTAGTCCTGACAAGTTGTAGGACTCCTCCCCTGGCCAACAAAGACAGAGGCAGGGGAGGTGATTCATCTCCTCTATCTGGGAGATCTGTCAGGTCAGGATGAATCAGCCCCCTTGGATCCCTATCTCCTGCCGATGGAGCTGAATGGAGCAGGGAGATGAGTGCACAGGGAGATGACTGCACTCAGGGGTGAGCAGGCCCAGGTGCCACTGGCACTTTGGAACACATAACCTCAAGCCTAAATGTGCTTAACAAGCTCAACAGACACCAGACTCCCCAACCACACTGAGCAGCCTCCTCCGTTCTGCTTCTTCCAGACAGTATTAAAGGTTCCACACATCCACCACCAGCCTCCAGCTTGGGATAACTTCAGCTTTTTTTCTACAGATCTGTTTGAAGTCTTTGCATGTTCCAGGCTTCCTAAAAAATGTTTCCTGTTTGTAATTCCTGGGTTGTAAGACAAGAAACCAAAGATAAAGCAAATCTGTTTTTGAAGGCAAAATTGTTGGACTTATTTCCAGCTGGAGCTGGTGCTGTGAATGTGCCTGGAAAGTGGCTAAGTCCTTTGAGGTACACAGGCAAACTCAGGTATTTTAGGGAAGTGACCCAGTGTAATATTGAGGGGCATGACTGACTCCCAATCCCCCTGGAGTTAAAAAGGTGCAGCAGGGTGTCCATGTCTGGGATGTTGCTCCACAGCACCTGCACATGGTCACTGCTCTTGAAGTGCCCTAATCTAAGGCACTGCCTCGGATGGTGACACTAAAGGTGTCCTGTCCCACCCACAGCTCTTAAAAGCTGCTGTCCCTGACTTCTTCCTTTTGTCTGGTTTTGTGTCTTCCTGGAAATGTCAAACTTCTCACTTCTGTGTTTTCTTCCCAACTTCGTGAGACTGATGTTCAAATATTTAGAGCAAGAGAAATGATTGATCTGGAGGAAGAGCTGTTTCTGGATCAGGCAGTTTGGAACAGGCTGCCCAGGGCAGTGGTGGAATTCCCATCCCTGGAAGTGTTCAAAAACATTTGGATATGGCTCTTGAGGACATGGTTTAGGGTGAATGTGGCAGTGTCGGGTTAATGGTTGGACTCTTTGATCTTAGAGGGCTTTTCTAATTTAATGATTCCACAATTCTTTGTTTCTAACACTTTGGATTAAACCCTTTGATTCACCCATTACTACAGATTATTTTCTATTAATTTCCCTTGTGGGGTGCCTCATTTGCACCCTCGCTGTCCCCAGTGAGCACCCTCTCACTGCCAGTGCAAGGAACACTAAGCCAGTGAGGCCACTCCAGAAACTTGGAGGCACTTGGAGGGCAGTGGGTTTGCTCTTGGCTGCAGCATTTCCTTGGCTCATGTGTCAGGGGCTGGCTCAGCCCTGCAGGATGTTCAGTCTTTGGGAATTCCTCTGCTCAGATACCACACTGGGGTGCAGTAACAGGAGGATCTGTGACAGCAAACCCCTCTGTGTCAGGGTGATACCTCAACCCAGGTGCTGTGGAGCCTTAGAGACACTTGTCACCCTACTGCCACTGTGAGCTATGAGTGGCCAGCAGTTAAAAGCCCTCCAGCCACAGGAACTGTGTCCTGGTGTGAGCGACACCTCAGGTCCCACAGGAGGGTCAGTGGTTACCACGATTTACACAGACAGACCTGGGGGAGGGTTAAGGAAGCTGGACTGGGCATCTATAGCAGTGCAGTCATGGCAGAAGCCTCAGCATGAGCAGCACCCTTGTCTCTGACAGCTCAGTTCCATCCCAAAAATGGGGTCTCTCCAGAGTGTTGCAAAGCCACAGCCACAGCTGGGTGCTCCATGGGGACTGTGGTGCTCACCCCAACTGCTGGCACAGCTTTGGAGAGGCACAACCAAATCCCAAACACACGGAAGGCAGCACATGGGGTGCCACCAGCAAAGACCTCTGAGGTTCAATTCCCGCCCTGCTCTTGCCTGGGTCTGCTGGGTTGGCAGGTCCATTGCTGGCAGGGAGTCGGGGCATTCCCAGGTCCCACAGCATGACCAAGATGAGGCAGGACCAGGACAAGGTGCAGAACCCACCTGGCTCTCCATGCTGCTGCTTCCACAAGAAGGAAATCCCCCACATGACGTGGGCATGTCCACAGCGCGTCCCCTCAGCACTGCCCCCAGTGAGGGCAAACAAACCCTGGATGTGCTGGGGGTGGAATCTCAGATGTGTCCTGTCTCCAGCAGATCCTCATCCCCACAGAGCTGAGCTGGGGCTTTCACAGAATCACGGGATCATTGAGGTTGGAAAAGGCCTCTAAGATCATGGAGTCCAGCCTTTGACCCGTCACCACCGAGTGCCAGGTCCAGTAATTTCTTGAACACCTCCAGGGACAGTGACTCCACTGCTGCCCTGGGCAGACCATTCCAATGTTTAACAACCTTTTCCATGAAGAAATTCCTCCTGATGTCCAAACTAAGCCTCCCCTGGCCCAGCTTGAGGCTGTTTCCTCCTGTCCTGTCCCTGTTCCCTGGGAGCAGAGCCCGACCCCCCGGCTGCCCCCTCCTGTCAGGGAGTTGTGCAGAGCCACAAGGGCCCCCCTGAGCCTCCTTATCTCCAGCCTGAGCCCCCCAGCTCCCTCAGCAGCTCCTGGGGCTGCAGCCCCTTCCCCAGCTCTGTTCTCTGCCCTGGACACGCTCCAGCCCTTCAGTGTCTCTCTTCTGGGGGAGCCCAGGTGTTACTTTAACAACACCCATGGGAGCAGCTGTGCTCCCAGACCAAGGAATATTTGGCTGGGCTGGCGGTGCTGAATTGAAGCAGTTACCTGCAGTAATTAAATCCATTATGGCACTGATGAGAAACACACTCCGGTGTTCCCTCTGCACCAGAGACTGTACGAAAATTGTTCACCAAAAATCCTCTGTAGGAGGAAGTGTCACAGCTTTCTCTCCCAAGAGCATTACCTGAACAAGAGGTGATTGCTGCTGTCCCTGCCTGGCTTTGCCTCTTTGGACAAAACCTCTCATTGTCAGTGGGATCTTTGTTCCATGAGAATTTCAGGTAAAAATTTGTCATTTGTTGTGACAACCCATCCAAGCTTAAAAGAACCCCAAAAGAGAGTGGTTTGGAAAATCTTGCCAAAGAAAACAAAGGTTTTGAGTCACTGCACATCATTGCTTGGTCAGAGCCTGGTGGCCCTGGGAGGTTGGCACGAGGCTTTAGGCTTTGGAACAGCAAGTTGGACATTGCCTTCCTTGGCCAGAACAAACTGAACCAGCAAGACCTAAATCTCAGCTGAATGAAAAAAACAATGAAAAACATAGGGAAAGGCAGCTCCTGGGAGAGGTAGGAGGGAGCATTTCAGAAATAGATAAACAACGTATTTGCTGGTTTTGCAATTTTTCTCCCTGCCATGGAGGGAGGAGCAGTTGGAGGGTTTCGCAAGGAGTGTGAGGAGCTCTCCCCACCCAGCACTCAGGGTGGGACCTGCTCAAGTTGCATCTCCTGTGCTTTGCCCTCCAGCCTGGGAGAAACCTGCTCCTGACGTGTTTATACGGAGCCCTCACTTCTCTGTCTGCTGCTCTAGAAACAAACAAATTGCAAGGGAAAAGAATCCAGGCAGGTAATGAACTGATGGCGTCCTCAGATGCAGAATCAGAACCACCCAGTTCTCTGGGAGGGCTCTGACGTGGGAAGGCAGAGCTGGATCCAGGCGCCATTCCCGGGCTGGTGCACCTTGCTCTGTGCTTCTGCTTCTCTGGAAAGTAGGGACAGGACAGAGACTTTTCCTGCCAAGCAAAAGGGTTTATGGAAAAAAAACCCAGAAAAGGACTCATGGCTGATGGCTGGGAAAATGCCATTTTGACTTTCTCTCTAGAACCAGTTTTATTCCAGCTGAAATAATAGGTTAAAGATGTCTGTTTACCTGTCTCGTGTGTTGGGTATTCCACTTGTTGTTCCTAGAACATATGTTCCTAGAACAGCAGGCTGAGAACTGGAGATCCACAAATGCTCATTAACTTAAAGGCAGGTCCGTGCTGCTGCCAGGGAGGGAAGCACTTCCTCCCTGGGCATGACAGGAGCACCAGTGCCACCAGTGCTGATCTCTGACAGGAGCACCAGTGCCACCAGTGCCCATCTCCGGTGCCTTTCCTCCCTCCCTGCCTTCCATGTCTGACTATGAATGAACAGCTCCCAGGGCCTGGCCTCACACAGAAAGACTCATTGCACAGTGGGGAGGAGAAGTTCAGTCTAAAATTCAGGGTGTCAGGTGGCCTGGCTGCACCTGAGCATCCTCCTGCATCCTGAAGCCACAGAGGACTGCCAGGGCTTGATGGAATGGCTGGAATCAGAATTATAGGATCACAGGGTCACAGAAGGGTTTGGGTTGGAAGAGACCCTAAAGATCATCCCATTCCACCCCCTGCCTTGGGCAGGGACACCTTCCACTGTCCCAGGGTGCTCCAAGCCCTGTCCAACCTGGCCTTGGACACTTCCAGGGATGGGGCAGCCACAGCTTCTCTGGGCACCCTGTGCCAGGGCCTCCCCACTCTCACAGGGAAGAATTCCTTCCCAATATCCCACCTAACCCTGCCCTTTGGCCGTTTGAAGCCATTCCCCTTGTCTTGTCACTCCAGTTCCCGATGAAGGGTCCCTCTCTATCTTCCCTGTAGCCCCTCCAGATCCTGGAAGGTGCTGTGAGGTCTCCACACAACCTTCTCTCCAGGCGGAACATTCCCAGCTCTCCCAGCCTGTCTCCTCTGGGGAGGTGCTCCAGCCCCCTTATCAGCTTGGTGGCTTCCTCTGGACCTGCTCCAACAGTTCCATGTCATCCTTATGCTTGGAGCACCAGAACTGTGCAGAGTATTCCAGGTGGGGTGTCACAAGAGCAGAGTAGGTGGGAGAATCCCCTCCTTCCCTGCAGCCCATGCTGGGGGATGAGCCCAGGACACAGATGATTTTCTGGGCTGCCAGTGCACATTGCCAAGGAGCTGTGTGCTGGAAGGAGACACCTTCCAAGCTGCCCTGACTCCTCAGCTCCTGCGGGGAGAAGCCTCAGTGACAGCCCGAGCCCTTCAAAACTCTTCCCAGATCCTTCAGTGCAGAGGGAATCACTGCCTTCTGTCTCCACCACACTTTGATGGACTTCCTGGTCTTTCCCAGCATTTGCCCACACTCCTAAAGGGCAGAGGTATGGATGGCACACCATGCACACACCCATGGGCAGTGGACAGGTGCAGTTTGGGGCATTGGGAAATCTGGGCACTGATGAGCTCTGAAGGCCAGAGATTGATTCTTTCCTTTCACTGCTGCTCTTCTGCACAGGGAGAGCTCCCTGATCACGGAGTGGCATCAGCAGAAGTTGGGAGATGTTGTCACGTGGCTCTTTAAACCACAGACTGTGTGACAACATCACCTTCACCCTCAGAGATGGCATCTCTCCAGACAGAGTGTTTCCCTTCTTTCTTGCTGGGCACCCTATCTCACTGATGGCTGCAGGGGGTTCCATTCCCTTGACCACATTTGCTCCAGTGCGAGAAGTGACGGTCCCTGACTTAGCTGGGTCAGCATCCAACACAGGGATTTAGGTTTTAGTGTGGGGAAGCTGCTCTAAGGCACAGACAGGGCGCTTTGCCAGGAACAGGAAGGGATCAGGTCAGCCCCGGCCGTGCAAGGATTCATAGAGTCTTTGGCAAGGTCTGAGATCCGCCAGAGCTGGCAGGAGAATCCTCATCGATCTGGAGCCTTTGGATCAGGCTCCTGCTGCAAAAAGGAATTCTGAGATACCAATTAGGTCCGTGCCACTTGAAAGAGATTAAAATGGGCTCAGCCAAGCATCTGGTAGAATCAGCAATAAAAGTCATGGACTGCCTTTGGTAATGAGCTTCACATCACACGGGAACGATTTTCCCATGAGTTTGCAAAAGGCTCCCCCGCCCTGCCGGGACCTGCTCGGACTTGCAGCCCAGGGCTCCTGTGTTGCAGAAAGGTGTCTTTGCAAACAGCTTCACCCATCTTGGGGCTGCCAAGGAGGAGTACAATGCTACAGCCACTCTAAAACCCAGCAGGAAATCTGGAACCGATGAGTCTGTCTCAGTAAACAGAGACACACTCCCCCCTCTCCTTGGTGAGTGCACTGCAGAGCAAACCCCAGCTTTAGATAAACAAGTTCCTCTTCCAGGCTTCCCTGAAGTCGGTTTCAGCAGATGCCCAGGGGCTCCACAGCTCTGCCAAGCTTCTGACAGCCCTACAGAATAATCCCAGTTTAAACTGACTCATAAAGAAAACCAGCAGGGCTCACATCTAACAAGCTGCTCTCTGTCCTGAAGCTGCTGCCAGCAGCTCCACTGAGCACAAAGTCCACCCTGCACCTTCCCACTGCAGCCCTGTCCATCCCTCACTGTCCCCAGGGCTTCTGAAGCCAGGAAAATGAATTGAAATGAGGATGATATCACCTCCGAAGGACATATGCGGTAGACCGTGACTTCATGGGAGGTCACTTTGCTGTTGCTGCATGTGTGCTGCATCCCAAGCACACCTGGGATGGAGAGAGCCTGTGTATGTGGCCATCCTGGATTTTATCCTGGGCAGCACAGGGCTTGTCCCACAGCCAGAGAGCCCCTGAGACTCGACTCATCACATTCCACTCTGATGTACCTCACCCTAGCTTTTCTTTTCACCTGCAACCCATCCTTCCAAACCCTGGGAGCTCTGCAGCAGGCTCTGAACCTGCCCCTGCCCCACTCAGGTTTGTTCTGTGTCCTTTGGAGAAGACACAGAGAGAATTTGCTCTCCTTTTGTCCCCTTGCAGCAATTCACCTGTTTAGATGCACACCTGAAAGTCTGAAAACTACTCAAATAACAGTGATCTGGGCATCAGCAGAGCTGGACTAAAGGGTTTAGTCCCACCCAGGTGCTGCCAGGGAGCCCCTTAGGAGGGGTTTCAGCTGTTACCTCTGCAGCTCTCTGGGACACAGCCAAGAGGATTCCCTGCATTCCTGAAGATCAGTTTGTTAATGGAAATATTTGGCTTAATTAATTAACATAATGACAATTCTGCAGAGTGTTGGAGGCAGGAATGATGCTGAGTGTGCTGGGGCTGGGATGGAGTTAGGGCAGAGCCGAGGGACTCGGGGTGAGCTGGCAGACGATTCCCATTTCTCTGTCATGGAGTGTTTCTAGGTTAGGAAATACAGATTTTTTTTAGTCACATGAACTATTACACAAGGCACAGGTTTTCACACTTCCAAGGAAATGATTAGGAGCCAGTGTTGGCTTTTCTCTCCCAGCCAAAGGGACCCTTGGGTGGCCTTTGCAGACTGCCAGGGGGATGCAGAGCTCAAACTCAGCATCATGGGCCAAACAGCACTAAACCAGTTTAACTTATTTTCCTTTCTGGAGTACACACCTGAGTGAGTTGTCTCTCATTGGGACATAACCCTGCAGGCTCCCACAAGCCAGCACTGACATCCCAAAGGTTTAACATTGCAGAAGAAGACTGAATTCAATTCTGGTGTGGCAAACTTGATGCAAATCTGGAGGACTTCTGGTGAAGTGGTGAAGGCATTTGGAACTGACAGCAGGGCAGCTAAAGCCATCTTTTTGTTTTGCTAATTGTAGATGGTTTATTTTACCATCTTTTATCTTTTCTTTTTTACTTCCTGTCTTAGTCATCTCAGTTTTTATTGCACATTCCCCATTGTTCGCAGAGCATCCCATTATCTGAGCAGATACTACACGCCTTGTAACTCATAAGCAGATATTCATTGTCTCCACTTGTTTCTTGGCATAGTTTGATTCAAGAATCCCTTCTTACTAATTTTTCACTCCCTTTACTCACTTTCTAAGGAACTAATAGATGGGAGGGGAAGAAAAGAGCATAAGGAAATTAAAAATAAGTGCAGGCACTGCTGGAAGGTCAGAATGGGGCATCAAGCTCTGTGATAGTGAGAGACATGCAGTGAGCTCCAGTAGTTAAAGGGTGGGTTAGACCCTGTGTGTTGGGAATAAAGCACTTTCTCTATTGCCCGGGTCATGTTTGAGCATTAAGTTCTACTTTAAAGCTCCTGGATCCCACATCCTGATCCCTCAGTGTCCCTGATATCCAGGTGGGGTTCGGCTCCTTTGCAAGGGCTGCAGGCTGGATAACCTCCCATAAATGTTCGGCAGGGAAGTGCCTGAGAGGCCCGGAAAAGTGGTGAGAGCCAGCCAGGGCGGGCCCGGCGGTGCCGAGCCGCAGCTCAGCCCTGACCCGCTGTGTTTGGTGTTCGCAGCTGTACAACGGGACGCTGAAGCGGGATGTGGAGAGCCGGCGCTACAGCTCCTACAGCCAGATGGAGGGCTGGGCCAGCCGGGCCCACGGCAAGGCCCTGTGCAGCCCCCGCGCCGGCAGTGACTACTGCTTCGTGCAGAACATCAAGAGCAGCCGCAGCGAGCCCGACCTCTACTGCGAGCCGCCCCGCGGCACCCTGCGCAAGGCCCACGGCGGCGGCCGCGCCGAGCACAAGGCCACCCTCAACCGCCAGAGCATCTACAGCAGCTGCAGCACCCAGCAGGGGACCAGCAGGACCAGCAAAAAAATGCCAGCGCGGGCCCTGTCCTGCCCCTCGAGCAACAAGCCCGACGTGGTCTATGCCCAGCCCATGATGAGCTGCAAGCAGGACGGGGTCTACGGACAGGCCCAGTCCAGCTCCAAGTAAGTGCTCTCACCCTGAGGGAGTATGGGCAGTGCTGGGGAGCTCTGTCCACCAGGGCCAGGCACCTGAGCTGCCTTGCAGCCGCTGGAGAGCCCTTACCAGTGTGTCCTGCAGCAAAATGGGTCAGATGAGTCACTCTTAAGGGCTTTATTTCGTTTCCTGGGCTGTGGAGGGGAACTGATAGGACTGGCTCAGTGCAGCTATCTCTGCTGTAGCTCTGTGACGTTGGGCAACACAATCCCTCAGTGACTGTGGTGGCATCAACCCACAATGATATGAGGGTGGGGAGGTGAAGAGCAGAAGGTCTGGTGTGCAGTCAGGATGTCTCTCCTGGCTGTCCTGCTGCTTCAGTCTCGCAGAAAACATACCCCAAAAAAACCTGTCTTGGAAGGAGTGAGTTCCTGAGGGTCTGACTCAGAGCAGAGCTGAGAGCCTGCTGAGCAGTGCTATTTCCTTCTCTTCTCTCCACCCAGCCCCATCTTCATTTGCCCAAAAGGTATGATTTGGGTTCCAGAAAAAAACGGACTCATAAATTGAAATAAATATCCTAATTGGAATAATCTGACTAATCAGGAAAGAGGAGCCAGTGGAAGCTGTTCAATTCCTTCCTGTCCAGAGCATCCAGTCCCATTTGGAGTAGGAATATATAAGGGTGGAGGATGGTCCATCATATTTGAGCATCAGATCCCTTTTTGTAGATGTTGCCTACAAGCATAGGGCGTGTAGAACACAGCAGTGAGCTCAGAGCCTCCCGAGGATGTCCCTGTGAATGCAGCAGAGCTCCCCCTGACAGTCACCTGGTCTGGGTGGTGTTACAGGGGTGGGGACTGAAAGCTGCCCTGACGCCCTGCGCTACCTGCAGCTCTGGAGCACCAACCATGTTCTGCCGCAGTCTTGGGAGAGACTTGGTCTGCACAAACCATAGTTTTGGAGGTCTTGAAAGAGCATGGTTTGCGTGTTTAGAACTGCAAAACATTGCAGTGAAAGCTGGAGAAGGAGGGGCTGCAGCTTCCACAAGAGTCCCCAGGGCTGCTGCACATCCCGTGCTGCATCAGCATCATTCAGGACTTGCTCTGCACCAGCCCAGAAGCTCTCACAACTCCCTGACAGAGGGGGAATTTTGTCACACAAACCCTAAAAGCTCCCAAACTCATTCTTGGTGGTCTCTGGTCCCAAGGAGAAATTTCACACTGCTGGATAAGTGTGAGGCTGTTTACCAGGGCTCATGGACTTTGTCACAACTCCCACCAAAGGCCTGAAACTGTTGAGTTGTTGCCCCAATGAATGATGCAGATATTGAGAAAATCCCCTTCCCTGTCAGCAGCATGATGCCCTTTACCACGTCTGAATGTCCCAGGTGACTCTGGATAAGCCTCCCTCCTTTAGGATTGAGTAGAAGGGTGTGTCCCAGAGCATGGATGCCAAGAAATGTCACTGCCCCATTAGAATGTTATCATGAACCCTTGGCTGCCCATGTTTGACACACGCCAAATTAGCCCTGGCCAGCCCAGAGCACTGGTGGCCTTGGCTTGCTGCTGTCAGCAGCTCTGTAAATCCTCTGGAACAGGAACCAGGAGTGTTACACAAACTGTAAGTGACTTGTTCTAGGGAATTTCTGACTAAAGAGCAGAAAAGTGTAGTGGGAGGGATGGCAGAATGCCTGAACCCAGGGCTGCAGCTGCCTTCTCCTAGGGAGGACACAGCTCTGGAGCTATTAGTCCTGGCAGGTTCCGGCCAAAGCCACAGTCAGGGGCTTGGTCATGGCTTTGGAGAGGTCACTTGGAGAATGATGGCATTATCTGAGAGGAGAACTGCTGTTGTGAGAGAGATCCTCTCCAGCTCTGGCTGCCCTTGGTTAGGGAGTGGCTCCATTTACACACTCCTGGCTCGGGGCACAGCTCATCTGGCAGAACTGGTTCTGCTGTGGAAACGTTGGGCTCGGAGTCAGGCTCCAAGCTGGGCTTTGAGTCGTGGGCTCAGCTGGGGCTGTGTCCCCTGGGTGAATCTGATGTGACTGTGGCACAGCCCCTGCCCTGCCCGAAGCTCTGCAGAGCTGGACTGGTACAGGGGGCACCTGGTACAGGAGTTCTGCTCAAAGGGCAGGAGGTTGACAGCAGCTGTCCTGAAAGCTGTGGAGACATCCAAAGGAGTTGTCCTCTTTGGAAAAATGACACTTTTGGATTACTCCTAGCCCTCAGAAGTGTCGTGCACACTTCAAGGGAGCAAAGCACCGTTGGCCTTGCTCTCAGTGTGCTTTTGTCGGGGAGGGGCTTCAGAGATGGGTCAGGACCAAGTCTGGGCTCTCCTTGCTGTGTAGGGCTGTTGTGTCTGGAGGATTGACCACCCAGAGATCTCAATCTTCACTTAGCTGCCCCGATGTTGGGTAAGGAGAGCTTTGCTTGTAGGTACCCCATTATTAACCTCCACATGCAGGGACAGGGCTCAGCTGGGTCACAGCTGCTGCCAGGTCCCAGTTTGGGGCTCTGTCCTTCCATTCTGGTCATTCTCTAGGTGGAGTTTGTGCCTTTGTGACATGTTCAGTTTTTGTGCTGCAGATCTCCTGTTTAGGGATGTACTGGATATTGTGTCTGCAGGTTTGCAAACAGCCTGCAAGAGCCTGGGGAGGGCTGGATGCTTTCCATGCTCTCTGAGGTGATCCATGGGGTGATCTGAGGTGATCCATGGGGTGATCTGAAGTGATCCATGGGGTGATTTCCATTACTCTGAGAGGGATTGCAGTGGGACCTGTGATCCACTGGGTCTGTCTGTGATCCAAAACTCTGTAATGCCCATGGACAGTGTCAGTACTGGCTCAGGAGTGGTGCTTCTCAGGCATCCTGTGCTGTGGATCTGATCTTCCTGGATGGTGTGAGAGGAAAAATGAGTCACTGCGTGTTCTCAGGTGGTGAAAGTGGTGTGCAGGTATCAAAATTCTGAGTGTGCAAGAACCGTCAAACTGTCTGTGCTGAGCAGTCCCTCTGCATTTGGTGACAAAGTTATTTAATTTCTACAACTCTATTTGATCATGTGATTGCTGCCATTTATTGAACTGGCTTTGACTGTGTGAGACAGGGAAGAGCTGCCTCTGATAACTGATATCCCTCAGAGTCCTCCCTCTTACAGCAGCAACTCTGACCAAAGCCCCTTTCCTCCAGCCTGCCTGATGAGCAGTGTAACACTGAACTGTTTTTCAGGAAAAGCCATTCTGTGATTCTCTGATAAACTAAATCATGACACAGGGGTTTACTCACCCCATGCTGTTGGTTCTGGTGATGAAATCTGAGTTCTGCACTGTTCACCAGATCAGGAGGTTGAACACAACTGAAAACTCCTCACGCAGTTTACTGTCCTCCACCAGCCCTGTTGTCATGATCCTGCCTCAGTGAGCAGAGAGGGACCTTCTCATGTCCCTTCCAGTTCTTCCATGAAGAATTTCTTCACAGGAGTGGTTGTTAAACATTGAAAAGGGCTGCCCAGGGAGGTGGTGGAGTCCCCATCCCTGGAGGTGCCCAAGGAACATCTGGAGGTGGCACTGAGTGTTCTGGGCTGGGTGACAAAGTGCAGATTGGCCACAGGTGGACCCCAAGGTCTCAGAAGTCTTTTCTAACCTCAGGGATTCTGGGATTCCAGACATGCTTCTCTACAACCACTCAGGGACTTGAGCCTTGGTAATCATTATGTCATATCTGGATTAACATTTCCAAGCTCAGCACCTCTGGCCTGGGCTCAGACGTTCAGGGTTGTTCCAGTGGCTCCTGCCTGAAGGCTGCTCTCAATGAGCAGCACTTATGTTTTGCCAA
Source organism: Daphoenositta chrysoptera (assembly GCA_013397915.1). Classification (NCBI taxonomy): domain Eukaryota; kingdom Metazoa; phylum Chordata; class Aves; order Passeriformes; genus Daphoenositta; species Daphoenositta chrysoptera. The sequence goes on along the minus strand of VZRO01000584.1, from coordinate 113,047 downwards.
AATGCAGCTCTCTGGAGTCTGGTAGACCTGGAGGAATCTTCTTGGTGTCCAGGACTCCCTCTTCTCCACAGAACCCTTCTCCTTCCTGATCTCTGGTGACATCCCTCAGAGCTGCAGCATTTCACCCTGGAAGCTGCAGCACCAGTGATTTCAGCAGCTGGTGGAGAGCACCCATATTTGCCCACTTTTAACCATTTCCTCTGCTGGGTGGCAGCATGCTCCAGGTGACAGGGTAGCCCCCTGCTCAGGCAAACTTTTGCTAAATTACATGTTGCAATGTTATTGATGTTATTGGTGTTGTTTATGCCCACTCGGGATAAAAGTTTCTACATCCTGCTTGGTCATCAGGGAGCGATAATGAGAAGCAGTAACAAACAATGGGATGTTTAATTTTCCTGGGAAATTTGGAGTCTTTGTGCCCCTCCAACTGGAACCTGAGGTACAAGAAAGCTGTGTCCGCCAAGGACTGACATTGTATTAGTTCTGCTTAGAGCTGTTGTACTTTGTGCTTCAGGTGCCACATGGGACAGACAGGGCTGGACAAGGTGGTGACTGTGGTGTCTGTGGCCCTACAGTGGCCTGAGCTGGTCGCACCACTTCAGGAGATGCCTCCCTCTGAGCTGAGGTGCCCAGTGGCCACCAAGGCTGAATTTGGAGACAGGTCCCTGAGTTACCCCCTAACAAAGCCAACACATCTTGCTGATCGCAGGGAACCCCAGGTATCTGAGCTGGAGACATGACTGAGAGCCCAGATTCATCCCACCTGTGGAGAAGGACTGGGGCTGTTCTCCTTTGGGAGCATGGAATGGGGAGCTGGGTGTCTGCAGACAGTCCCTGGCTGAGGGTTTGCTGATCTGGATCAGGAGCCTTTAATGGCCACCTGCAAACCCACACTTACCTTTGGCCCCGATGGGAGATGTGGATGCTCTCCCCTTTGGAGCTCTCCGTGTGTGGAGAAAGAGACTGAAACACCTCATTAGAGACCGTGGGGAAGCACGTGTCTCTCCAGGCACCTGGGAATCTGTAACATCTTGGAGTTGCTCTCATAGAGGTCTTGGATGCCTCTGTTGGCAGCTATGGAGGGGACAGTAAAGTCTGGGGCAACCCTCTGGGATTTCTTAGTGTCACATGTGGCTCCACCCTGGCCCCAGCTGACCTGCAGCAGTCTGTGCTGTGGCTGAAGCTCAGTGTGTCCCCTACAGCCATTCCCTTCTGAGCTCAGCTTTCCTGGAAGTACTGCAAAAACAGAGAAGACAGGAGTTGTTGAAATAGTCAGGAAAGGTACCGAGGGTGTTTTCTGATCTATCTCTTGTATTTTGGGATAATTAAAGGTGATCAGTATCAAAACATTAATTCTTCAGGGCTCAGCCACGCAGTGAAAGCAGAACCAAGTATGATGAAAGGCACCTTCATTTCAGTTTGTTTTTATTTGAGGTGAAATGCTGGGACGTGCTGGACACTGTTTTGAGAGTCTCTACTCTGATTTCATTAATGAACAATGGAATTTGTTAAGAGTTTTCTTGCTTCTTCCTCTCTTGGGACTTGTAGCCCTAACAAACAGGATGGAAACTTAGATGGGAATTAACAATCTGCTCGTGAAACGTGAGGGAATTTGGCTTTCTCTGATACTGATCCTCTTCAGTGTTTGTTTCTGTTCCATTCCAGAATGTGATCTTCTTTGTTTCCATTTAATAATTTCTAGCTGAGGCCTCTTTACTCTGCTGCTTTCTTGTGGATCAACAACCTCTGGCGTTCTTCGTACAGAGCACATTGCCCAGGCTGGAGATGGCTCAGTCGTAGAGTTTGTCTTGAAGCAGGTTGTTGTTCCCACAGTGTGGATCTGGTCAGGAATATCCCTGACTGGCTGAGGAACAATCTCCCCTTTGCTGGGCTTTGCCAGGGTAATTTTATTCTCAGGTAGGAGAAATCGTTACTGCTTCCTGGGCAGTGTGGCTGAGCCTGGCTGCTGACCTGTTGTGAACTTCTGCTGAGGAGACAGCAGGGAAAAGGGAACCTTCCCCATCTTCTCCCACAGATCTGCACCTGCATCCCCAGTTTTTCCCAGCTGAAGGAGGGTTTGGCCCTCTGTGGAGTGGATATGAAGATAATTGCCTTCCTTGAGCAGCTGGACCAAGTGGACATCCTTCTGTCTCAGAAAAAGTGCATCTGATTTAATAAGGATAAAGAAAAATAAATCACTGTGGTTACATGGCCACTGACCTGGTATTTTTACCAGTCTGCCTCTCTCCTGACACTGCCAGTCCAGGTCCCAGTTCCCAAAGGAGAAGCCCCTCCCTGGTGCAGGATCCATCAGGTCTCAGCTCAATTGTGTCTCAGGAACATGAAAAAAACCTGAGAGAAAATCAAATCCTGGATCCAACCCAAGGATTTCTTGGGCTCCATAATTTCTAGTTTACTTTGCCTTTCCAGTTTCATGTTTCCTTGTTGCAAGTTTAATGGAAGTTCCTTGGTGCCAGGTTTTGACAGAGGTTCAAACTGATGAAAAGTCTTATGAGGAAGCAATGTTTTATTGCGGTGTAGAAATAAAAGTGGAATGAGGTTCACCCAGCCTTAGACATGGAATGCTTAAGGTCCAACCCCAAACTGTTGTCTCTCATTCCTGCATACCAAGAGAGGCAGAGGTGTCTCCAGAGGGCAGGGCTTCCTTTCCTAGGAAAAATATCCAAGACACAAAAGGCAAGGTGGTTTTTGGAAGCACTGATTTCTCTCCACTGACTCCACAGGTGCTTGAATGAGTGATGCAGACTGGGTGTAACTTTATGCCAGTGAGGGCAGTGGAGACCAGAGTCCTTCATGCTGCCTTTTGTGTGAAATTCCCTGTGGAATTGTGCAAATTATTCACCGCTCTGTGCTATGTGGAGGGGAACCCTTGGATTCATAAGGATAAATGTTTTATGTCACTGTAAGTGCTGCTGGTGGTGACCAAGTGTCCTTTCCAGACCTTTATTCTTTACATTTCTTTGGCACATTCAAAGCAACTCTGTCCATCCCATGCCTGGAAGTGCTACTGTCTTGTGGTGATATTTAACTCTTCAAATGTAATGGGTTCATTTAAAGAACTTATTAAAAATCACTGTTCTGTTGGCTGTGGCATTGTCTGAAGATGAGCAGCCCCTCTACAGAGTCACTCCCTGGTGTGATGTGTAGCAAAAATGTGTATAAATAAATGTGGCTCAGGCAGGGACTGATTTCCTGATTTCCAGGTAAAACTCCCCGTCAGTCCCAGGGAATGACATCAGCCAGGCACAGCCATGGCTTCGCTGGCCTTGGAAAGCTCTCATGCATTTGGATTCCATCCACTGCTAATGAAGCCTTTCCCATTTGTATCCCATCACTGCTGACAGTAAAACCAAACAGGAGTTTGGGTTTGACTCTCCTCAGTCCTGGACTCTGCAAATTAATGCAGCCACCACTGCCCTGAGCTGAGATCCCCATGCAGCCTCTGCAGGATTCAGCTGCAAGGGTGCTGAGAGGAGACAGGAACTTTAATTTACATTAATTTCTATAATTGGAAGCACAGGCAAGCTTTGCAGTTCAGACCCCCTTCATCAGTCTGAAAGTTTGGACCCTTTTCTAATTTTATGTGGTTAAAACATCACAGATGGTACTGAATAAGAACAAGGCAGAAAGAGCAGGACCTTCATGTTTGTAAACAAATGGAAGAACCTTCAGATGTTTCTATTTCTCCTGGGGTTCCAGTCCTGCCCCAAGCCAGAGGAATTCATATCCTTCCTCTTGAGCTGCAGGCACATTCTTTACCTCTAACAGGGATGATGACAGTGGTCAGCTTTTATAAGAGCTTGGAGACAGCCAGTGTGAACATCCCCTGGGAGCAGGATGTCTCAGAGCTACTATTAGCATTTCATAAACTGCCTATTTGTCCATCCCATCACTCCAGACAGGCCTTTTCCTGAGGGATCTGCTTGAGCTTCCCGAGATCATCAACTGCTCTCACATTTCTGCTTCCAACACCTCTCACATCAAAGGATCCCTCGCTGTGGGAAAATCACCTGCCTGTGTTACCTTGTCCCCATGACCTGGTGGATGGTTTCACTCCTGTCCATTCACTCCTTTATTTGCGGAACAGTGAGCTGGGTCTCTGTTCATTAAACTTCCACTTTGGACATGATCAGACATCCACCACCCCAACCCAGCTTTCATTTTCTGTCTCCTTTGCTTGTGGATAGACTGGATCTGGAATTTATTACACTTAGTGCTCTTCACCGTGTCTTTTCCATCTTTTAGCATCTTTGAGACACAGAAATCCACTAGAGGTGCACTGTGTGCTCTGTGTGGCAACGTGATAATAGTTTATATTTTATCACTGATTCCTCCCCAGTGACTCTCAGTCCCGATGTAGCTGTTTTGGCTGAGCACTAAGTTCCATATTTCTCTTTGGCCCAGGATCTGTGGTGACGAGATTGACGCTGGCACCATGACCATCCAGAAGGCCATCCAGCTCCTGTGCTCCTCCGATGACAAGTACCAGGCCATGGGGGCTTACTACCTGCAGCACACCTGCTTCCAGGATGAGTCTGCCAAGCAAGAGGTGAGCAGACTCCTCCAGTGCTCTGCTGCCACACCGGGGGTGATGGCACAGGAGAGGGGTGGGACTGGTTTTCCTTAGTGCCAAGGATCCATAGGTTCCCTTGGTTTTCATGAGGGTGCTTTATACCCCATTAGTCAGGCTCAGGTATTAATGAAGTAGATTTTTCAGCTATTAATGGCCACTTTCTTACAATGGCAGTTGGTCAGGATTTAACACCTGAATCGTTTCTGGGTAGCAGAGAGACTGTTCCTGTTGTCACCACGAGCTGCTGTGGCACAGGGTGATGGGCTTTGGCAGTGTGGAAGCTGCCATCCAGTGTCGTCTCCTGGGGGCAGCTGCACCCAGTTCCACATCAATCTTTCACTATGTCAGAGCTGCAGACTCAGAACCAGACAAAGCTGCCCTAAGTCCCACTGTGACCTTTGCTGGGCACTGCTCGGTGACTCTGCAGCCCTTTGCCAGCCTTTTTCACAGCCCTTTTCCAGACTATTTCCGCCACCTGAGCCAGTGGGTTAATTAATGATCATGTACAAAGATGATTTTGCACCTCCATAGTAGTGGCTGCCCAATTCTGGAAGTGTCCAAGGCCAGGTTGGGCAGTGCTTGGAGCAGCCTGGGATAGTGGGAGGTGTCCCTGCCCATGGCAGGGGGGGAGACAATATGAGTTTTGAGGTCCCTTCCCACCCAAACCCCTCTGTGATCCTGTGATACTTGATCACAGAGAAGCCCTTCTTATAGCACAGGTTATTCTTCTGATGCTCTTACTCCTCAGTTCCTTTGCCAACATGCAGCAAAGGAGGCAGCCTGAAGGATGGATCTGCTACAGTGAGGATGTCACCAAAGTTTATCTCCACTCTGGATTTATTGGGATGCCGACCCTTTAGAGGTGGCTTTCCCTGCCCTGGCACAACAGTGGAGCTGGAAGTGCTGGCCCGGTGTGGGGCTGTGCCCCTGTGCCCTGGCTGCACCTGGATGAGTGCAGGTGCCCGGCCCACGTTGACGTGGCCATTGTGGGGTGGCCACACCCTTTGTTACCGTTGCAAACCCTCTCTGAGCCCTGGGCTGTCTCATCCTTCCCAGAAAGATGTGCCAGAGCAGGTCGGTGACTCATCCCAGCACACGCTTGTTTTCCTTCCCTCCTGAGAGCTGCTCGTTCGTTGCCCATTGTCAGCAAACCTCAGCCGAGGGGGTGTTCGTGCCAGGATGGGCTCGGGGCGGGATCATGGCCGGTGCAGAGCACATCCCTCAGCACTCAGCATTTGGAGAGCTCAGCTGCAGGGATTTGCCTTCAAAGCTCCGTCTGCTGTGTGTGGTGTCCTGCAGGTCTGGGCTCCCTCCACTGCCTCTGGCTGACCTCGAGGGTGGTGACACTGGCCATGACCATCCCTCTGAGCTCAGCCTGTGATCTCAGGGTGCAGGTAAATGACCATAGTATGTCACTAGATGGCTATAAATGGCCTCTGCATATAGGCAGGGCAACGTTTCCACCCGGTGCAAACTGTGGAGGGGGGAGAAAGTTTGCAGGAGCACATTTCCATCGGCAAAGACCTCTGTCCATGGCCATTACTCACAGACAGCCACTCCAGCAGTTTAAGCTTTTGGCTCCAGCCTCCAGGCCAGGAGCTTTGTGCTCATGACCTGTGGCCTGAACCAGACTTGTCATCTCTGGCCCTCGTTCCCTGGCAGGTCTGCTTCTCCAGCTCCCCCAGGGTGGGCTGTCTGACCCCTGGCCCTGTGCCTTTTGCTGATGGCACGTGTCTGTCCTGGTGCCCTGCTCGTGGCAGGTGTCTGTCCCGTGTCTGTCCCCGTGCTCCATGCTCATGTCCTGTGTCTGTCCCCTGTCTCTCCTGGCCAGGTCTATCGGCTGGGGGGCATTGCCAAGCTCGTGGAGCTGCTCCGCAGCCAGAACCAGAACGTGCAGCGGGCAGCAGCTGGAGCCCTCCGGAACCTGGTGTTCAAGAACCCCACCAACAAGATCGAAACCCGGCGGCAGAACGGGATCAGGGAGTGCGTGAGCCTCCTCCGCAGGACGGGGAACACTGAAATTCAGAAACAGCTCACAGGTACCTGGACACTGCCCAGCCCCGGCAGGGCCCGGGCTCCCCTTGCCTGGGGTCAGTAGCCCTGGTGCTACCCTAGCACAGAGAGGAGGTTTATGCTCCTCTTGCACCAAAGGGTGACCTAAATCAGAAGGCAGAGGGGGTCCTGTCCCTTCCATGTTCCATAGGGGTTCCTCACTTCCTGAGTGCCCATTGGGGAAGCCCCTGCCCCAGGTGTCCCCCCAGTTATTCCCATGCCTCTCTGCACCCTGGCCCCAGTGCTGCTCCCAGGGATGGCCAAGGGATCTGCCAACCCCAGTAGGGTTCGCTGGGTTCTCTCATTGGTGCCTCACCTTTACCTGAGGAATTGATGGGAGTTTTTTGGTGCAGGCCACCCTCAGCTGTGTCCCAGGTTCTATGTGCAAGCCTTTCCAAGATCCTTGGAGCGATGCTGTCCCCTGCAACCTAAGGGCAATAAACAGCAATTTTGGGAGGAGGGAGGATGCTTAAATGCCCACCTCCAGATGGACCCGTCCTGCCTGTCTCCCATAGGGGAGGGCAGGGGCTGGGGTTTCAGGCAGTCTCTGCACCCTCAGCTCAGAGGGGTGAAGGGAAGGAGGATTTTGGCGCTGGAATCACCCCGACCTAAACAAAGTTCCTAATGCACATGACGCTGTGGTTGAGCTTGTGTCCCACCTCCTTCCTAGGACTGCTCTGGAACCTCTCCTCCACTGATGAACTAAAAGAAGAGTTGATACAGGAGGCTCTGCCTGTGCTGACAGACTGTGTTATCATCCCTTTCTCGGGCTGGTCTGATGGCAGCTGCAACAGGACACGAGAAATTATCGACCCAGAAGTGTTCTTCAATGCCACAGGGTGTTTGAGGTGAGTCACCAGGCAGGGACTGACTGCAACTTGTGTCTGTGGGCAAAAGCTGAAGCCATCTAAATCCTCTTACAATGAGCTGAAGTCATGCTCATTACAATTGTGTTAGTGAAAAATTCTCCCTGAGAAAGTTTTCCTTACTAAGAGAAGGTGCAGAAAAAAATTACATGTAAAATACTTTTCTAGTAGCTTTTTATTTTTAATAATTTTGTTCTTGCTAAGTCTCTTCTCAAATAATATGTAAGTTTTTTTGTGTACCACTGAAACCCATCAGTGTTTAGCTCAGACCAGGAAACTGGACAGATTTTGACTTTAGAGTTTTGAGGCTTCCAGAGAAAACAAACTGGTTTAAGGTTTAGGTGATAAAAAGACAGAATTCTCTATGTGGGTAAAACAAGCATTTTCCGACTTCTTTTGATAAGTGTTTTAGCACAGAGCAGTCCTATTTTCCTGGACTTTTCCTGGCTCATTTCATCAGGAGACTCAGCTTTGAAACAGGAGGTGCAGACTGAGCCCAGAGTAGTTTATTTTGTTCATGGGAAACCAGAGCCCTTTTGTAGAGGATCTTCGCCCTGACTTGCTGTTTCTTCTACCTTCCTCCTCCACTTGGATGTGAGCTCCTTGTCTCAATGGAAACAAGTGGGGCAAAAAACCTGTCCTGTATAATGAGGCACTTTCATCAAGGGAAGCTCTCCCCGAGGGAGGCAGCGCTGGCCGCGCCCTTCCCAGACATGCAGCTCGCAGGAGCTGGAGCTGCTTATGAAACGAGAGGCCGATCATGGCAGGGCCTTTGGAGACCTGATACCATCGGCTTCTGTGGCTGGGAACCGTGTCTGGGAGATAGGGAGTGCTGCTGCCTCCTTCCCTGTCCTGGAAGGCAGGGGTGTGTGGGGTACAGCAGGTATGAGGTGCTCTGCTTTAAGGCTGTCCCAGCCTACCAACACCATAAAATATCCCATTAAAATGAGGGAAAGACAATGGCAACAGCTTGTAAAACTCCCTGTGGAGTTTGACTGAAGGTAGGCCCTGCCTCCTGAGACTGATCCCAGCCTGTGGCAGCAGTGCCCAACACCCCAAAGAAGGCTGCCAGCTGCAGGTCAGTGAGGGAGCTCCAGAGGCCTGGGGAGCAGGGAGAGTGAGGGAAGCCGAGAGCTGGATCCAGAGCCCCTGTTCCAAGGGCTGAGTCCTGAGCCAGGACTACTCTGAGTCACTGCCCTGCCACATCAGAACACAGGGATGAGAACAACCCTGGGTTTGCCCTGGGCTCGAGCCATTGCTGCTCAAGCATTTCTGCATTGCAGATGAATCCATGTTAATGAGGAGGCTGCAAACCACAGTTAACATCAAATCCAGTTCTGGAACGCCTGCAGTGAATATCTCACAACCACTGCCAGCCTCTCTTTGTTTTTCATTTGCAAGCTATAAGGCAATAAAATAGGAAAGAAAAAAAAAAAAAAGAGATCAAAACAACAAAACCCATATCCTGTTACTGGAAAAACTCCCCTGTCCTGGCAGCCGCTGGTGTCCAGGAACCCTTTTCAACCTCAGAGATGGGTCAGTCCCTCTCATCAGAGCCGTTGCTGCTCTCCAGCATCTCCACCCCGTTTCCCACACAGACAGTGCTGCTGACCACGGGTAGGCCTGTGCTTACTTCTGTGTGCGCCTTCCTAATGATCACAACAACCCCAGCTGGTCGTTAGCCAGTGTTCCCTTTGGAAACTCTTCTCAGGAGACAGAGTCTGTGCAGTGGCACATGCAGAGCCTCTGAGGCAACCTCCTGCTGGTGACTGTCCCTAGGAGGGTGTCTTCTATGCAGAACTCTTTACAGGACATGTTCCAGGTGAAATCAGTCCTAAAGAGCAACAAGAGAGCTGTGCACTGGTGCAGTCCCACCAAAGGCCTCCAGAATGGGAGCAGTTCTTCTTGCTGAACCTGCCAAAAAAATCCCTGAATTCAGTGACAACTATAGCCAGGACAGAACCCAACTCACCCTCTCTCCTCCTTGTCCCCTGCCATGCTCCTCGATGGCTTCCTCAGGAACCTGAGCTCTGCAGACATGGGGCGCCAGACCATGAGGAATTACCCTGGCCTGATCGACTCTGTCATGACTTATGCCCAGAACTGCGTGGCCTCCAACCGCCCCGATGACAAGGTACCAGCTGCTGCCCTGGGCTGTCCAGCCCCACGGTTAGCAATTGCAACCTTGGGAATGCCTCAAAACCCCTTTCCAACAAACACAAGATGGGACTGGACTCTCTGGCTGCTCTTGTCTTTCCAAGCCCCAGTGGGATCTGTTGGAGGGTCCTCGGGGCTCTGGGCCTGAAGTAGATCTGGGCTTTACAATTTTCCTTTAATAAACACAGAGGAATAGTAAAATACTTCGGCTCCTGAGTCCCCAGGATAATTCCCTTCCCTTCCCTTCCCTTCCCTTGCCTTCCCGCACTTTTGCTTTTCCCATTGGGCACTCTGACATCCAGGGAAAGGAGGCTCAAGGCCTGTTCTTGGTGAAAAGTGTCACCTGATCTGTAGCTGTGACTCAGAGAGAGTAATTAGAAGCTGACTCTGGTGAGAGGGGGATTTCAAGATTTGGAATTTTTCTGTTTGATCCAAGCACTCTCACTCTCTCTTTTCCTGTTTGCCAACTTGTCTGTGGCAGTGAGACCTCCCCAGGTCCTCTGGGTCAGCAGCTCACTGAGATCCTTCCTTGACGTCTATTCCAGCTCCTTCCCTCCCATTCCTTGCTCCCTGAACCAGGCTCGGGAACATCTGTGGTGCTAAAAAAGCTGATTATGGTCCAGTCCGTGTCCTCTATGGTGCTGCTCCATAGTTTTCTGCCTAATGTGATGTTTGCATTTTTCTTCTGGGGGTGATGCAGTCTGTGGAGAACTGCATCTGCATCCTGCACAACCTCTCCTACCGCCTGGATGCTGAAGTTCCCAACAAATACACCCAGCTCAACCACATGGCCCGGAGCGTTTACATGGACAAAACTCTCACGGGCTGCTTCAACAGCAGGAGTGGGAAAATGGAGGTAGGATGTGCCACAGAGGGATTGGGAATGCAATGTTCAGCCCCAGGCAGGGGCTGCAAGGGAAGAGCATGATCTGAGCCCCTGTTTCTCATGTCTTTGCAGAATGATGAATACGGGGTCCCCCTTCCCGAGGAGGATTTCAAACCCAAAGGTCCCAGCTGGCTCTACCACTCAGATGCCATCCGCACCTACCTGTCCCTGATGGATCAGAGCAAGAAGGATGCCACCCTGGAAGCTTGTGCTGGAGCTCTGCAGAACCTCACTGCGAGCCGAGGGCTGGTAAGAGCTTCCCTCCCCTCCACACATGTGTACCCAAATGTGTCAGCCCTTCCATGGAATCAGAGAGTCAGCAAGGTTGGGAAGACCTCTAAGGTCACTGATCACCATCACTTCTCAGCCACGAAAAAGGAAAATGTCCTCTGTAAACCTCAGGGCACCAAAGCCAGTCTTTCCTCAGTGTTTGATCCAGTGGGATGTTTATTAACTCCAAACTCAGGGTCTCATGGGGGGCTACAATCAGCATCCCAAGGATCTGTGCCAGACCCATGCACTGGGTTTCCAAGTTTCCCCAGTCTGCTGGGCTCACTACCAGCAGCTGGTGGCATTGGCACCCTCCCCCAGGGCAGCAGGGAGGGTGAGCCCAGATGTGCACCCGTAGCCAGATGTGATGAGAGGCAGGAGAAGGGCTGAGCCACTGCCCGTGCATGTGCTCCAAGGGGAGGTGGCTCTAATGACAGGGTGGGTTGTGCTGTGGATTGTGGCTTGTCCACACCTCAGAGCTGCCAGTAAAATATCTGTGACAGATGTCCTGACCTGTGGGCACGGCAGCGTGGTGGTGCCAGGGGCTGGGTGATGCTGTGGCACCGTGAGGGACACGTCACGGTCCCTGGATGTCAGCCGTGGCTCTGTGGGCCCACGTCGCTGCCCTGGGCAGGTCCTCGCAGGCTGCCTCCACTGGGACAGCCCCTGACTTGTCTGTTTGTGCCCAACTCCATCAATCCCAATTTAAATAAGATGGATGGGGAGATAAAGAGATAATGATTCCATAGGTAGGAGGGGCATGTCACGTGTGGGGAGTGTCCCACCCCGAGACACGGGTGACTCACACGGAGCCTTCCCTGCTGGGATGGCATTAACCTGCCAGCTCTGATCTCCTTTTGTCACAACGATTTCCATGCTAAATAATTGTGCACCCTGACTTTTGGCGATTTAACTAAGCAGTGCCACGAACCAGAAGGTGGAGAGAGGCTTTTACGTATGGGTGGAGCTGGTCAGAGAAATGGGGCTGGAGTTTTGTGCTCCAGGGAAAAGAAAATTTCAGCAATCAGCAACATTGCACAAGGGACAAACAACCAAACCCAGCTCTGACAGTGCTGGAGCAACTTTATTCAGCCTCCTGGAATGGAATGGCTGAAATTTGTCTGGATGTGCAGAAGTGGCTCCTCCCCTCAAGGGTCTCATTCCAGCTCAGAGCTGGAGCTGGAGCTGCTAGGTTTGCTGTCATTTGATGGAAAGGGAATCTGGAGAAGAGCTTACGGAGCTTGCTGTGATCCTTTAGCTCATAGAGGATGGCTCTGAATGTCCTTCAACTGCGCTTTACACACCCCAGTCCTGCTGGTGTGAACATGGAACAGGGCACATGTTTTCCAGCCCCTTCTCTCCATTCCTATGTCACTGTTGATGGACATGTGTCTTCAGCAGCCTTTCTGCTGGGGCAGTAGCTGAGAGGTTCAGTTTCCGCTCTGTCAGTAAGGGCAGTTTACTCAGGGGATGTGCTTGAACTCATCTGTCCTGGATGCATCCTTAGACCTTCTACCTTTACAAGCACGAGATCACATCTAAGATGAGTATTTTTGGTCCTCAGATTGTTTTTTAAGGGCATCCATTATCTGTTCCTGCTCCCCAACAGCCCATTGTGGCATGGCAGGGAGCTGCGAAGAGCCAGGGCAGGGAGCTGCCGGGGGCTTGTGAAGGGTGAGGGCAACGTGGACATGACAGCAAAACTTATCCAGCTTTTGGAATGTCAGCTGAGTGATCAGCTGCTCCACTGGGGCTCCAGAGAACAGCAGAACCAGCTGCATCACAGCAGACGAGAGGCTGACCTTTCAAATGTCCCAGAATCATGGAATCATTAAGCATGGAAAAGCCCTCTAGGATCACTAAGTCCAACTGTTCACCTGTGTTCACCACTAACCCATGTCTCCAAGTGCCCCATCCACGTATTTTTTGAACATTCCCAGGGATGGTGACTCCACCACTGCCCTGGACAGCTGTGTTACTTCTTGGCAACTGCTTTGGTGAAGAATTTTCCCCAATATCCAATCTAAACCTCCCCTGGGGCAGCTTGAGTTCATTTCCCCTTGTCCTGTCCCTTGTTCCCTGGGAGCAGAGCCTGACCCCCTGCTGTGCCCCCTCCTGTCAGGGAGTTGAGGAGAGCCAGAAGGTCCCCCCGAGCCTCCTTTTCTCCAGGGTCCTGTGAGTGTGGGGAAGAGAGGTAAAACTGATGGAGTAACTGGGATTATGGCAGCAGGAGAAAGGATTGTGCAGTGCTTATTTTATGGTACAGTCACATTCCTCCAGCACTGAGCATCATCCCAGCTGTTTCCCCTTGGCACTAGAGGTCATGGACATCTCTGCTCTCCCTCAGATGTCCAATGCCATGAGCCAGTTGATTGGGCTGAAGGAGAAGGGACTGCCCCGCATTGCTCGGCTGCTCCAGTCCAACAGCTCTGAGGTTGTCCGGTCCGGGGCCTCTCTGCTGAGCAACATGTCCAGGCATCCTGTGCTCCACAAAACCATGGGTAAGTCCTTCCCCCACACTGGATCCCAGCTTTCAGCTTTGTAGGATCTGCCCAGCTCACTTTGTAAGCCCTATAAGGAGACTCAGCCAAGCTCCAGAACTGGGCAGAGCAGTGCCATTTCCTCTGGCCCCAAGGATCTCCACCAGTGCTGTGTGACACAGGCTGTGCTTTACTGATGGTGACAAACCTGCAGGACCACGAGGGTGACAGTGTTTTGGGAACTGAGTTTGACTTGAGTGCCCCTGGCCAATAACACTGCCCATCCAAAGTCCTGCAGCCCTCGTTTTGTCTTGGAAAAATCCACAGATGACGATGATGCCATTGCTGTCCAACACTTCAGTGCCTCCCTGCGGAGATAACTCTGCTTGGTGCTAACACAAATAGCATCGTTCACTTGTGCCAGATTGTGTTTGATTGTTGATTGGAACATTCCTCCACCTCTTTAGCTCACCAGGTGCTCCCAGATGTGTCCCGTCTCCTGTCGTTCCAGTCTGGAAATACCAGCAGCTATGGAGAGATCATGACATCAGCTTGTTACACTCTGAGGAACCTCATCATGTCCAACCCCCACCTGGGAAAGTCTTACCTGTCCAGCAACTTGCTAAATAATGTAGTGAGCCTATGCCGGAACGGGTGAGTGTGGGGCATGAGGCAGGGGCAGGGACAGAGCCAGACTGACCCCAGAGCCTTCCCAACACCCTTCAGAGCCAGAGTAGAGCATTACTCCTTCCTAATGAAGGAATTGGGCATGGTGGTGGGCAGAAATCCTCAGCACTGGTTTCTTGGAAACAGGCAGGAGCCATCCAGGGTGGGATTTGCAAAGGGGACTCTGGAAATTTTCTGGTTGAATTTTGGGAAATTCTAAAAAGAACTGAAGCAGCAATATCTTAAACTCTTTTAAAAATAGTATTTATAGAGCTTATAAAAAAGAGGAGAAGTGACTTTTTATGCGAGCAGATAATGACAGAACAAGGGGGAATGGTTTCAAACTAAAAGAGGAGAGATTCATACTGGATATTAGGAAGAAATTCTTCCCTGTGCGGGTGCTGAGGCCCTGGCACAGGGTGCCCAGAGAAGCTGTGGCTGCCCCTGGATCCCTGGCAGTGCCCAAGGCCAGGTTGGACGGGGCTTGGAGCAACCTGGGACAGTGGAAGGTGTCCCTGCCCGTGGCAGGGATGGGACTAGATGGGCGTTAAGGTCCCTTCCAATCCAAACCACTCTGGGATCCTCTGATCTATGAAAAATTTCAGCCCTCAGAACAGGGGATGTCAGTGACTTCCTGGCTCCTGGACTTCCCTCAAACCTTGTCCTGAAGGTCAGGTCTGAGGTTCAGCACTGCAGGTACACAAGGATTGTCCTTAACTTTTATGTGCAAATCTCTTCATCTTTTTGTTGAATCATCCTCCTCAAGATGCAGCTCTGGGGGAACACAGATGGGAATTATTTTAAGTACGTCCCTGGTCTACTACTGTATTTTACACCAGCTGAGCAATCTCATCATATTTTACCACTTTCTATTTTAGGACTTGGTTTGGGGTTTGGTGGTAGGAATTCTGTCCTGTTTGTTATCCATATTCCCTGCAGCACAAGCCTGTCAAGCCTTGCCAAGTTCTGTATTCATTTCTGGCCAAACTGGTGTTGAACTTCCATTATCTTTGACCATGTTCTCTCCTTCCTAGGCTTTCATCTCTCCTGCCATCTGTCTTTGTTTTAAAATGCCTTAGACAAGTAACCCATTGTTTTCTGTTGTGAAAAGCCATTTGCATGCCTTCATCATCCTTTGATAAAGTTCTTCCAATCCACCTCTTGTTCCATGGCAGAGACACTCTCAGTCATTACACGGGGCCTCCTTGTTTAGCTTGGGCCTGGGCCAAGTAGCATCATTCTATTTGCTGCTTTTATTTGCTTCCACTCTCCAACGAGCCCAATTACCATGAAACCCAGCCCTCCTCTAAGCCCTCGTTGTTTTGAATGGCGTTTACTTGTGCTGAAGTCCCACTGTGGCTCCCTCAGACCAGTGCTCAGTAATTTGCTGCTCCAGCACAGCCTTGCACAAGTCCTGGGCTGGGAACACTTTAATTGCCTTGGCTGCTGGGGATGAGCTTTGTTGGAAGTGACTCACTGAACTGTCAGGAGTTACCAAACTCTGGAGATGTCTCCAGTCCTGCCTGGATCACAAAGTCCTCCCAAGAAAGTCTCCAGTTCTTATAATGTCCAAAACTTGAGCTGTTCCTTTTCCTCCATTATTTATTTTTGTCTCCAAAGATTTTTATGCTGTTCAGTTCTTAGGGAAAAAGAAAAACAGAACAATTTCCACCCAGGACTAATCTTACTTGTTCAAGCCATATTATTTCAGGCTGTTCCAGTAGAGCAGATGTTGGGGACTCTTGCTAGGTCACAATTTTCCCAGTGTCATGTGTCGCCTGTGAAGATAAACAAGAAAAATCTGGGTGGGATTTGTCCAGTCCTACATCAAAAAGAGCCTCCCCCTCCCCAGTGGAAATCAGTAAGTCCCCCGCCTCCCCGGGGGGCTGGCTGAAGCCCCCAGGTCCCCACTGCACTTCTGAATGTGGTGAGTCCCACCTCACCAACCTCTCCCTCCGCAGCACCGCAGGCAGGAGAGGGGGCGGGGGCAGGGGGCACCCTGTCAGGATTTTGCAGTTTTCTCTGTTAATCTGCCTCAGTTCCCTGTGGACCTTCCCTGACCTCCAGGCTGGGGTTGGTGTCTGGGGCTCCCTCCCTGTGTCTCTTCTGCCACCCTCAGATGCTGCCCTGTGTTTCCGAGCTGGGCTCTCGCTGCGGTGCCAGCTGCAAACCAGGAGCTCAACCTGCTCAAACAGCTTTAGAGTCACAGCTTAGAAAGAGACCCCCGGTGCCAGACCAGTGAGTTATGGATCTTGCCCTTTCCCATGTTCTCATCTCTTCCCACGTTTCTTTCTCCTCATGTATCTCATAGCTGGGTTCTGACTGAAAGGCAGAAAGGGTTCAGCAGTTTATCTGATCGATGTGGTTTCTTCTTCTTCCTGGAGCATCCCAATTAAGTAATTGTCTGTGTCTCCTGCAGATGCTCTCATCTATGACATGGGGTTCGTGGTCATACGGGATTCCTTCACTCTTCATTATTTTTAATCCATGTTGCCAAAATATTTAGTATTTCCTTCAAATTTTGGTGGTGTTTCTGAAAATCAAGCAGCTGGACCTGATTTATTGGGGTGTTTGGTTTCCTTTTCATTTTTCTTCTCCAACTGTCTGAAAAAAATTTCTCTGCTCATTTTCAAGCAACATTATTTCACTAATTAAATTAAAATTCTCCTCATTAATTCTACTGGCTGCACTCAAAGCTTTTTCCAAAATCTCTCCCTGTATTTAGAGCATCATATTTGCAGTTCATCCTTTTACCATGGATTTATTTCTGTTTCTCTTTGTTCCCTCACTTTTCACACCTTTGCTATTGCAGTTTTATTTTGCAGTTTATTTCCACCACAGCATTTCACTAAAACTAATCTTTTGAGAAACTCAGATCTTCCTTTGATTATTCCCTGTGTCAGAGGGTTCTTCTCATCCACACATTTCCAATCTCCCATTTCTTCCAGAGATTGCACCTTGATGTCAATTTTATAATCTTTTCACATCCTGAAGAAATCCTTGTTCCGGGAATTCTTTGGCATTCTCAGTGACACACATAAATTTCTTTGTACTTTTGTCCTTTGAGGAAGGATTATTTCTCCCCATTATTTGATATTTATGGACAAAATTCTTGTCTTTCTTGCCCCCATTCTGTTTCTCCCCATTCCCCACCAACTCCTTCTGATTGTGTCTTGTTTATGTTTTGTTGAGTCTGTAGCTTTTTGGATGACTTCTGCCACTGCCACCAGGGGTCATCTCCCTCATTGCCTTTCCACAATTCTATTTGTAAAAAACAGATTGTCCTTAAAAGCAACTTTGATTTTCAGGCAATTTGTTATTAAGGATTTTTTTCCCCAAATCAGCTGTCCTTGATATTCTGCTCTGTGTTATCCACTGCTATAGTCACACTGTTTTGCTTGGGATGTGCTGTTTACCTACTGAAGTTGGCATCACAGCTCCACCAGTTCATACTGAGCTTTTTACACCTAAATTATAGCAGTCAATGCTGTAGGAAACAGTCAGTGCCAGTCCTTCAAATTAAGAGTTTAGAAGTTCTTCTGCCTGAATTCATGAATGACTCAGGTACCAATGCTGGTAATTTTGGCTTGAAAATACAAAACTTTGGAGGTGTTCTCTGGAGACATAGTGGCAAAAAGTACATATTTGTCATTAGAAGTAAATTATTTCAAAAATAAGAGAAAATTACTCTGGCTCAGAAAGAGAGAAACAACTTGAATCTACAAGTCCTTGAAAGAGAGAGTCCAGTTAATGCCCTGCCCATCTGGTCACAGCTACCCTCAGGTTTGTAGGGCTTTAATGGCTTTTCAGCCACAGACAACATTTCAGCCAAAAAAGGTTTTACAACATTGTCATTCTGGTGACACAGCATAGGGTGGCCAGAACTATAGAAGAGATTGGGCAATAAAACCTGTTTTTTCTGTCCCAGAGCATTGCTCAGGAATTTCAGGCTGTCCTCCAGCCCTCCACACAACACCAGGAGCTGCACAACCCCTTTGAAGTTTATGACCAAGTTAAACTCGATCATTTCTTTGGTAACAGCTGCTGTGTATGTCAGAGAAATACCCCAAAATTTACTGGATGTGGTTCCATCCCTGTCCTCCCACACTCCCAAGTGTGGAGTTGATATCCCAGGTTCCTCATGACCTATTGGTCCCATTTATTGTAGGCTTTTGGGGACTATTTTGAGGAATGTTTTGAGACGTATTTTTGAGGACATGAGGTTTTGTGGAGCTGTATCAGACAGGGAAGTTCCTGAGCTTGGTCCTGTTCCCCTCCATCACCCTGGGTGGGACAGGCTGGGGCTGCTGCCCTGAACCCAGGGCAGGAGTCTCCCACAGCCAGGAGGAGGCCTGGGAGATCGGGAGCAGCGATGGCAGCCAGCAGGGAGGGGATATCTGGGTATGAAATGTTCCAAAATTATAAAAGGTCCTGCAATGACTCACGGTTTCGAGCTGTTACGTGAGCAGGTATCTGTTCCCTTGTGCTGAGTAAGGGCTCTGGGCTGCTTGCAGATGTTGTTATTGCAAAGCCTCCCATCCCTTGTCCTCTCCAGGCAGCTCTGAGCCCGCTCCTCTGCCCCCTCCCAGGAGATCCACCCACGCTGTCCCTGCAGACTCCAGCGAAGGGTTGGCACCATTTCCCTTCTCTTTCCCTCTCACAAATTTCAGACTCAGCTAAGTTTTGTGCTCATTTTCCCACTCAGATCCTCCCCTCTCTTTCATTTGCCCTGCTCTGGTGACAGCTGTTGTCACACAATATTGCTGAGAGAGCAGGGAGGGTGTCACTGACACTCCTCTTGGTGGCTGGCCAGGCTCCCAGCTGGAGCTGGCTTTGTCCAGGTGGTCAGCAGTGTCTGTGGGGTGCTGCTCTGGGCCTGCCATAATCCTCCTGCTGCTTTCATCTTCCCAGCTCCTGTCCAAAAGCGGCCGAAGCTGCTCGACTCCTCCTGACAGACCTTTGGTCCAACAGGGAGCTCCAGAGTGTGCTCAAGCAGGTAAGGACAGCACTCCTGCTTCTGGGAGTCAGGAACAGCCCTGGGCTGCTCACTTGCTGAAGTGGAGAGCTGCTCAAGGCCCCGATCCAGCAGCGAGTGGCAGGAGCCCGAGGCACTCGGGGACCCGCCTGGGATCTGAGCAGGTGGCAGGGGGTCACTGCTGGGACTCGCTGTGGGGACAGAGCGGATGGTGACATGCCTGTGTCAGGCACCTTCCTCCCGGGGATGGTGCTGGAATGCTCCCCAGCACAGCCCCTCACTGGGGCTGGGACACGCTGGGCGTCTCGCCCTCATTCAGGGGATTCCCTTCTCTGCAGTCCCTGGGTCCCAACAGGTGTCTGGCAAGGTCCCTCCTCTCTTTCTCCCCATTTTCTTCTCTGTCCATGACCCTGCCCTGTGGTTACATCCCCCCTGCAGTCAGGGTAAGCTTCCAAACCAAGAGGAGGAGTAGCTGGGATTTGTTTTGCTCCCTGCAACAGAAGCTGGGAAACTGCAGAGCCAGACGGGCACTGAGCCAGCTCCAGCTCTCAACTCCAGCTCCCACTCCCACCCCAGCTCCAGCTCCTGCTCCCAGCCCCATCTCCTGCTCTCAGCTCCAGCTCCTGTTCCCACCACCCGCTCCAGCTCCCACTCCCAGCNCAGCACCAGCTCCCAACCCCAACTCCACCTTCCAGCTCTCAACTCCAGCTCCCAGCCCTATCTCCTGCTCTCAGCTCCAGCTCCCAGCCCCATCTCCTGCTCTCAGCTCCAGCTCCCAGTTTCCAACTCCAGCTCTCAACTCCCAGCTCCAGCTGGCTTTCTTTGAACAGAAAAGCTTTCTTTGTGGCTTTCTTTGAACAAGCAAGGCTTTTCCAACTCAAGAGCAGCAGCACCTGCAGAGAGTAAAGGGCCAAATTAGAGAGAAGGAGGAATCCCTACAAAGGGGAGCACCTGGGGAACAGGAGCAGAGCCTCCAAACTCTGTTCTCATATTAAGTGAGGGACTCTCTGCACAGGGGCTGGTGTAGTTTTGTGCCAGGCTCTGCTCACAGGCTGTGCCGGCTCATTTTGGTGTGACTGAGTCACTCTGCTGTTCCCACAGAGGCTTATTGCATAACTTGAACGTCAGGGGAGGAAGGATGGCAGTCTGTTGGGGAACATGCATCATGCAGAGAGTTCTGCTCTTGTTTCAGGATGAGGAACTAAATGAAACAATTCTCAGCAAATAATTAAATAAAAGTTCCCTCCAAAAACCTGGAGAAGTCCAGCTCAGGGGTAATGGAAAGCAATGCAAGGGAAAGCAACCTGGGATAGTGGAAGGTGTCCCTGCCCATGGCAGGGGGTGCAATGAGATGAGCTTTACAGTCCCCTTAACCCAAACCATTCCATGGTTCTATGATTCTATGGAGTTCATCAACAAGGGTTGCAAATGCACCCAGAGGGCTGACAGAGAAGGTTCGCTGAGAGTGAAGCACACTTTGCTTAATAACTGCTCTCAGTGTAGAAACTGATATGCACTCACCACACTTCATATATTTCTGCTTTTTCAGCAAGGGTTTGATAAGAACATGATGGGATCTTTAGCTGGAACGACCTTCAGGACCCTCTCCTCCAGATTTTAGAGCCTCTCCATGCACGTTCAGGCTGCAGGTGAGAACACGGCCCTCATGGTGGATTTGGGGCGCAGGAATCCTTTGAGAATGTTGCTATTTTTGATCACTCCAAAAGTGTGTTTGTGAGATTTTCACCCCAAATCTTCCCAGCCCTATCTGTTGGGGGCTGTGCTGTCCCTGGGCCCAGGGCAGATGTTGCCCCCACTGCCCAGCTGTGCATTTTGGAGATGCTCAGGACAGATGTCACAGGACAGACAAGCTGCTGGGCTTGGCTGTGCCTCTCGCTTCCTTTGCCAAGCAATCACATATTCAGTGCAATTTTCCAAACCCTCACAGGTGAGGCTCTTCCTGGGATTCTCCCTGGCAGTGCCCTCATTCCCAAACTTTGAGCAGTGTTATCCAGACAATGCCAGTAATTCCAGCACATCCATGGCTTCAGCCATTAGCCTTAGCAATTGTTTGAACCCTTAATCCACCCGTCAGCCTCAGGGCAGAATTGAGAACCACATTCTGTCAACTGAAAATCCCTATAGAGAATCCAGAGAAGAGAAGCCATGGGCAGAATTTCCAGGGCATTGTTTTGGGTTTATATTCAGTGTGAAATGAAGATTGAAGCCATCAGGCATCTTTCACTCATGATTCCCACTGAAGAGGAAAGCTTTAAGCACTTTGCAAATACCAGAGGTCTCTTGGGTGGTGTCTGAGATTATGCAAAGGGAATTCTTTACTCCCTTGCCCAGCATGGGCCTTGTGACCAAACCAGGGCCAAAGCCCCTTCCTTCCCTCTGCCCAGGAATAGATTTCACTTCCTGCTCTGTTGGGATGTTTTCACTGGGACTCTGAGGAGCATGGAAGTCTGTGAAAAGGTGAAAAGCTATGGGCAGCCAAGAAACTGCAGCCAGACTCAAAGAAAAAAGTAAAAGCTGGGGTTTGCTGTAATGAAAAGATCTCTTGGATGCTTTAATTATCTGGGGTTTTGCTTTTTTGTTGTTTTTATTTTTTTTCCATTTCAGAATTTGGAGTTGGTTCATGTCCAGGAAGAACAACCCTTCCACGATTCCTTAGGATGTTAAAGATGTAGAGAGTTTCTGAGTTCAACTCACCTGTAAAGCAAACCAAACACATGGATTTCATGTGGATGGCACTGATATTTTTAAGCATTTTCTTCTTTTTAGGGGGGAGAAGGGACTTTTATATACTTTCTCGATGTCAACAATTATATTTTTGCCAAGAGTGTGTGTGTGTAACTCTGGGTGGAATGTGGAGGTGTGTGCAGGTGGCACACATAGAGCACACGTGGGGAGCAGGATCTTCCTCCAGCTTAGTCCCCTGTTTTCCACCCAAAGTTGGGGTGATTGTGCAGTTTAACCCCTTGCAGGGTTTTACTCCAATTCCACCCTATCCATGCACCAAATACTGCCATGCTAAAAATTTGTCACAGCATATTTTTATCCACAAACAAAAAAAAAGTCAATTTTAGGTTAAGTTCCCCCTTTGCATCTGGCCATTATTAACAGATACACACAAGGATGCTCTTCTTTCCAAGGCTGGTTATTCCTAACAGTTATGAACAAGGGCTTCTTCTCTGCTTAGGATTTTTCTCTAATAATTGTTAGCATTTTCTTTCCTGTCACATGAACTCTTTATCTCAAGAAGCAAATTGACACCTGCAGATTCCCTCCCAGGCCTTGATCACTCTTCCCTGAAGCTGTTTATGAGGGGACAGTTGGGACACAGCTGCAGAGCTTGGACATCCCCAGGTCCTGATCCATTCTGAGCACCAGAACAATTCCAGTTCCTGACTACCTGGACAAAGGTGGCATTTGAGAAGCTGAGCAGGACAGGACAAGTGTTTTTCCCCTGGAATCATTGACTGCCATGGGAATGAAAGAAGGGAGGGATGTGGCCTCTTTAATAATATTTTGTTTTTATTGATCAATGTAAAGAACTGGTATTAATGTGCAAAGGAATGTGAGCACTTGTGTGATGTCAGGTTTGGAAATGTTTTATTTCTCAGGATCTTGAATTGCTTTAATCTGCCTCTGCTGCTGAGGTTGTGATGAGGGACTGCTGAGCTCCTTTCAGGGCAACTCAATTCTTAAAACCTTCCTCTCTCCAGAAGGAAAATATCCTCCCCATGGAGGGGACACAGCTCAGACTCATGGGGAAGGAGCAGCTGAGGCTGTGTTTGCTGCCTGTCCCATACACGGGATTATTGTGCTGGTTATTATTCCTCAAAGGGTGCAGGGGCACAGGCCCTGTTTTTCAAACATAAGAGGTTCAGGAGGTGCTTGGAAAGGATGGATTATGAGCCTGGAAATGGAAAAGCAGTCTCACTTTAAGTGTCAGGCTCCTAAATTGGAGACTCAGGATGTTCAGTTCACATCCATGGGGTGATTTGTACCCACTGTGAAGTTCGGGTTTGCTCTGCTGCAGCTCCAGGTGGCCCTTGTTGGTCCCCATTTGGAGCACAGGGAGCTCTACCCACAGAGGGAGATAATTTCCAGCTGTTTTTCCTCTTGGGGTACCAAGGGTGGCTTAATCTTGTGCACTTTAATGAGCAGCCACTCTGCCCACGTTCAGCTGGGAGCTTTCTGTGCTGAGCTGCAGCCAAATGAGAGAGGGAAAAAAGCCCCTTAGAAGTGGAGAGACAGAACCAGGAGAATCCAGTTGGACAGAAGTGTTCCAGGAGGGTTTAAGCAGAGCACAGAGCCCCTGCCCGTGGGCAAAGCCCTTCCACCCCCCCCCAGCAGTTCCCGTGCTGGATGTGGATTCCCAGATGCAAAATGTCCCAAATGCTTTGGGCAGGACCCATCTGTTGATGTCCCCAAGGGCTGCAGCATCCCCAGGGCTGGCTCGGTTTGGGTGTGAAGTGTTCTGTGCAGTTTGCATTTGAGTTTGTTCTGTAATGACATGTCCAGCACAAGTCCTCCTGTTAGTTTCTCTGGAAGACTTTTTGGGGAAACAACTACAAAATGGAATGATGGAATATTGAGGAAATTCACTCGAACTGGCTGTGATTTAGGCTTTATTTTAAAACACTGCAGCTGCTTTCACCCCTAATGCAGTTACTGAGTTACTGCACAAGGCACAAAGAGCCGTAGCTTTGTGATCATCAGCTCACAATTAAGTTTACAGGTACTGGAGATTTCATTAGAGAGTACTGGACTCCAGGAGACAGATTCATCATTCACATAAATTTTATCACAAAAACCATTGTTACAGTTGTTTTTGTTACTGTTTTTTTTTTCAAAGCTAACAAACTGATAAAAATAAAATCTGTCTCCATGCTCAGAGCTCTTCCAAACGTGACTGGGCACAGCCCTGAGCAAACTCACCTGTCCCTGCCCTGAGCTGGGCACAGAGAGGTTCCTCTGTCTGAGCTGTTTTTAGGATGCTGTTTGTCCCTGCTTGCAAACCTCAGGGCAGAGCTCACTCAGGAGAGCCGTGGGCTGCAGGAACCACAACCATATTGCCATACCAGGGCTGTTCTGCAGCTGGATCTTCCCTGGGAAATTCTCTGATAGCCTCTATTTTCCTCTCAGTCTCTCTTTAAAATCTGGACATCAGACTCCACCCAAGTCAGTGAAGTGACTTTGATGCCCAACTGAAGGGAAAATCAGACTTGTTGGAATAAGTGGTGTTGCTCATAACCAGCAATTCTGGGAGCTCAGTGGGGTTCCCTCCAACATAAATTAATGCTGTTTTCACTCCCAGTATAATTTTTTTTCGTTCTGGGGAGGTGTTTTTTTAAGGCATGATTTTAACTGTGATATCCTCTCTGATGAGCTGGTTTCCTGTTTCTTGCTCCCTGAAGAGCCAGGGTAGGGCACACCCCCAGGACAGGGACAGGGCAGGTCTGTGGCACAGGGATGGAGAATTCCTGAGGGGGAAGAAAGAGCGTGGCCAGCAACAGCAGGAACAGGAGCAGTTGGACACCCAGCCGTGTAAATAAACACCACCCTCATTGTCCTGGGCGCAGCAGAGCTTTTTTGGTCTATTTTCTTATAAATGCTTTGTTTATTTTGTGTGTGTACAATCCCACCCCGGCATTTCAGAAGCCTCATGGACGAGTCGAAGGCAGTTTTATTCCTCTCTGAACACACACCAGTGTGAGACCAACTCGGTCTTACCAGTCCATAGCTCTACAGTGTATTCTGTAAGATATAGGTATGTGAGAAAAACGTCTCAGAGTTTTGTTTTGGCTGTACTGTATGTATTTGCTTCATTGGAAAAGCTGAAATCAATAAAAATTGCTGGAATTTCTTCAAGCATCCTGGTATGGATGATTTTATTTTGATGCTTTGCTAGTGTTAGGAAAGAAGAAAGGTCTGAAAGGTCTGAAAGGTCTGAAAGGTCTGAAAAAATCCTGTTACCCTGCAGCAGGAATCAGCTTGGACTGCTCTGCCTTATCCAACAGGAGTAAGGAAGCTGTAAATCTCATTTCCTCCAGCCTGGCACTGCCCAGGCTCCCCAGGGAATGGACACAGCCCGAGGCTGCCAGAGCTCCAGGAGCGTTTGAACACCGCTCTCAGGGATGCCCAGGGTGGGATTGTTGGGGTGTCTGTGCAGGGCCAATGATTCCTGTGGGTCCCTTCCAGCCCAGGATCATCTGTGATTCCATGATTTCATCCTCAGTGGGTTTCTTTCCCAGGAGCTTTCACAGCCATCACTTCAGTCCATGAAAAGGTGAATTACCATGGCTGTCATTCGTGTCACTGCTGGTAGGATCCAAAGGCTAGGCAGGGAAAAGCCCTCAGTTTCCTCTGGACCTGCCCCACCCGAGCTGCAGTTGAAGCTCCCTGGTTCTGATATTTAAAAGGTGTAGTGAGGGCGAGGGGATCCTCCCCAGCTTCTCTCTGGGCCAGGCTGGGCAGGCCCATCTCGGAGAAGTTCCTCACACAGAGCCAGCAGAGTGATTTCCTTCCTGGGCTGAGGAGCCCAGAGCAGCACAGGGCAGAGGGTGAGTGAGCTTGGGCTTTTGCTGGGACATCACAGCCCTTCCTGATCTCTGTTCCATCCCTATCCATACCTGATATTCCCTTGGAGTCTTTTGAGCTGTCACTGGGATGGGCTGTCTATGAATGGTCCATGGAGTCACCTCTATGCCCATCTCACAAAAGATAAGGTTATTTTACCCCACATGTATCACTTAATATTTCATTGTGCTGATGTTTGTCTGTCGTTTACCTCCCTTTCCTTACTGGTCTCTAGTTCCCCAAAATTCCACAGACATTCCTCTATCCTCAGGAATGTCATTGATGTATCAGGTACAGGAGCTTATAGGAATCCTCCCCCTTTCTCACAGGCATTGCAAAATGGAGAAGGTAAATACCTGCTCTTCTCTGCTCCTCTCCTTCCTGAGTGCTCCTTCTTCTGACACCCCCTGACCCCCCAATCTCCTTGCAGGTCGTTCCCTGCTGCTGGGAGATGCTTTGACTTTTTGGCTTATTCTTCTGACTCCAGCTGGTTGTTCCCTCAACTGCTTTTGGCAGGTTTAGTGTAGTTAATGTTGAACTTGGAAGAGGTTGTGAAGCCTTTCCTATTTTTGTCTTCAGCTGTTTGAAAAACACCTGCTGGTACCTCTTTCTCCTGCTGTTTACCCAGTCCAGCTGCCTTCTGCCCTTCCTCAGGGAATTCCTCACTGCTGGGGTGTGCTGGGATTGGGGTTCAGGATGATGCGTGCAGCCCACATTGCCTGGAAACTTCAACTCTCCATTTCCTTTTCCCTTTAAAAGCATCTCGCTCTAAGCTGTTGTTGTGGAGGATGAGCCTGTGGTGGTGGATATGAAGGCTTTTGTTGAGCCCAGACTTTTCCTACCCATCAGGACCAAACTGGAGGCTGCATCTGTGCCCTTTGGGGACTCCCAGCCTGCTCCATGGAATTGCTATTGGCAACATCACAGGATTTGGTCTCTCCATCAGACCCTGCAGGAACACGAGCCCAGAGCACACAGGGAGGGCTGAAGTGCAGGGTGAACAAAGGGCTTTGCGTTCCAAGTGCTGGGATGTGCAAGCACTGCAGCAGCCTCACGGAGGGAATAAGGAAGCAGCACCTCTTGGTCTCCTTCAGAAGACTCTTCAAAGCAGGCAAAGAGGAATGAGCTCAGCTCCAAGCAGTGTTTGGTGTTTACTCGAGGCAAGGCTGAGGAATAATCCTCTACCGCTGCCGGGATCTCATGGACAGAGGGTTTGCAGCCCATCAGACAGGCTGGGCACAGTCTGTGAGCCCGTGCAAGGGACAAGGGACAGGTGCCACTCCGTGCACGTGGCTCAGAGCTGCTTTCCAGGAGCAGCCTCTGTTGCTCTGCTCAGGCTGCTGAAGGGTGGGTGAGCACTAAAGAATTAAGCACAAAGGCAGAGCACCCAAACTCAAATGTCTAAACCAGCTTTGGGTGGACCCAACAGCCCTTCAAAACTTAATTGTGTTTCAGCTGTGATCACTCCTTCCTCAGACTGCTCCTCGGCCCTGGCACAGAGGAGTGTTTGTGACTGGCTTTGAATGTGGTACCTCAGTAATTGTTTTATAAAAGCCCATTAGGGAGCAGCACATCCAGCAGTCCTTGGGAGGATTAATTGTGACATCACAAACATCACCAGCTGGGGGTGTCCGCTCTGCACCTTCTTCAGGCATGAATCCCACCTGAAGTCACATCTAAGAAAGGTCATATCAGTGACAGGCTGGGAGAGCGAGTTGCCTTCTACCCAGTCTGGAGTGTCTACAAGGGATGCATGTGAGTCCTACTGTCGGTTCCTGAGTAGCTCCTGGACACTGGAGAGGGCAGGACATGTCAGTGTGGCTCAGCACACACCTGAAGCTGGGAAATTAATTCTTGCTCGCCAATGCAGCCAACACACGACCACATGCTTGGATCTCTGTCCATGTGCAGCAGGTGAAATGAATCCCAAGAAACCACTGGGTCTTTTTGGGGTCTGTCCTGTGTGTGGACACATGACCAAAGCCCATTTTTGGCTAGGGAGGTCTGTGGACACACACAAAGACCACAGGGAGGTTGCAAGGAAATGACAAGCGAGGTGTGATTCAGCTGTGCTGTGGAACAGGTCCCTTCAGAGCCCGGCTCGACGCTCGCAGATGCACTGATTCAGCTCTGGTGTAACGGGACTTGCAGCAGGATTCAGGGGGAGAAAATGGATGCTACAGAGTGCAGAGCACCCACAGAGCACTCGCTGTCCCAAAGAGAGCAGGCACTAAATCCTTGCACACCATACAGGTCCCTGGAATCTCCAATAATCCATGGAGCTCCCCCAGCAAAGCCTCATCCCACTAGCCAGGCAGCCCCTGGCACAGCCCCTTCCCGTCCCACAGCACAACGTCTGAGTCCTTTTTCTCTGTCTGTGATGTTCCAGGGCAGACCCCACACTTCATTTTCAGGTCCATGGGATTCCATCCCACAGGTCCCAGATACCAGAACTTCCCGACTTTCCCAGGCCACACCACTTCCCATCCAAGAGAATTCCATGGCCCAGATTCCACCCTGACCTGTGCAGGGCAGCTGCAGGAAGCACTGAGCCCAAGCCAGAAACCTCAACAGCCCCGAGGACCCCACAGCACCAGCACCTCATGCAGGGACTCACAAGGCTCCTGCTGGGACAGACTGGCTCAGCAGAGTCCCTCTGTCTCTGTTTCCTGGGTGCTGGGTGGGATCACCCCAAGCACAGGCTCTGCTGTGGTCCCATGGCCAGACACGGTGGCAGTGCCACAGCCCCTCAGGGCACGCTGTGGGGCACATGTGGCAGCCCATGGCAGGAGGCCCTGCCCCACAGGTGCCTGTGCGCAGGAGTTTGGCATTTGCACCCCGAGCCCCCCAGCACCCACCCCGGGGCAGCTCCTCTGGGAGTGGGGGCTGGCTCAGGAGAGGGAGCAGTCCCACAGGGACTCATTCCTTGCTTGCCTGCCCTGGAGCGGGCAGGGCTTCGGGCCCCTCTGTACAGCCCTCACCGGTACCTCTCCCAATCTGCCTTGCAGACTGCATCTTGCACAGAAGCTGTTACAGATCCCAGGTTGTTCTTGGCCCCTTTTTCAGTGCTTCCAAAGCTTGTCTTTGTCTCAGGAGAGCCTTTTGAGGGACCCCCAGGAGGCATCTCAAGCACAGGGCCATGTCCCTTTCGTCCAGCACCAGGAAGCCTCCCCTCTGCACTGCTGGGATGCAGAAAACACTGCAGCTCTGCCTGAGCCTTCACAGCACCTTCCCATCAGGGTGGGGGCAGCAGTGACATCCAGAGCAACATTTCCCAGATAAAGAAAACTGAGAGCAGTTTGTCAGGATGTGGCATCTACTCCCGAGCCCCAGAAATGCTTCTCTGACTCCCATCACAACTCCCTGCAGCTTGATCCTCATGCAGGAAAGGTTTTGATGAGAGGTTTTGATGTAATTGCCTCCCTCTTAGCCCCTCCTGGATGTGGTAGCAGGAATGAGATGAGATCCTTGGTGCAGAAAGGAGATCTCTGGTGCTCCCAGCCTCCTCATCCCAGCTGATGGAGACCAAGAAAGTGTTTCAGCACAAAAAGAGCACTGCAGGAATCTGCAGGATACCAGGGAATGCCATTGGGAAGGTGGAGCTGCTGACAAGCATTTTTAGGAAGCAGATCTGGTCTTGATCAAGACTTTGGTCAATATTTCAGGTCCTGGACGAGATCTCGGGTGTCCCAAAGGTGGGAGGCAGCCAGAGCTGCGCACAGTTCCTGCAGTAGTCTCAGAGCTCAACACTGTGTGGGTGCAGAGCCTGCAGGGGCCCTGCCTTGTCTGCATTTCTGCAGATGAGGAGGAAAGCAGCCAAACCTCCCAGGCTGGGCAGCAGGGAGGAACCCCCTCGTGTCCAAGGTGGGTCTGGCTTCCCAAGGGAACACCATGGGAAAAAAGCAGGTGGAAATTTTCAAAGGTCATGAATCTATTGGAGGTTCCTGGCACTGCAAAACCCAAATACTTTCCCAGAGAAGGAGAGTTCCTCCTGCCTTTCCCTGGCACTTCTCTCCACAGAGAGCCTCACCAGGTCAGATCTGACTGAGAGTTGAGCTCAGGCAGTCCCTGTCACCGCTTTTGGCTCCCCAGGCCAAGTTTCAGTGTGGGAGATGCCCCAGCCTGTGCTGCACTGTGAGGGGCAGCAGAGATTTGCTTTGTGCATCTCAGTGCTTTCTTCCCAAAGTTTTCTACTCTTTCTCTCCCAGTACAGGTAACTCCTGCTCCAATCAACGGGCATCTCTCCCGGCAGAACAGGAAAATCAGTCCCACTGATTTTCCCAGGGCTGAAAGAAACGCTCAAAAAACGTAAAGGGAAAAATTGGAGATTATCTGGGAGCCTTTGAGTTCCACTCTCAGCTTTTCTTTAGCACGTTTTACCCACGGTCAAAATTGATTCCTGCTTCCTTCCAGGGGAGGAGATGCAGCCAGGAGGGGAAAGACACTGGAAAAGATCATTGGAGCGGGGTCTTTGGTAGGATTTCAGTGGAACCCTGGATTTCCCAGGCAGCAGCACAGCTCCTAAATGGCTTCTGTCATTCTTGGCTGCTCAATGAGAAACTGGCTGTGCCTATCCCAAATATTTTTCTTTTGTTTTCCCTAGGGTGACCCAGAAGTCACACAGAAATGATTTCCCGCAGGATGTACCGAAGCAGGAGAAGAGGATTGGGACAGAGGGAGCAGGAGGAGATGTCTCAGGGAGTGTTTACGGTATTCGCAGTGACGGCTCCCTGGTATGCGAGCAAATCCCACACCCAGCACCCTCTGCCCCTGGACCCTGCCCCGGGCTCCCGGGAGCAGAGGCAGCACCTCTGCAGGCTCAGCCAGCGTGGGAAAGGAGCGGAGCCACCACGAGCCCGGCTGGGGCTGAGTCACTGCCCCGCCCAGCGGGAACAGCGGGAGAGAGGGCCTGGAACGGCTCCCAAAAAAGGCAGAGCACGAGAGGGTGGTTCAGAGCCACGGACCCCGCTCCCACCGCACTGCCCGGAACGGTGGCTGAGGCAGGCATGGATCCATGGGCTGAGTCAGGGAGGGGAGGGGAGGGGAGG